>CM060888.1:17906698-18506698 GCA_030762935.1 Hymenopus coronatus
TATTCACCTGATCTGGCTCCTGCTAATTTCCTTCTCTTTCCAAAACTCAAGTTACCACTTCGAGGCACCTGTTTTCAGTCGATAGAAGACATGTAGGAAAATTCGCGGCGACAATTGACATCGATTAAAAGTGCCTACAAAAAATGTTTTGATGATTGGATTATTCGTTGGCATAAATGTATAGTTTCAGAAGGGGTCTACTTTGAAGGCGATAAAATAAAATTGGAAGAATAATTCATTTTTTGTGTTTTATTGACCAATTCCCGGAACTTTCTTGACACAGCAGTATTAACAATAATTTATTACAGAGATGTAGAGAAAGTCATGTGAATGGACAACATCAGATTTTTCAACAACTTTCTCAATTAACGATGAAAACAAATCCTCTTGCCAATGTATTTATGGAATAAAAGAGCATCGTATTACTCGTCGCCACATTTATACCCCGAATAGGATATTCCAAGAATAATTATTCCAGGATTTATTTCCAGTTATTACAACCGGTTCGAAGTTGGAAATATTGGTGAGAATGATACCCAGAAGTTACACTATGTAATGTAACACAGTAGATGTTTGTAACACCTGTAGAGGTCATTCAAATACACAACTTATTCTAAATATTTGCTTCTCGTACAGTTAACCTCTTCCAGAATAGATCTAGTGTATACTTTTGGAAAGTAGTCGTTTCGCTTGAGCTGGCCGCTAACAAAAGTAAACATGATACCATAACCAGTTGCCGGCAGCAGACTATGACATCGTCTTTAAGCGGCAGTTATCGACTTATCGAGCCAGGCAAGTCACGTGGTAGTCGATCATGCGGCACGACGCGGCGCCCGGATCCCGCCTGCCCACAAACGATTTGTTGTTAATGATCGCATTGTGTCTGTTGCCACGTAACTGGGGCTTGAACCAGACACCTCAAGTCGAGTGCTGCCACCAAGTGGTAACACTGAATCATTGCCAGGGGAACCACCTACATGTTGCAAACAGTTGTAACTCGTGTCGAATAATTAAGGGATGGTTGGACTGACTTTTTATACATGTGTTCCATTCATATGACTTTCTCTACATATCTGCAACAAATTATTGTTAAAAACTTATGCTTCTATTAATTTCATGCTAAACGAGAAAAAAATAGCTGAAATAGTCTTATTACTTGCTTCCTTGTAAGTAGTAGCGACATAAGGGAGTACCATAGGTTAAAGTGATAGTCAAAAGATGGTTGCTATGTGGCTGAAGTTCCTATGTTTCTATGGACAGGAGTTGACAAATTCCTATATGAGAAAGTATGTTCTTTAAAGCTGAAACTAAAAACAAGGAATATCCCAAAAACGACCAAATCCACGAAAAAAAAAATATATAACATAAATTGTGTGCATTATCCTGCTCTACATTTTTTGTGTGATAAGTTTTTGTCCATCTCTTGCGGTTTAACAGTTATGCAAAATTCCATAAAATTCATCCAGAGTAAAGAAGTCTTCAGAGGCTATTCCCAGAAAATTCAAAATATACATTTTATTTGGCAAGTAAATATCTTAAATATAACAGATTTTAATCAAAATCGTCAGAGCCATTTTTAAGAAAATCAAAATTTTCCAAAAAGTTCCATGTAAAGGGTAGTTTGGGGTGGGGGGATTTTTCTCAAAATCTTCGTGTCGCATCCCTGGAAGATACTAAACTTCAATACCAAGTTTGGTATTTTGACGACTTCTCGTTTTTGAGTTATCGTGTTTACAGACACACAGTCACACTCACGGACCTTTTTCTGAAAATACTTTTTTTGGTTACAGGGGACCCTAAAACCTATATTTCCGGTGAAATCTCGGTATCTAATTTTTTGGTGGAGTGCAATACCTTCTCTATACACATGTATATACTATATGTATATAGTACGTGTAGAGAAAGTAAAAATGGAAAAAATGTCGATCTTTTAATTACTTATATCATATAAATATTCTATAGACACCTGTGAATCATTTCGGCCAAATGTTTTTCACAATATTTAAAAGGCAAGCAACACGTTCCTATCACATAATGTGCTACCTTATAACCCTACTTTTTCTTTTTGTAAGTGTTTTTTCCCCCCTCACTCTTAATCTTATGAGCATGAAATTTATTCAGTGTGTTTTCCTCTGATTTACATGTACATTTGAATACATTATCTCAAGTGTGCTATTTAAGGATTTAAGTATGTATTTTATGATTACATTATTCACTGCCTTAAAAAGAAGGAATTCACACCGAATAAAAATACTTGATATGTACCATTCACATGACTTTCTCTACATTTCTGCAATAAATTATTCTTAAAAAGCTTATACATCTATTTACTTCATGCTAATCTAAAAAATTAGCAGAAATAGTCGAATTACATGCTTCCTTATAAGTAGAAGAGAAATAAGGGAGTACCATAGGTTAAAGTAATAGTCAAAAGCTGGTTGCTATGTCACTGAAGTTCCTTTGTTTGTATGCGCAGTAGTTGAAAAATTCCTGTATGAGAAAAGCATCAGTTTTTCATAGCAGAGACCAAAAACAAGGAATGTCTTATAAACGATGAACTCCATGAAAAAAATGTATATAACATAAATTGTGTGTTTTAACGTGCTCTACATTTGTTGTGCATTACGTTTTTGTCCATCTCTGACGGTTTAGCAGTTATTCAAAATTCCGTAAAATTCATCCAGAATAAAGTACTCTTCAGAGGCTATTCCTAGAAAATTCAAGATATACATTTTATTTGTCAGGTAAATAGCTTAAGTATACGCTATTTTAATCAAAATCGTTAGAGCCATCTTTTAGAAAATCAAAATTTTCGAAAAACGTTAAATGTAAAGGGTAGTTGGGGGTGGGGGGATTATTCTCAAAATTTTCGTGTCGCATCCCTGGAAGATATTAAACTTAAATACCAAGTTTGGTATTTTACCGACTTTTCGTTTTTGAGTTATCGTGTTCAGATACACGGACACACACGCACGCTCACACACACGGACCTTTTTTCCGAAAATGCTTTTTTTTTTTAGATAAAGGGGACCCTAAAACATATATTTCCGGTGAAATCTCGGTATCGAATTTTTGGGGGGAGTGCAATACCTTCTCTATACCCTATGTACATAGATCGTATAGAGAAAGTAAAAAATCTAATGAATTACACTCACATGACTTTCTCTAGCTCCTACAAATAAACTTCTTACAAAAGATTCTTCTTCTTTCTACACCATGCTAATTGAGATAAACAGCAGAATTATCACATAATTCCTTATAAGTAGACGGCAACTAAAGGAATGCAGTAGGCTAAAGTGATATTCACATGTTTTAGAAGCTGTCGTTATACGATTGTCTCATTGAAAATCGTTTCTTTGTTTGGCCAGGAGTAGAACAAAAGAAAAACGGACACTTCCTGTCTGAGAAAAGTACAAGTACTTTACAACTGAAAGCAGTTACAAGGAATATCTCGGAAACGGTTACCTCCACAACAAAAACGTAAAGGACAAATTGTATGTTTTGACGAGATCTGCATTTTTTGCGCAGTAAGTTTTTTGCCTATCTCTTACGGTTTAGCAGTTAAGCAAAATTTGCAAAATTCATCCAGTATAAAGAGCTCTTCAGAGACTATTCCCAGAAAATTCAAGATAAACATTTTATTTGGGATGTAAATATTTTTAATAGACGCGATTTTAATCAAAATCGTTACAGCCATTTTTGAGAAAATGAAAATGTTCGCAAATTTGCCATGTAAAGGGTAGTTTTTAGTGGGGGGGGGGAATTGAAAGTGTTAGTGCCGCATCCTTGGAAGATACCAAATTTAAATACCAAGTTTGGTGTTGACGGTCTTTTCGTTTTTTGAGCTATGCTGTCCACAGACAAACACACACACAAGGACTTTTTTTCTAAAAATGTTTTTTTCGGCTTCCGGGAATATCTTAACATACATTTCCGATGAAATCTCGATATTGAATTTTTGGGTGGAATACAATACCTTATGTATCCACTAAATAATAATAAAGAAGCAGCATTTTAATGCCAACACCTTCATAGAAACAAATAAGATCAATTTAAATAAAATTCTTTACATTTATTTTCACTATGTGTGTATGCATGTATATGTGTGTGTGTGTGTGTGTGTGTGTGTGTGAGTGAGTGTGTGGACAACTAAAAACCGAAAACGAAAAGCCCGTCAAATACCCAATTTTTTAAAGTTTAATGTCTCCCAAGGATGCAACAGGAGAATTTTCAAGAAAAATCCCGAACCCCCAATTACCCTTTACATGGAAAATTTTTTGAAAATGTTGACTTTCTCAAAACTGGCCATAACGATTTTGATTAAAATATCATATATTAAAGTTATTTACAAGAAATATAAAGTGTGTATATTGCATTTTCAGGGAATAGCTTCTGAAGGAAGACCTCTTTATTTGAATGAATTTTGCATAACTGGTAAACCGTAAGAGATACACAAAAACTTACTACACAGAAAATGTAGATCTCGTTAAAATATATAATTTATGTCATATACGTTTTTTTTGGTGTAACTGACCGTTCGTGAGGCATTTCTTATTATTGGTTTCAGATTTATAAAACTTATACTTTTCACATAAGGGAACTTGTCAACTCCTGGCCATACAAAGTCATTTGAATCACTTAGCAACTAATTTTTAAAAGGTTTGACTATCGCTTTAGCCTATGGTACTCTATTTCGTTTCTACTTACAGGGAAGCAACTAATAAGACATTTTCTGCTAATCATATCTCGATTAGCATAAAATACGTAGAAGAATAAACTTTAACGATCATTTTTTACAGAGATGTAGAGAAAGTCATGTGAATGGATAACATCAGATTTTTTTAATTTAGCACACAACCACACGTATCCAACATCAAGGAAATGCTTTCTAAGGATGAATCAATTAATTTGATTTGATCTGATGTGTTCCATTCACTGTCTTTCTTTGCCTATTCTGCAACAAATTATTCTGCTCTCTAGTTCATGCTAATCGAGAAAGACATTAACACAACTATTCTTACTGCTTAGTTCCTGTTAATTAGAAGAAAGAGAGAGAGAGAGTACACTAGGCTAAAGCCATAATCAAACTTTTAAAAGGCAGGTTATGTGATGAAGGTGAAATTACCTTGTCTTTGCATGACCAGGATGAAAACAATCTGATGTGTTACATTCATATGACTTGTTCTGCAAAACAATTCTTTAAAAAAAGATTATTCTTTTATCTCCATCATTGTCTTATTACTTACTTCCTAATTAGAATATGGGAATACACTAAATCGGTAACTGTCGGTTTAGCCTAGTTAAGTATTAAAAGCTGGTGCTAAGCGATAATGAAATTCGGTCCTCTATGCATGACCAGAGGTAAAACATGAGAGATATGAAACGAATGACTACCCGTTTGAGAAAAGTTCTTTTTAAACGAATAACAAGGAATTTCTCGGAAATAGTGGAGCTAACCACTTCCGAGATGCTCCTTGTTATTCATTTCAATATATATAAAACATAAATGTTGTGTTTTAGGGAGGTCTATTTTTGGTTCTTGTCTACCTCTTATGGTTTACGAGTTGTGCAAAAGTCATTCAGAAGTTTTTGTCCATCTCTTACGGTTTCGCAGTTATGCAAAATTCCGTAAAATTGATCCGGAATAAAGTAGTCTTCAGAGGTTATTCCCAGAAAATTCAAGTAATACATTTTGTCAGGTAAATATCTTTAATATATATTATTTTAATCAAAATCGTTAGTCATTTTTAAGAAAATGAAAATTTTCGAAAAAAATTCCAAGTAAAGGGTAGTTGGAATTGGGGGGATTTTCTTGAAAATCTTCGTGTCACATCCTTGGAAGACACAGAACTTAAATACCAAGTTTAGTATTCAACGGTCTTTTCGTTTTTGAGCTATGTTGTCACACACACGGACCTTTTTCTGAAAATACTTTTTATTTTGGATTCAGGGGGACCCAAAACATGTATTTCCGGTGAAATCTCGGTATCGTATTTTTGGGTACATTTTGTTTTGGTAATTTAACGCCCTTTAACCTGGTTGGCCACATCGGTCAAATGATCTCGGGGTCCATGGAGCTTAAAGTTACTGGACATTCGCCAACTCAGGATAAGGGAAAACCCCGAAATAACCATATCCAGGTAAGTCACCCTAAGCGAGATTCGAACTCACGACCTGTAGAATGTGAAGCAGACACGCTACCACCACACTACCCAGGCGGGCAATAAAGAGTATATAAAAATAATATACAGTATACAGTAAAAATGTTTTTTGGGTGCCGGGAGGACTCAGGGAACCTCAAAACTTATATTCTCTGGTGAAATCTTGACATCGAATCTTTTGTAGAATTCTTGTACATATGTGTAAGAGAAAGTAAAAATGAATAACGACTTTCTATGTGGGGAAAGTATAAGAATAGCCAATCGGAGGAAACAGAAAGGGAGTTGTGCGCGGAAGCTTATAAGAAACCAATGTAGAAAGAAATTCCCATTTCCCAGGGTGGGAATTCCCGCGAATCGAACCCAGAAGCTCTGAATGCACAATTTGTAGTAGGGTTGTTGTGAACGCTGTTTTGTTTTCTGGAACAGATGTAATTGTTATGCAGCAGTGCTACGTGTAAATTGTAACGTGGTTCTGTTGACAGAGGCAAATGTTAATATGCAAGTGTATAAGTGAATCATCATCAACTCGAGTGCAGCTGCACCAACCTGTGGTGTTCCAGGGAAAAGCTTTACGAGTGTTTTCTGTATACACGCCCCCTCCTGCCGTCGCCCGTAGCCCTCTCGTGCTGGCACGGAGGATCAATATGGCGCTCGCCCAGGCAACCTCAGCCAGGCACCACATTCAAGGGGATCGTTCACAGATGCTGTCGAACCATGGCCCTCCCAGCTGCATGCAAAATAAACTCTTCTTGCTGTTAGTAGTTTCTTCTACATTTACTTTCCAAACTGAGAATCAGTTCTAATAATGGAACGTTTCATATCATAACATTCATAACAATAAAAAAATCTCATTTGTTTGATTAAAAATGAAAAAAAAAATAGAAAAAGGTCTATGCGCGTGTGGACATGTGTAAGAACAGACTAACTCAGAAACGAAAAGTCGATTAAATACCAAACTTGGTATTTATGTTCAATATCTTTCAAGGATGTGACACGAAAATTAGCAAAAAGAATAAATAAATAAATACCTAAATATTTTTCGATATTTTTTTATTATTTTTTGTTGTTTCAGTTATATAGCCCTAAGGCTTAACGGGGGTTTTGCATTAGAAACAATTCGTCTGCAGGTTCTTTTACGTTGCGTTTAAATGGTTTTATTTTCCTTAAACACACACACACACACACACACACACACACACAGTCACTCTCACATACGTACTTCCAGACTCTGTGGGGGATAGGGAATAATTCTGGTTAAAGAAAACTTACCCGCCCCAGCCGGGAATCGAACCCGGGACCTCCGGGTGATAAATGAGCTCGCTGACCACTCGACCACGGAGGTAGTCTATTTTCATGGCCCAACATTGTATATATTGACTTATCTGCGAATAGACTTTGCAGTCGTCTTTATTTTGAATAACAAGGCAAAATCTTACTACACAAAACATGTAGATCCCATTAAAACAGAACATTATTTTTGAGCTAACCATTTCCGAAATATGTTTTTGGTTTAAATATTTATATTTTCCCACGTAGAAAATCGTTATTCGTTCATTTTTTTGTTCTGGTCATGCGCGGAGGACGGAATTTCAAAGTCATCACATGACAGCCCTCTCACAAAAGAGTGTTTAGCCTAATGTATACCTTATTCTCCGTGAACCTATAAGGGAATATGGAATAAAACCAGTTCTGTTAATGTTTATCTTGATTAGCATGAAGCAGATAGAAGAATAATCTTTTGTAAAAACAATTTGTTGCAGATTAAATACAGAAACTCATATGAATGGAATACATCAGATTTTTTCAGACAATTTCGCGCGCTATTTTTTATGTACAGTAATATAAAACCGTTAAATGCATTGCTTAGGCTGCCACAGTATGCTTATGCAAATACGTAATACGAATATACAGTTTTAAAGTGAGAGAAAATTAATAATAAAATAAATTTTGTAAGTCGAAA
Source organism: Hymenopus coronatus (assembly GCA_030762935.1). Lineage (NCBI taxonomy): Eukaryota > Metazoa > Arthropoda > Insecta > Mantodea > Hymenopodidae > Hymenopus > Hymenopus coronatus. Next base: position 17,914,820 of record CM060888.1, read on the forward strand.
ATAATTATGTTTGTTATTACACTTCGTCCGTCATTCGTTTGCTATTCAACTGCCATCGTAATTCGCCTTATGGCATGGCAACGCGTAACTTGGCCGGTCTCTTTCGTGGGCCTCGTGACAGTTTTGATAAATCTATCAATCCCAGGGATTAGCAATAAAGTGATAACTTGACGATAGATGTCCACTCTACTTGAGCTTGATTGGTGTCAATTCTTCTGAACGATTTTTACTTTCTCTACACGTACTCTGTACATAGTGTATATTGCATTGCACCCAAAATTTTCATACCGAGATTTAACCGGAAATACTACATGTTTTGAGACCTCCTGAATCCAAAAAAAATCTGATGTATTCCATTCATGACTTTCTCTGCATCTCTGCAACAAATTATTGTTAAAAAACTTATGCTTCTATTTACTTCATGTTAATCGAGAAAAAATTAGCAGAAACATTCTTATTGCTTCCATGCAAGTAGAAGGGAAATAAGGGAGTAGCATAGGCTAAAGTATTAATCAAAAGCTGGTTGCTATGTGATTGAAGTTCCTTTGTTTCTACGGACAGAGGTTGACAAATTCCCGTATGAGAAAAGTATAAGTTTTATAAAGCTGAAACCAATAACAAGAAATATCTCAAAAACGATCCATTCCACGAAAAAAATGTATAAAACATGAATTGTGTGTTTTAAAGATCACTACATTTTCTCTTAAATAACATTTTCTCTATCTCTTACAGTTTGCCAGTTATACAAAATTCCGTAAAATTCATCCAGAAAAAAGTAGTCTTCAGAGGCTATTCCCAGAAAATTCAAGATATACATTTTATTTGTCAGGTAAACATCTATAATACACAATATCTTAATCAAAATCGTTACAGCCATTTTTGAGAAAAAAAAAATTTCGAACATTTTTCCATGTAAAGGATAGTTGGGGGTGGGGGGATTTTCTTGAAAATCTCTGTATTGCATCCTTGGAAGATACCAAACTTAAATATCAAGTTTGGTATTAAACGGTCTTTTCGTTTTTGATTTAGGGGGACCCATAACATATATTTCCGGTGAAATATCGGGTGGAATACAATACCTTCTCTATACACCACATACATAGTAAGTGTAGAGAAACTAAAAAGCATTTTAAGAAGAAGGTCCGTATGTGTGTATCTGTGGACAGCATAGCTCAAAAACGAAAAGTCGGTTAAATACCAAACTAGGTATTTAAGCTGGGTGTCTTCCAAGGATGTGACACGAAGATTTTCAAGAAAATGCCCACACAAATGTTGATTTTCTCAAAAATGGCTCTAACGATTTTGATCAAAATGTCATATGATTAAGATATTTTTATGACAAATGAAACGCTTATCTTGAATTTTCTTTAGCCTCTAAAGACCTCCTTATTCTGCATGAATTTTTTGAATTTTGCATAAATAGTAAACCGTAAGAAATAGACAAAAACTTACTGCACAAAAAATGTAGTGCGTGTTAAAGCACACAATTTATGTCACTTTTTTTTTCGTGGAATTGACCGTTTTCGAGATATTCCTTGTTATTAGTTTCAGTTTTAAAATATTTAAAACTTTTTCTCCCACGGAAACTAGTCAACTCCTGGCCACGCAAAGAAACGGATTTCAATCCCATAGCAACCACATTTTAAAACATTTGACTGTCGGTTTAGGCTTATGTATTCTCTTATTTTCCTTCTACTAATAAGGAAGCAAGTAATAAAACCGTTTCTCCTAATGTTTATCTTGATTAGCATGAAGTATAGTAATCAGTTTTTTAACAATAATTTGTTATAGAGGCGTAGGAAAAGTCACGTGAATGGAACACATCAGATTTTTTGAAGTGTCTTAATATGGCGATTACGGTGTATTTTGAAACACCTGTCCTAGGATTTGTTTGCAAAACTCTGCGTGTATTCTCAATATTCCATGACACGGGTCTTCCAGAATGTTGTAAATCCTTAATATTTCAATATTCCATTATTGAAACGCTGGAAGCATCATCGTTACTCGCTCACTAACACCTTCACCTTTCACATATACTTTAAGCCGCGGCAACAGCTTTCTAATCTTGTTTCCAATAATGCTTCAGGAGTACTCTAACCTCAAACTTTGTTCCCTGCATCTTAAAAGCTTATATTACTAACTACAGAGTTTTATATATATATCACCAATGCAATGGCCGAGATTAGGCAATTTCAACCAATCTCGGTCGTCTGATATTGTCGAAACATCTTATCGCAGCTGATGTTCATTTCTTTGAAATCGTGTAGCACCTGGCGTTCGTTTGTTTAATTCAGATGGCAGTGAAGAAAGAAATAAAAATATTCGGTAAATAAACATATTCGAATGCGTCATCTACCATTTGAGAACTAATGTAAGTATTACAATGATAAAATCTCTCTTCCTATATGTTATAAATTATCAATAGTCTATTTCGCTGAATTGTCTTATCAAATACAACTCGCGTTTTCATCTCTTAGAGCAACTTACTCCCGTCGCTTCGCTCTGGTAAACAGCCGTGGTATTACATATGATAAAACACAATTAAAAACCCCACAGCACTTATTGGCAACCTAATAATACCGTATACTACTTTCATGCACTGCGGGAAACGCCAGAAACAATACAATAGGCGTATTGCTTAAAAACTTTCATGAACAAAGTCAGTCACACTATTCTGTAATTTCTAGTTTACGTGTAACAAAACGTTTAAGTGGTGCAAACGACACCTTGTTGAAAGGAAGAAATCGTGATTAATGATAACAACCACCCTATTGTTAACGCTGGCAATACTACCTGAAAAATGAATGCAGTCTTTGTCATTCTTGATCTGCAAACTCAAAGGAATGAAAAAGTGTAGATCGTTAAACTAAAACGATGTCATTGTATACATCGTAAAGTGAAACCACAGATATGGTAAGTGCGAAAATAACCTCCTAGGATTACCCTTGCGCAAAGCATACGTAAATAGTTTCATTCTCAACTTTTGACGAATTATTTTATTTCGTTAATACAGAAATGCTGCTTTCACATGGTAGTAGCAACGAAATTGTCGTATTTGTTTACGCTTGTATCGCAGCATCGTACACGTTGTTACTCCCCCCCCCCGGCCGTAATTCAGAACAAACCTTTCATCCTGAAGACATTTTTGTCATATTTATGATATTTATTTTTCTCCCAAAAGTATATCTGTAATCAAGCTTACCATTTAAATATCTGTCATTGAGCCCTCAAAACTCAGTCTGGATTAGAAAGCCTTAAGCCGATGTCCCACGTTAAAAAATGTGGTCCAAAATGTTGTATACAACGTGAACAATTTCTCCATTCCATTCCCACGGGAATGTGTATTGGTCCAAATATTTCTCGCAAGCACATGAACAGGTGATAGAATATGGTGGAGGTTGCTGTCGCTTATGTATCCACTGCAAAAGCATATTATAATACAAAGAAACAATGAATAAAGCGGCGTTGGTGGACTAGACCATGGCTGGAACGTAGGAATGCAGGCCAAGGAAGAGGTGTACTACATGTGCTGCAAAATGAACTCGTTTCTGACCCTCTAAATTGTTTCAACTTCCTTAGAATGGACGAACATTTGTTTGGAAAGCTGCTTCCTTGGTTGAGGCAAAAATCACTCGTCAAGACACAAAAATGAGACAGTCCATACCAGCAATCACGTTTTTATATTTTTGTTGAGAAAAAAAGGTTAGGTACAAATGGCTCTGTTAAGATGCATTTACAGGTGTTATAAATACCCGAATCAATATTTCATAAATCTCTGCCACAAAAAAAAAAAAAAAAAATGTATTTCAACCATACCTCAGCTACTATAACCCTATTATTTAGGACAAAATCTATAATATACAAAGTTTCACACAATCACGTGGGCGGGAAAGAAGACCCAGCGCTAGCAGCCATCTTATTACGTCATTACCACCAGGTCGCTCATTGGTTGATTTCATACGTTTGGACCAAAAATTAGAAACCGCTGTATCCAGCATTTTTATTTGCGCTGTAGCAAACTGGAATTGGTCCAAACATAGGACGGAAATTGTATACAATGAAGTTATCCGATGACCCACGGTCCAATTTGTAATTTGAAGAGTATTGGACCAACATATTTGACCGTGGGACATCGGCTTTATAATCTACGAGAGTCGGCTGATAAGTCCCGGGCCTTACATAGACATGGCGCCACTAGGCCAGCTAGATGGTAGTATCGTATTAACTCTAGACTAGCTTGTATCCAGCTTGTTTAGTTTTCAAATGACAGCATTTTAGATCCGAATTTGATATTGAAGTTAAGAGAGGTCTTGCATATTTTGTGCTGAAGCTCATTATCCATTAAGCACTAGTTTGTTTGATTTAAACCAATTTAGAAGTTCCTTAGCAGTGGCTCAGGTACTCATTCTCCTATACCAGTTGACGCCAAAGTAAACAATTACTGAAAGTCAGGCAAAACTTAGTGTTAAATTGTAGGCGTTATACATGTAGTGCGGATATATTTAGGGTACACCAACTGATCTCATTTCAGTATGGTTAGAGATTAGTATACAAATATTAATGCTTTAATCAATAGTAGGTGTGCAGCATGTTTTTTTTTTAGGGGAGGCGTGTTCTAAAGTATGTTGGCTTTCAATTTATGGACATACATAAATCAGCCACGCTGCTTTTGCGATGTGCAGGTTGGGTTTCGTAAGGCAAAATATTTTCTCGTCTATCATTATAGAAATCTGTTCTAGTTAACATTGATTTATGCGCAATCGCTTGATGTTTGAGAAACATTTTATTATGCTAGTTTTAAATTTATGCAAATACATATGGTCATGTTACTCTTCAAATCTTTGAATTACCGGAGTAAACCTTGCAATTTTCACAGTCGGATTGTTATTACAATATTTAACACATATTTTATTCCAGAGCAGGATCACAGGAGTCACTACATAGTGCTTTTGGGGTACATAAAGACTGAAATACATACACTTTTATCTGCAAACTCAACCAACACGTGTTCTTCATACCGGCTTTTTGACAGAGAAGACAAAACACAAGCAAGAGCAGTACCTCACCAGTCGTCAGCGGACTGAGTGTACCGATCCCGCCCCCTCGTAGCGCTGTTAACTTACATTCCCAGTCTAATCATCGCATCTGCTGTGATAACGCCGCACCGAGAAAGTACAAAAACAAAACACGCATCCAAAGTATACCTTTACGATTAGTTTCTTCAGGTGCAATGGAAGACGACAACCAGGACAGTTACAGAATACCAAATACCGCCAAAGAATATCGGTAACAGTCTTCCTAACCAGTAAGTTACAGAATACCTCGTAAAGGCTGCTGCAACAAAAAGATCACTTCACACAAACTATATGCCAGCACAGATTGCTACCGGGTTGATCATGCTTTAGTTCGCTCTTGCTCTAGATTTTAAGTGGAGTAATCACCTTCTCGGGTCGTCTCCTTAGCGCGGTGGTAGCGCAGCTGCCTACTAAGCGGGAGACCTGGACCGGGGTGCACTCAGCCTCGTGAGGTCCCTGGCGGGCCAATTGAGGAGCTACTTGATGGAGAAATAGCGGCTCCAGGTCGTGAGGGACGCAGCGGCCGGGCGGTAGGCCAAGGTTCCCCGTGAGCTGTCGTGCCATGGAGTTATAGTTATAATCACCTCGGAAATTGCAAAAGCGGAAGAGATTAGTGTTGAAGAAGTTGCCTATTTCCCACGGTGCACTCTTATCGATAAAACAACCCCCACCCCCCGAAGATAACCGATACTTTCATAAAGGCACTGTTTACGTTTAAGCTATCCATTTCGATTCCAGTATCATAGCAAAGTGTTGCCATGTCGTAGTTTTTGAAAGATATCCTTAGTTTTTGCGCATCTATTTTTCTACTTTCGGTTACTTACAAAAATTAAAATCTCCTTTTTAAAACATCACAGAAATCTAGTTCATTTTATCCTCTTTTACTTTCTCTACACGTACTGTGTACGCAGTGCATAGAGAAGATATTGTTTTTACTTTCTCTACACGTAGTATGTACATAGTGTATAGAGAAGGTATTGCACTCCACCCAAAAATTCGATACCGAGATTTCACCGGAAATATACGTTTTAGGGACCCCTGTATCCAAAAGAAGTATTTTCAGAACAAGGACCGTGTGTGTTTTTTGGTAGTGTTTAACGCCCGCTTTAACTACTTATGGCACTGATGATACATAATGAAGATGGAGCACCGGTGGAATGCGATGGCGGGGGAAACCGGAGTACCCGGAGAAAACCCGTCCCAGCGCCGCTTTGTCCACCACATCTCACATGCTGTTGCTTGGGATCGAACCCGGGCCGTCTACCGTGTGTGTGTGTGAGTGTGTGTGTATGTATGTGTGTGCGAGTCCGTATGCCTGTGAACACGATAGCTCAAAAGCGAAATGTCGGTAAAATACCAAACTTGGTATTTAAGTTTACTATTTTCCAGGGAAGCGATATGAAGTTTTTGAGAAAAATCCTCCCTCCCAACTGTGGAAAAAAATTAAAAAATTTGATTTTCTCAAAAATGGCTCTAACGATTTTGATTAAAATACCGTATATTAAACATATTTATAAGGCAAATAAAATGTATATTTTGAATTTTCTGGGAATAGCCTCTAAAGACTGCTTTACTCTGAATAAACTTTGCTGGATTTTTGCATAATTGACAAACCGTAAGAGATAGTAAAAAAAACGTACTACATAAAAATTAGATGTCGTTACAACGCACAATTTATGTCATATAATTACGTTTTTTCCGTTCAATTAACAATTTCTGAGATCTGTCTTGTTATTCGTTTCAGATTTAACATGCTTAAAGTTTTCTCACACGGAAAGTTGTAAACTCGTGGTCATGCATAGAAACGGATTTCAACCACATGGCAACCATATTTTAAAGATTTGACAACCACTTTAGCCTAGTGCATTACCTTATTTTCCTTCTGCTTACAAGGAAGGAAGTAATTCATACAATGTCTGCTAATGTTTATCTCGATTATCACACAGTAGATAGAAGAATTTGCTTTTTAACAATAATCTGTTACAGCGATGTGGAGAAAGTCATGTGAAGGGAACACATCAGATTTTTAAGGTGCATAATTCGTAATTTCGTGATTGATAAGCGGTGAAGTATTTTCTCAGTACGTCTTTAACGTAAGAACAGCCATTCTTCATTACTAAAACCTACCTCAAAACAAGGGTTATCACTGAACGGAATATGAAAACGAAATCAACTAATGTGTAGATAATTAATATTGCAGAGAAATATGCTGCTTCAAAGGATGTTTCGAAATAACCAAGATGGCAGTTAAAAGGTGACTTACTTAATGCAGCTGTGCACTTAAAAATATTTCGCTGTGCAACATTTAAGTTACAAGCAATCTTCCCCGTTTCTTCCAATTGGATCTTCTTTGTTTTGTTTACATTAGACACATTCGCTTACGGGAAAAACACCCGCGTGGCAGAAAAAGTGTAGGAGATACTGGCAGATGGTGTGTTGCAAGAGATACAAACTATTTAACTTACATGAAAATTATTTTTAATTTAAAACTGTAAACGATGCAATTATTGCAATCTTCAATGGCCTTCGATATCCCCAGATTTGTCCGTTATCTGAAAGGCCGAGTCTTTGCTAGGCGAAATATCAATTTGAACTCTCAGATCCGTCACTAAAACGACTACTGCAAATCTCGTAGTAGATAGATTTTGGAGGATCTTGTCTTGCCGTGTTTAATGCACAGGCTTTTAAGAATTATTTCAGACCTTCATGAGTAATTATGATTCTATGAATAGTGTAAAATAACACAAATAAAACAGAAATGCGAACATTACGGCACGTAAAAGAACATCAAGCCTGATAAAGAGACCTCTGAGTAAAAGTAAGCGGTCTTTCACGCACAACATACGAATAGTACGCTGAACCACAGCAGTTAAAGAGCGTCCATAAATAAAATTTCATTTCATTTCAAGGGAATACACTAGGCTAAAGCGATAGTCAAATCTTTTAAAAGCTGGTTGCCATGTGGTTGAAATCCGTTTCTATGCAGTGCCAGGAGTTTAAAACTTTCCGTTTGATAAAACTTTTAAGTATTTTAAATCTGAAACAAATAACAAGGAATACCTCAGAAATGGTTAATTCCACGAAAAAATGTATGACAAATTGTGATCTACATTTTTTGTGTAGTTAGTTTTCGTCTATCTCTCACGGTTTACTAGTTAAGGAAAATTCAATAAAGTTCATTCAGTATAAAGACGTCTTTAGAGGCTACTACCAAAAAATTCAAGATATAAATTTTGTCATGTAAATGTTCTTAATATACGATACTTTAATCAAATTCGTTAGAGCCATTTTTGAGAAAATCAGTGGAAGATACTAAACTTAAATATCAAGTTTGGTATTTTACCGACTTTTCATTTTGATTTTTTGTGTTCACACATACGGACACACACATGCGGGCCTTTTTCTAAAAATGCTATTTTTTTTAGACACAGGGACCCTATAACGCGTATTTTCGGTGAAATTTTGGTATTGAATTTTTGGGTGGAATGCAATAGGTACATTCTCTATACACTATGCAATTGTACGTGTAGAGAAAGTTAAAATTGATAACATGTAAATACAAAAGGTGAGGCAAGTCCATGTTAACGGAAAGAAAAGAAATTTGCCTAAACCCCCCCCCCCCTATCTTGCTGATAACGCCACTTTAATAGGTGCTCGAAAGAGCGAAGATAAAGTTATCACAATCACAACATAACAACTTGCGACTGTTTCACATCGCTTTCTCTGAACTATCAGTGTCGGTATAAGAATGGCTAAGTATAAGAATAGGATACCTTATTGCAGTTATAATGCGATATAAGCTTGGTAAGTAATAAACAGAATCGAGAGAAAGTTTGAAAATACAAGACGAAATCGAGAGTTTGTAACAAATGCACATGTATACCATTTTTGGACGATCCATGGTAACTGTCTTATTATAATGTTACTAAATAGTGGCTCATTAACAGTTGTTTGAAGTATTAAAATGGCAGGTGACTAGCAAAATGAACTTTTTCTACCTGTTCTGAAAACAAACTACTCTCGCAAAAGATTATTCTTTTACCTATATCAATCTAATCGAGATAAATTAGCAGAAATTGTCTGCCACTTGCTTCTTGCAAGTAGAAGGAAAATAAGGAAATACATTAGGCTAACGGATAGTCAAATCTTTTAAAAGCCGGCTGCTATCGAAACAATTGAAATTCGGTTCTCATTGCATGGCTAGAAGTAAAATAAAGAAAAATAATAAACGAAAGATTGCTTCACTTTTAGAAAAGTTTAAGCAGTTTAAAATAGAAACCAGTAACAAGGAATATCTTTGAAACGGTTAAGTTTACAAAAAGGTTATGACATAAATTGTGTGTTCTAACGAGATCTTATGTTTTTTGTAGTAAGTTTTTGTGTACCTCTTACGGCTTTCCAGTTACAAAAAGTCATCCAGAATGAACAGCTCTCCCCAGGCTATTCCCAGAAAATTTAATTATGCATTTAGTTTGTCATGAAAATATCTTAAGCATAATGAAAATAGAGCTATTTTTTAGAATATCAAAATTTTCGAAAAATGTTCTATGTAAAAGGTAGTTGCGGTGGAGGGAGTTTCTTGAAAATCTACCAAGTTTGAACCTTTCGTTTTACAACTATCCTACCCACAGACAAACACACAAACACGTTTTTGTAAAAATGCTTCTTTTTGAATCCAGGGGTCTCAAAACATTTCCGGTGAAATCTCGGTATCAAATTTTTGGATGGAATAAATTACCTTCTCTATGCACTACGCACATTGTACATGGGTGTTCCGGAAAGTGATGTGAGCATTTTATCAAGATCTGCAATACACTGCTTTACAAAAGGTTGTTCTTCCATCTACTGCATGCTAATCAAGATGTTTATTTAAATATTTCCTTGTAGGCAGAATGAAAATAAGGGGATACACAAAGCTAAAGCAACAGTCAAACCTTTTAAGAATGGGTTGCTATATGATAACTATTAAGTTTCTTCCCTCTACCTAATCAGGAGAATAGAAAGGAAAGAAACAATAATCACTCACCATTCTAAGTAGAAAATAATAAGCACTGAACATTTTAAACCAATAACGAGAAACGTCTCAGAAAGGTTAACTCCACAAAAAATGCTAAGGTATGTCAATTTATTGTTCAGTTGCACTAAAGCTACATTTTTTTTTTTTTTTTTTTTTTTTTTTTTTTTTTTTTTTTAAGTTCAGTGTATCTCTTGCATTTAGCAGTTGCACTAAAGCCATTCAGAAAGAGAGGACTTCAGAGGCTAGATTATACTTAATTTTAAAAAAAATAAATATAAGGTATTTATCAAAATCGTTAGAACTATGTTTGAGGAAATAAACATTTTCGAGAAAGCCAATGCTCCATGTAAAAGTAGTTTAGGTTAGGGGGATTTTCTCGAAAATCTTCATGTCAGATCCTTGAACGATGCGGAATTTAATGCCAGGCTTGATATTTGACTGAGTTTTCATTTTTGAAATATATAGTTCGCAGACTCGTGGGCGCACAGATACTTTTTCTAATTTGTTTTTCAGAGGGTCTTAACTAAGATATTTCCGGTGAAATCGCATTTTCCAGTGGAGTACAAAACTCCCTCTATAGTTAAAACGCTCTAGAGAAAGTAATAATACTGCATATGAAAGTCTGTCCCACGTCCAACTTGGTTTCCAAACAAACGCCACGAAGGTTCATTGCCAACGATTACTCTCGCCTGATATTAGGAAAACATGAAGATTTACTATAATGGTGAAAACTGAAAAGATATAAGATGTGCTTCTTTGGCTCTTAATAAATGTAAACCGACGTACATTAGAGCATATTATGGCATATTTAAAAAAAAAAAAAAAATCTGATGTGTTCCATTCACATGACTTTCTCTACATCTCTGCAACAAAGTATTGTTAAAAAGATTATACTTCTATTTACTTCATCCTAATCGAGAAAAATCAGCAGAAATAGTCTTATTACCTGCTTCCTTGTAAGTAGAAGTGAAATAAGGGAGTACCAAAGGTTAAAGTGATAGTCAAAAGCTGGTTGCTATGTGACCGAAGTTCCTTTGTTTGTATGGACAGTAGTTGACAAATTCCTGTATTAGAAAAGTAAAAGTGTTTTACTTTCTCTACACGTACTATGTACATTGTGTATAGAGAAGGTATTGCACTCCACCCGATAATTAAATACCGAAATTTCACGGGAAATATGTTTTAGGGTCCCCTGTAACAAAAAAAAAAAAAAAAAAAAAAAAAAAAGGTCCGTGTGTGTGTGTCCATGCGTCTAAACACGATAATTCAGAAACGAAAACACATTCAACAGCTCGTGAGTTCGAATCTCGCTTGGGGCGAGTTACCCGGATAAGGTTTTTTTTTTGTTTTTTGTTTGTTTTTTTTTTCAGAATACGAATGTCAAGTAAATTTAAGCTCCATGGACCCCGATATCATTTGAGCATCATTTCACCAATTTCATTCATCGTCCAATATGACCAACCAGGTTAAAGGACGTTAAGCTATTTCAAAAAAAAAAAAAACAAAAAAAAAACAACAACGAAAGCTCGGTAAAATACCAAACCCGGGATTTAATATCTTCCAAGGATGCGACACTAACATTTTGGGAAAAGTCCGCCCACCCCAAACTACCTTATACATGGAATTTTTTTCGAAAAATTTGATTTTCTCAAAAATGGCTCTAACGATTTGAATTAAAATATCGTATATTAAAGATATTTACATGTCAAATAAAATTTATATCTTCAATTTTCTGGGAATAGACTCTGAAGACTGCTATATTCGGAATGACTTTGCATAACTGCTAAACGTAACAGATGGACCAAAAACCTACCACACAAAACATTTAGAGCACGTTAAAACACACATTTATGTTGTGTGCATTTTTTTTTTTTCGTGGAATTGATCGTTTTGAGATATTGCTTGTTTTTGGTTTCCCCTTTAAGAAACTTATACTTTTCTCATACAGGAATCATTCAACTCCTGTCCATACAAACAAAGGAACTTCAGTCACATAGCAATCAGCTTTTGACTATCACTTTAACCTATGGTACTCCCTTATTTCTCTTCTACTTACAAGGAAGCAAGTAATAAGACTATTTCTGCTGATTTTTCTCGATTACCATGAAGTAAATAGAAGCATAAGCTTTTTAACAATAATTTGTTGCAGAGATATAGAGAGTCATGAGAATGGAACACACCAGATTTTTAAAGCTGAAACCAATAACATGGAATATCTCAAAAACGATCATCTCCACGAAAAAATGTATGTAACATAAATTGTGTATTTTAACCTGTTGTACATTCTTTGTGTGGTAAGTTTTTGTCCTTCTCTTACGGTTTAGCAGTTATGCAAGATTCCGTAAAATTCATCCTGAATAAAGTAGTCTTCAGAGGCTATTCCCAGAATATTCAAGATATACAATTTATTGGCAAGTAAATATCCTATATATAAGAGATTTTCATCAAAATCGTTAGAGCCATTTTTAAGAAAATAAAAAATTTCGACATTTTTTCCATGTAAAGGGTAGTTGGGGGTGGGGGGATTTTCTTGAAAATCTTCGTGTCGCATCCTTGGAAGGTATCTAAGTTTGGTTTTAAACGCTCTTTTCGTTTTTGAGTTATGCTGACCACAGACACACACACATACACGGACATTTTTTCTAAAAATGCTTTTTTTTATTCAGGGGGTCTCAAAACATATATTTTCGGTGTAATCACGGTATTGAATTTTTGGGTGCAATGCAATACCTTCACTATACACTATGTACATAGTACGTGTAGAGAAGTTAAAAATCGATATGCACAAATGAAATGCGTATTAAGAATTTAAAGCATAAGACAGGAACGACTGGATGGTTAGACATGGTAATCGACCGTTTTTTCACACAATCCGTGTGTAGGAGAAAGTTGGAAAGGCAGAATCAGACTGAAAAATTGAATACCGCGATTTAAAGCAAGAATACTCCAGTTTGCACCCGGTTGCTCTAATCAAATGAGCTTTCATGGCATGACATTGGGGTAAGTGATTTACAACAAAAAATTCTAAGTAGAAGGGAATACACTAGGCTTAAGCAATAATCCAATCTTTTAAAAGCTATCGCTATGTGAAACAACTGACATTAGGACCTTAGGTTTTCTTTGCATGCCAGGAGTAAACACACACACACACACACACACACACACACACACACACACACACACACACACACACACACACACACACACACACACACACAACTGTGTTATAACTATATCTACATTTTTACTTTTTCTAGTCCGCATGTACAATTCCATGTCCAGATTTCACTGAATATGTTTTGGGGCCCCTGGGTCCGAAAAAGGCATTTTAGAAAAAGGTCCGTGTGTGTCTATGGACACCATAGCTCAAAAACGAAAGCACCGTTAAATACCGAACTTGGTATTTAAGTTTAGAATCTTCCAAGGACGCAAGATGAAGATTTTCAAGAAAATCTCCCCACCCCCAACTACCCTTTACATGGAAACTATTTCGAAATTTTTCATTTTCTCAAATATGGCTATAACGGTTTTGATTAAAGTCTCCTAATACTTAAGATATTTACATGACAAATAAAATGTATGTCTTGTATTTTCTGGGAATAGTCTCTAAATACCACTTTATTCTGGATGATTTTCTTTTTTTTTAATTTTGCTTAACTAGTTAACAAAAAACTTACTACACAAAACACGTAGAGCTCCTTAAAACACGCAATTTATGTCATATACATTTTTTTCGTAGTGCTGACCATTTTCGAGATGTCCCTTGTTTTTGGTTTAAATTTTAAAATTCTTAAAACTTTTTTCATAGAGAAACTCCTGGCCATCTAAAGAAACGGATATCAATCCCATAGCAACCACATTTCAAAACATATCATAACATCATTTTTACAAAAAGGTCCCTGTGTATCCCTGTGTATATGAACACGATAACTCAAAAACGAAAAGTCGGTAAAATACCAAACTTGGTTAAGTTCAATATCTTCCGGGGATGCGACACGAAGATTTTGAGTAAAATCCCTTCACCCCAAAGAACCCTTTACATAGAAAAAAAATCGAAAATTTTGACTTTCTCAAAAATGGCTCTAAACGGTTTTGATTAAAATGCCGTATATTAAAGATATTTATATGGCAAATAAAGTGTGTATTTTGAATTTTCTGGAAATATGCTGTAAAGACCTCTTTATTCTGAATGAATTTTGCTGAATTTTACGTAACTGGTAAACCGCAAGAGATAGACAAAACCGTACTACACAGAAAATGTAGAACACCTTAAAGCACACAATTATGTCATATACTTTTTGTCATGGAATTCACCATTTCTGAGATATTCCTTTTTATTTGTTTCAGATTTAAAATACTTAAAACTTTTCTCACACGGAAAGCTCTAAACTCCTGGCAATGCACAGAAACGGATTTCAACCACATGGCAACCAGGTTTCTAAAGCTTTGACTATCGTTTTAGCCTAGTGTATTCCATTATTTCCCTTCTACTTACAAGGTAGCAATTAATTAAGACAAATTTGCTAATGTTTATCCCCATTATCAAAACTTGATAGAAGAATATGCTCTCAACAATAATTTGTTACAGCGATGTAGAGAAAGCCATGTGAATGGCGCACATCAGATTTTTTCTTAATACTCAATGAAATTTTGATTTATTATTTTTGTTATAGTTTTTTCAAGTATTTCAAAAAATAATTGGCTAACCACGAACTGTAAGTTACTTATCAGATCTCGTATTCCCAATATGCATTCCCGACCTGATAAGTATAACTTACAGTTCTTAGTTCGCAATATACTATTATTGAACAATTAAACTAAGGAGAATGGGTTGTGTAAGCGGACACCCAAAATGTGCATCAGCTGATGAGGACGCCTGAGGGATATGTTCCCAGGAGAACAGTTAGCCACTGTGCCAGCCAGCCAGCCACGGCGATGACGTGAAAGAATCCAGTCGCTAGGATGCTGCTGCGGACGTTACAACGTTGCCATGTGGGAGAGTTACCCCGGGAAACCGAGCCGAAGTCGCTTTCTCCAGGACGCACCCAGCGCAAGGTGTGGCGGGACTCTTGCACTGTGTGGCAACACCGCCCGGGTTGCGTGTTCTGCTTGCTAGCACGTCATCAGGCCTTGAACTCTATTTCAATTTTCAAGCCGGTCAACGGAAAGAAAGAGACGGAGCGTGCTGGGTTGCCATATCGGCGCGGTAGAAAGTGCCGCCGCATTCTTGCACGCCAACAGAGGCACATGGGAATATTCATACAGGACCAAGCTATCCCCCTAGAACACACAGCTAGTGCACTTTTATTATTCCACATATGAGGCTGGGCCACCCTTGCGCGGTGCCTCTGTAGATATACATACGTGCAGGAATGTTACGAACCCCGCGATGGTGCGAAAACTTCTTCTGCAGCACTGTGTGGCGGGACAGTATCCGCTGCAGGAGGTCGCGATTTTCAACCACACACAAAACCTTGTCTGCAAGTATGGCTTTTTAGACCTGCAAATCTGCCATAAGCTTTCAAAACCAAGGCTGGCACCCATAATTCTAAGATATCTCATATTAAACAATCAGAAAAGAAAATAAATAAATAAAAATATCTGATATGTTCCATTCAAATGATTTTCTCTACATCTCTGTAACAGATTATCGTTAATAAGCTTATACTTCTATCTACTTCGTGCTAATCGTAATAAACATCAGCAGAAACTGTTTTATTACTTAGTTCCTTGTAAGCAGAAGAGAAATAAGGAAATACACTAGCCAAACCGACAGTCAAATGTTTTAAAATTTGATTGCCATGACCAGGAGTTGACAAGTTCCTGTCTATGAGTATAAAAATAACTAAAAAGTATATAAATGGAACCAATGTTTTCATCCGTTCTTAAAAGTTTGAATTTTGTGGGGGAGGAAGGGCCTTTGTTTATTTTTACTTAATTCATCCCTTACCTACTGAGTAAAGTATTTTAAAACTGAAATCAATAACAAGGACTATCTCAAAACGGCCAATTCCATGAAAAAAAAAAAAAAAATATATATATATATATATATATATATATATATATATATCATTGTGTGTTTTAACGAGCTCTACATTTTTTGTGCATCTCTTACTGTTTACCAGCTATGAAAAAATCCGCAAAATTTATTCAGAATAGATGATAGTAAGGCTATTTCCAGAAAATTCAAGATATACATTTTTTCATGGAAATATCTTTAATATACAATATTTTAATCAAAATCGTTAGTGCCATTTTTGAGAAAATAAAAAATTTGAAAAATGTTTCCATGCAGAAGGGGGAATTTTCTTGAAAATCTTCGTGTCGCATCCTTGGAAGATACTGAACTTAAATACCAAGTTTAGTATTTAACGGCCTTTTCGTTTTTGAGCTATGCTGTACACAAACAGGCAGACAGACACACACATACTAACAGAAAGACACAAATATGGGCCTTTTTCTAAAAATGCTTTTTTTTTTTTTTTTTAATTCAAGGTATCTCAAAACATATATTTCCGATAAAATCTCGGTATCGAATTTTTGGGTGCATGTACCTTCTCTATACACTATATACATAGTACGTGTAGAGAAAGTAAAAAACATTAAATAGATCGGAGTTCAAATGCAAGGTTCAATTGTTAAATAAACGCAATGATGACACAACCTAGGTTTCAGTTAATATCCTATTAGAATCGTAGCACGTAAAATTGGAATTTTCTTGTGCTGTGACATTCGCAGCTCATTCGCTATCATCAGTCAAGATTTTGTGTTGATAATTATTTTTAAAATCTGCCTTCCATTCACATGACTTTGTCTAAATATAACAAATTATTGTTAAAAAGCTTCTACTTCATGCGAATTGACATAAACATTAGCAGAAATGGTCTCAATACTTGATTCCTTGTAAGTTGGAGGGAAATAGTCAAATCTTTTAAAAGTTGTGGCTATGTGAATGAAATTCATTTCTTTGCATGGACAGGAGTTGACAAATTCCCGTATGAGAAAGCAGGTATTTTAAAACTGAAACAAATAACGAAGAATATCTCAGTAGTGGTCAACATCACGAAAAATATGTATATGATATAAATTATGCGTTTTGTGTAATAAGCTTTTGTGTATCTCTTACGGTTTACCAGTTAAGAAAAATTCAGAACAAAATTCATCCAGAATGAAGAGGTCTTCACAGGTTACTTCCACAAAATTCAAGATATACATTTTATTGGTTCTGCAAATACCTTTAACTTACGGTCTTTTACGCAAAATCGTTAGAGCTATTTTTGAGAAAATCAAAATTTTCGAAAGTTGTTCCAAATAAAGAGTAATTTGGGTTGGGGGAATTTTTCTTAAAGAGGTACTTAACTAATTTACCACTTTTTATTTTTGAATGATTGTGTTCACAAACACACCCAAACACAAAGATCTTGTTCTAGGAAACCCCCCCTTTTTTTTTTATACTTGGGACCTAAAACACATACTTTGGTGAAATCTCGGGATCGAATTTTGGGTGAAGTACAATATCTTCTCTACCTATGTACCACGCACTACGTAAAGAAAGTAAATATGAGTGCTATTTATTTTAATTGATGATTGTGTTGAATATTTTAAATAAATTCGCATTTAATTAGTATTCATTTTCGGGCAAAATTAATGAGTAATGACATGACTGAAATTAATATTGATAGGTAACTAAAGTAATACATTTTAAAATCCCTGTATTTTCAACTTCAAAATTTTTTATTTCAAATGAGTTTAATGAACAGAATCAAATATCACATATCAGACATCATCAAACTGTAATATACAAGTTGTGAAATTTTCGTTTTCTTATAATTGTCTTGTCTGATACAACAAAGTCATACATGGAGAAAACTCTCTCTCTGTCAGCAATTGATATCGTTAGGCAGATTATAAAGGGCATTTTCGCAGAAAACGTGGTAAGATACAAGTTTTGCTTTATATGCAAGAGTGTTATTACAACCTCTAATTTGCGCTGGTACCACCATCGCTTAGCTGTTCAACAATGGCACAAGTGTTTTGTAGCAAAGAAGCAAATTAACACACTAGTTTAAATGATTTTAGCTGTTCAAAGGTTGTCACTACATCATTTAATTAAAAGAAAGCACACAAAAATACTCTAAGGCTTTTTTTTTTTTTTTTTTTTTTTTTTTTTGCTATTTTATCATCAGTTTCTTTGCCATTTTTTTTAGAAACAAGACTTTTTATTGCTTAGAATCCTACTGTAGTATCTTTTAAGTACTGCAACTAATCTTTTCGTTGAAAATCGAAACATTGTTTTACAACTTCTAGCTTCTTGGTTAGATTTTGCAACTTGAAATAAATGCACATTTTTCTATACAAAATAAAACAAATATAAGTATTTCTCATTTATTACACAAAACATATTATTCTCAAAATATATTCACATGAAAAATACTAAACAATTCGTGAGATAATAAGCAGATATTTCAAAAATATGTCAAATGTATGCAACATTGTTTTAATTCCACAACTTTTAACCTATAAGAATCGCGTTCCATTCATGTTTACTTTCTCTGCTTCATATATAGCACACAGATAGAAAAGGAATTCCATTCCACCAAAAAATTCTATACCAAATCATTGGAAATACACGTTTGGGCTAGCTCCCCCCCACCCGAACAAAAAAAAAAAAAAAAAATATATATATATATTTGGAAAAAGTTCACGTCTAAAGGAGGGATAGAGAACAGCATAACTCAAAAACGAAAAGTCCGTTAGATCCAAACTTGATATTTAAACTCAACATCTTCCAAGGATGTGCCACAAGATTTTCAAGAAAATCCATGCACCAAACTCCCTTTACATGGAAAAATTTTCGAAAATTCAGATTTTCTTATAAATGTCTCTAACGATATTAATGTTTATTAAATCATTCATTCTGAATGATTTTTGCATAACTAGTAACCCATAAGTTTGTGTTTGCATGTGTGATATTACTTGCTATAGGTTTAATTTTTTCAATAGTCATACTTTTATCAAATGGGAAGTCGTTATTCATATTTTTTTCATCTTGGTCAAGAGGACGGAATTTTAAAACCATCATATAGCGACCGGCTTTTTAGAAATATTGACTATCGCTTTAGCTTATGCAATATCCTTAAATGAAACCATACCATTTCCCGCGTTCAAATTTCCATACTCTTCGGAGGATAGCGAATGAACTACAGGGAAATTCCCTCGACCCAGCTTCGAATTTAAGTCGGATTCATGCCTTTTAAGAACGTTGGACACTCCACCAAAGAAGCAGTACGGAAACATAGTTGGTACCTAAACACAGAATATATGGAAAACGATTCAAAAATATGTATTTTTACTTTCCCTGCCACGTGCTTAGTTGGGAGAGAAAGTATTGCATTTCAGCCAAAATTTCGATATCGATATTTCACTGGAAATATGTAGGTACATGCTTTGAGGCCTCGTATAAAACAATTTTAGGAAAAAAACCCGTTCGTATGTTTATGGATGTTTGTGTCTGTGTGCAGTATAACTAAAAAACGAATATTCTGATATATACCAAACTTGGTATTTAAGTTCAGCATCTTCTAAAGATAGGACCCCAAATTAAACTTTACATGAAACGTTTCCGAAAATTTTATTCTCTCAAAAATGGCTCCAATGATTTTGATTAAAAGTCACATTTAAGATATTTGCATGGCAAAACGTATATCTTGCAGTTTTTAAGAATGTCAGTATATGATGTTTTCTTCATTTTGAATGAATTTTATGTAAATGTATATAAGTAGCAAACAATAAGATACAGATATAAACTTAATACAAAGGAAATGTGGGTCTCTTTCAAACAAACTGTTTATTTCACCGGAATTATATATCCTCCGACTCCAAAAATAAGTTTTTTTGTTTTTTGTTTTTTAAAAAGGTCCGTGTATGTGTGCCTGTGGGCAGCACAGCTCAAAAACTAATAGACCGTTAAATACCCAACTGGTGTTTAAGTTTGGTATCTTTCGACACGAAGATTTTAAAGAAAATCTCCCCAATCCAAACTACCCTTTACATAGAACTTTTTTGGAAAAGTTTGTTTTTCTCAAAAATGGCTCTAACGATTTAGATTAAAATGCAGTATTTGAAGCTGTTAACATCACAAATAAAATATATATCTTGAATTTTCTGGGAATAGCTTCTGAAGACCTGTTCATTCTGGATGAATTTTGCATTAACTAGTGAACCGTAAGAGATACACAAAGTCTTACTACACAAAAAATGCAGATCACAAAATTTATGTCATATACATTTTTGTTGTACAGTTGACCGTTTTGAGGCCTGCCTTTTTATTGGTTTCAACTGTAAACTATACATCTCCTCAAACGGGGTCCCTCTTCGTTTCTTGTATTTTTTGTTTTTATGGAAATGCAAAGCAAACCGAAATTCAATTGTTCACATATCAACCGGCATTTAAAAGATTTGACTATCATTACTTTAATCTGGTGTATTCCATTATTTCCCATCTGCTTATGAGAAACTAAGTAGTAATACCAATGCAATGTTTAAGATAGAATATATTTATAAGAATAGATTGTTTTCAGAAAAGGTAGATAGTTATGTGAATGCAACACATCAGATTATTACTTTCTCTACACATACTATGTATATAGCGTATACAGAATTTCGCCGGAAATACAAGTTTTCGGACCCGCCCTCCCCCCCCCCCCGAATAAAAAAAAATTAGAAAAAGTTCCGTATGTGTCTGTCAGTCTATCTGCCTGTTGTATGTCTATGGGTAGCATACCTCAACTTATATTTAAGTATCTAACAAGAATGCGACAAGAAGATTTCCAGGTAAATCCCCCATCCTAACTACTCTTTACATGGAACATTTTTGAAAATTTTGATTTTCTCAAAAATGGCTCTAACGATTG
Organism: Hymenopus coronatus; assembly: GCA_030762935.1. Taxonomy (NCBI): domain Eukaryota; kingdom Metazoa; phylum Arthropoda; class Insecta; order Mantodea; family Hymenopodidae; genus Hymenopus; species Hymenopus coronatus. Next base: position 17,935,825 of record CM060888.1, read on the forward strand.
TGATTAAAATCTCTTATATTTAATATATTTTTATGACAAATAAAATGAATGTCTTGATTTTCTGGGAATAACCTCTAAACACCTCTTTATTCTGAATTAGTGTTTTTTGAATTTTGCATAACTGGTAAACCGTAAGAGATAGACAAAAACTTACCACACAAAAAACGTGGAGCTCCTTAATACACACATTTTATTCGTATACATTTTTTCGTTGAGTTGACCTTTTTCGAGGTATTCCTTGTCATTGGTTTCAGTTTTAAATACTTAACTTTTCTCATACAGGAACTTTTCGACTCCTAGCCACGGACTTCAACCACATTTTAAAATATTTGATCGTCGGTTTAACCTAGTGTATTCCCTTTTTCCCCTTCTACTTATAAGGAACTAAGTAGTAAGACCGTTTCTGTTAATGATTATCTCAGCATGATGTAGATAGAATAGAAGCTTATTAACAAGTATTTGCTATAGAGATGTAGAGAAAGTCGTGTGAATGGAACACATAAGCTTTTTTCTGAATGGGAGGAGGTTTAAGTGGACTTGAAAACATGTGCTTGAAGTGACAACTCCATGTGGAATCCTTTTGCTGGAATAGGTGCTTGAAATTTGCGAAATGGCAACGGTCGTGCTGCCCTTGGTATTTGCGGAGGTGACGTATATTTTTGCTGGAGCGCACAAAGTTGCAGAACCGGTCTGGAGGGTTCCAGGAATTCAGCTCATAACTCAATGAATGTCCTGAGAAGGTCACGGCTCCCAGACTTGCCTGGACTGGAATAGAGTGGAGTGGGGCAACTGCTAGGCTGCTGCTGGCGGCTGCAGAACTGGAATCTCTGTTGGCAGGGAGAAGATTTCGTCTCTTTGCTCTTACCTTTAAATCTCATTTACCTCACAAGTGGACAAACGTGCCTCGTCTCATGTTAAACATCACAAATATATTACCAGCTCATTATTATGTATTACCGCTAAGATTCGTTATAAAAAAATCTGATGCGTTGCATTCACATGACTTTTTCTACCTGTTCTGCAAACAATTCATACAAAAGATTATTCTTCTATCTACATCAAGCTAAACGAGATAAACATTAACAATTGGTTTCCTACTTAGTTCCTTATAAGCAGAAGGGATATAGGGAATATACCAGGCTAGAGCAATAGTCCATTTTTACTTTCTCTATACGTACTATGTACATAGTGTTTAGAGAAGGTATTGCACTCCACCCAAAAATTAGATACTGAGATTTCACCGGAAATATACGCTTTAGGGTCTTTGGTACTAAAAAGAAAGCATTTTCACAAAAGGTCCGTGTGTGTGTGTGTGTGTGTGTGCGTGTCTGTCTGTCTGTCTGTCTGTCTGTCTGTCTGTGAACACGATAACTCAAAAACGAAAAGTCGGTAAAATACCAAACTTGATATTTAAGTTTACTATCTCCCAGGGATGCGACACGAAGATTTTGAGAAAAATCCCCCACCCCAAACTACCCTTTACATGGAACTTTTTTCGAAATTTTTTATTTTCTTAAAAATAGCTCTAACGATTTTGATTAAAATATCGTCTATTAAAATCATATACCTGACAAATAATATGTATATATTGAATTTTCTGGGAATAGCCTCTGAAGACTACTTTATTCTGGATGAATTTAACAAAATTTTGCATAATTGCTAAACTGTAAGAGATGGACAAAAACCTACCACACAAAAAGTGTAGAGCACATTAAAACGCACAATTTATATTATATAATTTTTTTTCGTGGAGTTGATCATTTTTGAGATATTCCTTGTTACTGATTTCAGCTCTGAAAAACAATACTTTTCTCATACAGGAATTTGTCAATTCCTGTCCATAGAAACAAAGGAACTTCAGTCACACAGCAACCAGCTTTTGACTATCACTTTAACCTATGGTACTCCCTTATTTCGCTTCTACTTACAAGAAAGCAAGAAATAAGACTATTTCTGCTAACTTTTCCTCAATTAGCATGAAGTAAATAGAAGCATAAGCTTTTTAATATTTTTTTTGCAGAGATGTAGAGAAAGTCATCTGAATGGAACACATCAGATTTTTGTTCTAAAAAGATCTAATGTGTTCCATTCACATGACTTTCTCTACATCTCTGCAATAAGTTATTGTTAAAAATCCATGTTTCTATCTACTTCATGCTAATCTAGATAAAAATTAGCAGAAATAGTTTTATTACTTGTTTCCTTTTAAGTAGAAGGGGGGGGGGAAAGGGAATACACTAGGCTAAAGGTACAGTTAGATATTTTAAAAGCTTGTCGCTATCGGATTAAAATCCCTTGCTTTGCATGGCCAGCAATTGACAAGTTCCCATGTGAAAAGAAATGTATTTAAAAACTGAAGGAATATCTCGGAAAGGGTAAACCCGACGAAAAAAAAAAAAATGTATAATATAAATTGTGTATTTTAGCAAGTTCTATATTTTTTGTGTAGTAAGTTTTTGTCTATCCCTTACGGTTTATCAGTTATGCAAAAGTCATCCAAAATGAAGAGGTCCTCAGAGGCTATTCCTAGAAAATTCAAGATATACATGTAAATATTTTTAATATGCGGTATTGTAATCAAAATTGTTATAACCATTTTGGAGAAAACCAAAATTTTCGAAATGTTTTCCATGTAAAGGGTAGTTGCGGTAGCGGGATTTTCTTGAAGTTTTCGTGTCGCATCTTTGGAAAATACTGAACTTAAATACCAAGTTTGGTATTTAATGGATTTTTCGTTTTTGAGCTATGCTGCCCACACAAACACTCATACACACGGACATTCTCTAAAATGCTTTTTATTCGGGGGCCTCAAAACATGTATTTCGGTTAAATCTCAAGCTCAAATAAGTTGTTAAGGAGATGTACAGAAAGTCATGTGAATGGAACACATCAGATTTTTTTTTATTTGTATAAAATCCTCCTCTGTATAGAAGGTGTGGGTTATGAGATATATTTTTTAATTCTGAGCAAAACTTGATTTTGTTCATAGGCAATCCATTTATAGGAGATGGAAGTGAATTAAATAAAACTATGCCGTTTTGGAATGTCTGCAAATTATTTGTTGGTCTATGTTAAGTCCTGTCTGTGTCGTGTCTTTGTTATGTATATCTGCATTATTTTAAACTTTTCTGGGTTATTTATTACAAAGAACAATACGGCTAGAATATATTCGGAGGCTAATGGAAAATTCCAAACAGTTTGAACAGTGGTTTGCTGTGAATTGCGTGTCTCGCCCCTACCATTATTCTTTTTTCTTTTGTAGTATTTAACGCCCGCTTATACTACTATGGCACCAGGCGATGGCACTGATACATGAACGAAGATGGAGCACTGGTGGAATGCGATGGCGGTGGAAACTGGAAAACCCTAAGAAACCCGTACCTGCGTCGCTCTGTCCACCATAAACTCAAATGGGGTCGCTTAGTGAGAGTCGAATGGTCTATTATTACAACTTTGCATAATACTCTTTTATGTCATCTACCAAATTTCCTCAGAATGTTATTAAAGAAAATAAGCAAAATAAGTATGTAACTATAGATTGAAAAATCTGATGTGTTCCATTCACATGGCTTTCTCTACATATCTGCAAAAAATTATTGTTAAAAAGCTTATGCTTCTATTTACTTCATGCTAATCGAGAAAAGATTAGCAGAAAAGTCTTATAACTTGCTTTCTTGTAAGTAGAAGCGAAATAAGGGAGTACCATAGGTTAAAGTGATAGTCAAAACCTGGTTGCTACGCGACTGTTGTTTGTATGGACAGGAGTTGACAAATTCCTGTATGAGAAAATTACAGTTTTCCCAAGCTGAAACAAAAAACAAGGAATATCTAATAAACGATCAACTCCACAAAAAACGTATATATATCATAAATTGTGTGTTTTAAAGTGCTTTACATTTTTGTGTGGTAAGTTTTTGATCATCTCTTACGGTTTAGTAGTTATGCAAAATTCCGTAAAATTGATCCAGAATAAAGTAGTGTTCAGGGGCTATTCCCAGAAAATTCAACATATACACTTTATTTGTCAGGTAAATATTTTAATATACGATATTTTATTCAAAATCGTTAGAGCCATTTTTAAGAAAATAAAAAATTTCGATAAAAGTTCCATGTAAAGAGTAGTTGGGGGTGGGGGGTATTTTGTTGAAAATCTTCTGGCGCATCCTAGGAAGACACCAGTCTTAAATACCAAATCTGGTATCCAGCGGTCTTTTCGTTTTTGAGCTATGCTGTCCACGCACACACGGACCTTTCTCTGAAAATGCTTTTTTTGCATTCAGGGGGACCCAAAACATGTATTTCCGGTGAAACCTCGGTATCGAATTTTTGAGTGGAATGCAATACCTTCTCTATATACTGTGTACATAGTACGTGTAGAGAAAGTAATAAAAACATATAAATGCAAGTCATTTGTGTTCATTGATATATTCTTCAGTTTATTATGCATTTGTTTTGTGGTACTTATGTTCGCGGTACTGCATATTCTCCTCAACCTTCCAGACGACTTGTAAAGAATATTATCATCATCTGTGGGCCTTTACTAGCCATTGTGAGAAACACAATAATATCCTGCAACCAAGTGGTGACGTAAACCAACAGCGTTTAACATTGACCTTGGGACTCCAAACGTATCTTTAGCAGATAATTGCGAAATACAAGGTGTTTGCATATATTTTACTACCAAAATATGTACCCAGTTACTTAGCCTGACCCAACAGAAAATTTGTAGTCATATGAGAAACACATTTCTCTCTCTTCTTAACTCTTGCTGGAAATGTGTGCAGTTTTACTGAAACGGGTATGAAAATTATGTATAACCATTGAACAGTAAGAGGTAGACAGTGACTAATTTGTATTTATATCATTTATTTCCTGAAGAGACATTAATCAATTAAAAAGAAAGTATATCTTGTCAAAAGGCATAATTTATTTTCTATACATTTTGGGAGTGGAGTTAAACGTTTCTGAGACGTTCCTTGTCATCGATTTTAATTTTAAAATACTTACTTTTTTAATTTAACCCCCCCCCCCACACACACAAATGAGTTTTTTCACCTCATCACTCTGCAGTAAGCTTGCGTAGTACTCACCAGTAATACTTTTATCCTTTTCCAATTAATCAATAAAATCCCTGTGCATCCCAGAAAACACTCGCCATAACCTTGTTAGCTGACAAGATTGACTTTGGCTTTTTACTTTCTCTACATGTACTATGTACATAGTGTATAGAGAAAGTATTGCACGCCACCCAAAATTTGATACCAAGATTTCACTGGAAATATACGTTTTAGGGTCCCCTGTATCCAAAAAAAGTACTCTCAGAAAAAGGTCCGCGTGTGTGTCCGTGTGTCTGTGAACACGGTAAGAGATGTACAAAAACTTAAAACACAAAAAATGAAGAGCACATTAAAACACACAATTTATATTATATACTTTTTTTTTTTTTCGTGGAGTTGACCCTTTTTGAGATATTCCCTGCTTTTGCTTTCAGCTTTGAAAAACTTATACTTTTCTCATATAGGAATTTGTCCATACAAACAAAGGAACTTAAGTCCATCGCAACCAGCTTTTGACTATCAGTTTAACTTATGGTACTCCCTTATTCCGCTTCTACTTACAAAGAAGCAAGCAATAAGACTATTACTGCTAATTTTTTCTCGACTAGAATGAAGTAAATAGAAGCATAAGGTTTTAACAATAATTTGTTGCAGAGATGTAGAGAAAGTCATGTGAATGGAACACATCAGATTTTTTGGAGTTGGTTCACCTGGTGCAATCCACTATTTTGACTGTGATTTACTTTCTGGAGTGTAGTGATGTATCCAAGTTTCACCTATGGTAATAAGCCGTCTCAAAAATTCACTGGGATTTTTACTGTAGAGCTCCACATTCTTGACAGAAACAGTTTTTCTTTGCATCTTTTGATCAGGTGTCAACAAACGCGGCACCCATCTTGCACACACCTTAAGAGAGTCCAAAACATTACTTAAAATATTACCTGCAGGTTCTTTTGATATGTTTACAGCCTCTGCTATCTCACACAACTTTAATCTGCGGTCTTCCAGTACTAAACAATGAATTTTTTCAATGATCTCTGGAGTTGTCACTTCTCTGGGCGAGCGAGGCTCATCACTAGTGCTCGTACGTCCCATTTTAAACTCTGCAACCCACCTTTTAATCATCGAATATGAAGGGGCAGAGTCTTTCAATGTACTGTCCATTTCCTCCTTGATTTCTTTAGGCGTTAAGCCTTTCAAATGGAAGTATTTAATCACTGCTCGTTTTTCCAAATCCTCCATTTTCGTGTGAACTCTTGTCTTGTTTAAAATGCTATCATCCGAAAACTAAACAAGCTATTGACCTGTAACTATGGATTCACGCTAGTCTACAGTTAAACTATACGATGCTTCGTCTAACTGGCCTGTGTGAGGCCCAACTTATAAGCTGACCCTCGGATTTCTCGCAAAGAATAACGATTACTCATTTGGTAATTTCTATATACATAGTTCATCCCATTTATCAAATTTCAGTTCACTTCTTGCACTTTTAAACACAATGCAGCGCTTCGTCATTTTCCCAATATATAGGGATACATTAATGCCATAATCCTCTCTTAGCCACCTTTTTATCACACTTGCTCTTACCCAAGCAATTCATCTCTCCCTGTTTTATCACAAATCTCGTATCTCTTATTGCTGGTTTCTCTATATTTCCAGCGAATGTTAGTCTCTTAAGCTTCTGAATAATCGTGCTTTTCAAAATCCTCAAAACGAGCTTTCACTTCCCCTCCGAAACCCTTTCTCATGCCCATGTTCTTCCCATTCCTATTTCTTTCAGAATACTTTGTTAAATTAAAACACGCGAAAAAAACATTCACAATTTTCTTCAGAAGTATGCAGGAATAAATTCAGCTCTTGTGAAGGAAAAGAAAACAATAAAAATCGAAAACGTCACATAAGTTTGATGAGATGATGCGAAAATTTGATGTGTCACATTCTCGTGATTTTTTTCTAATCGTTCTTCTACAAACTATTCTTATATAAGTAGATTTGTCCATCTACTTTATGTTAATTAAGATAAACGTTTGCAGAGATGATTTCATTACACCTTTCGTTGATGATACAACACGGACGCAGGGTACTGAGTAATAATCTTCTTTTCTGGCTTACCCTCCTCATATAGAGGATACAAGTCAATGCCTGGGGTCAGATATCTATTAAGGAGCAATTTCAAAGGGTGGCCGAAACCAGACAGCTGGGAAGAGCCACTATGGAGGGTCCACAACATATACCAAGTAGTTCTTTATCTCGACGCGGAACGCCCTATTAGCCATCCCGCCGCCAACAACTGTATTTCCAGAGCGCAGTCCCCACCTTGGAAGGACGCCACCACCACAGTCCTCGCCGAAATTTACAACTTTGAAAGAGGCCGGCTGGATGAAATGGAGATAAAATAAAGGGACAGGAGGTTCGGGAACGAAGCAAACTCCCCAGCATTTGCCTAGTGGCTCGGGAAAATCCCCGAAAAGAACTCATGGAAAAGAAGAATCGGCAGCGGGACTCGATCCCACGATCTGCCGAATGTCAGTCTCAGGCGAAACGCCTGAACCACCTGGCTCGGTGCTCTTTGCATGGAACATGAAGCAATGGAGACTTTGCACTTGAAGACTTCACAAACTGCTCACAAAAAAGTAAGGCAATTTATTTGGCAAGCAAATATCTTAAACAATCAAAATTGTTATGAGACATTTTTAAAAAAGAAAGAAAAGAAATAAATATTCTTCATGTGGTTGGTAATTTAGGGTGGGAGATTTTCTTGAAATCCTTGTCGCATCCTTGACAAAGATCTTGAATTTTCTGGGAATAGCCTCTGAAGACTACTTTATTCTGGATGACTTTTACGGAATTTTGCACAACTGCTAAACCGTAAGAGATGAACAAAAACTTTGAGATATTCCTTGTTTTTTGGTTTCAGCTTGGAACTTCAGTCATACAGCAACCAGCTTTTGACTATCACTTTAACCTATGGTACTCCCTTATTTCGCTCCTACTTACATGGAAGCAAGTAATAAGACTTATTTCTGCTAATTTTTTGTCGATTAGCATGAAGTAAATAGAAGCTTTTTAACAATAATTTGTTGTGGAGATGTAGAGAAAGTCACGTGAATGGAACACATCAAAGTTTTCTGTTTAGCGGTTAGGGTATACGGCTGGAAAGCAACCCTCGCTGTTGAAACTTACTGGTGAGTCGCGGATTCTCGACCTGCAAGCAGATCTTACTAAGTTACCTCTCACCCCTATTGTCCCGTTTGTGGACCATCATGTTTGGGGAAAAACATATTTTCTGTATCTAATGTGAGTGTCAGAATGTTGTTCAGCAGCCTGGTTGGCCTTAGCTGTGCATGCCCTTGGCTGAACTCTACAGTGGGTCAGAAACACAGGCGGGCGGTCTCAAGTGAATGGAAAATTCCCCCCCAACACTGCGTCAGTTAGCAACCCGTTTTCTGCTGTTCGCATCACGTGCTCGCTTACGTCGACAATTTTTAGGTACCGGATTTGCCTAACCTGTCACGCACAAAACGCGCGCTAAAATTGTTCACAAGATATTATAACATGTATTTTCCAGATCTTTCTGGTGGGCATATGATTGCAATCATAAGGAAACCTGAGATACACCGAGAAATAATTACGAACTGAATGTATGTAGTACTGGCTGAGATTTTAACGATGCTCATCTGAAATTGCCAAAATTCATAAATATGCATTTTACTTGTTTTTTTTTTCTCTACACGTACTATGTACATAGTGTATAGAGAAGGTATTGAATTGCATTCCACCCAAAAATTCGATACCAAGATTTCACTGGAAATATACATTTTAGGGTCCCGTGTATCCAAAACAAAAGTATTTTCAGAAAAAGGTCCGCGCGTGTGTGTGTCCGTGTGTCTGAACACATAACTCAAAAATGAAAGGCCGATAAAATACCAAACTTGGCATTTAAGTTTAGTATCTTCCAGGGATGCGACACGAAGCTTTTAAGAAAAGCCCCGCCACCCCAAACTACTCTTTACATGGAAAAAAACTTCGAAAATTATGATTTTCTCAAAAATGGTTTCAACAATTTTGATTAAAATCTCTAATACTATAGATATTTATGTGACAAATAAAATGCATATCTTCAATTTTCTGGAAATAGTCTCTAAAAACATGTTTACTGGATGAATTTTGCATTAGTTTGCATTACTGGTAAACCGTAAGATCTAGATAAAAACTAACTATACATAAAATGTAGAGCTCACTAAAACACATAATTTATGTTATATACGTTTATTTTCGCGGATTTGACCATTTTTGAGATATTCCTTATTATTTTCAGCTTTAAAACACTTAATACTTTTCTCATACAGGAATTTGTCAACTCCTGTTCACACAAACAAAGGAATTTCAACCACATAACAACCACTTTTAAAAGATTTGACTATCGATTTAGTCTAGTGTATTATTCCCTTATTTCCCTTCTACTTACGAGGAAGCAGGTAATAAGACTCTTACTGCCAATTTTTCTCGATTACCATTAAGTAAATAGAAGAATAAGCTTTTGAATAATAATTTGTTGCAGAGATGTAGAGAAAGTCATGTGAATGGAACACTTCTTTTTTTTTTTTTTTTTTATTGTTTCATTTATATAACATCCATCATTATTTTTAAAATGAAGGCCATATCGGGGGTTTTAGAAACAACTCGTTGTCTGTAGTTCTTTACATTGGGTTTAAATCATTTTATTTTCTTTAAACACACTCACATTCACTCTCATATACACATTTCCAGACTTTGTGGGGAATAGGGAATAATTCTGGTAAAAGAAAAATTCCCCGTCGCATCCAATAACCACTTGACCACTGAGGCAGCCAATTTTAATGTTATTAAACACTCCCATCTATTTCCAACTGAGATAAGTATTTCGTTGCTAGTACAAACGAAATACCGTGTATGGAATGATGGCCGATATATACTGGCCTTAAAATTCATACTCTTCCCATGAGAAACAACTGAACACCGACATGGTTTTAAGAAAAGCAATTGACAAATTTAAACCAATATAAATGGATACTTTGATAATCGCCAGTGCCACAAAAAAACCATTTGAAATAAACTGTCTGTTTTAAAGATATCTACAGGATGGAGCACAGAAAGTATCTCCTAAATGAATAGAAAAACACCAAAAGCCGAGAATTCCAAATGTTGTAGAAGCAAGGATTCTTTCAAACTGTGAAATGCAAAATATTTCCACCGCACTCATTAGGTCCAGTGGGGCCAACCTCAGAATTTTAAATGAAACCATAATAATTACTTTCTCTAAGGCGTATGTACAATGTAATAGTAGATGTGTTCCACACAAAAATTTGAAACCAGATTTAACCAAAAATAAAAAATTAGTAAAATGTCCGTGTGTGTATGTCTGTGGATATCGTGGCTCAAAAACGGAAAGTCCATTAAATACCAACTTGGCAGTTCAGTATCTTCCAACGCTGCGACACCACCACCAAATACCCTTTACATGGAACATTTTTCGAAAAAATTTATTTTTTCAAAAATGGCTCTAACGACTTTAATTAAAATGCCACATTTTAACGATATTTTCATGAAAAACGAGACGTACATCTTTAATTTTCTGGGAATGTCCTCTGAAGACCTCTTCATTCTGGATGACTTTTGCGCAACTAGCAAATCATAAGAGATAGACAAAAACTTACCACACAAAAAATGTAGATGTCATTAATACACACAATTTATGTATTATAATTGTTGTTGTTTTAGTTATTTTCGAAATATTCTTTGTTATTGGTTCCAGCCGTAAACTACTTAAACTTTTCTCAAATAGGAAGTCAACTTCCATTTCAACTTACTCTCGGGAATGCAAAAAAATAACCGAATTTCAATTGTTTCATATCGCTTTAGCCTAGTGTATTCCCTTATTTCCCTTCTACTTGTAAGGAAGCAAGTTTTGATAATATTTCTGTTAATGTAAATAAAAGAATATCCTTTTGTAAGGAAAGTTTGTGGAACAGCTAGAGAAAGTCATGTGAATGGAAAACATCAGATTTCTTTTCTATTCCATTTCCTCTCAATAAAAAAATTTTATTAAATGCCCCCCCCCAAAACGAATTGCTGAGCTGTCATAACGTGTTTTCACTGAAATAAACAATAGTACAAAATACTACTAAACGAATACGTAAGGCATTAAATACTAGGTTATCATCTTAAATTAGTTCATTAAATGTTCAAAGTTGCTTCCATCGTTCTTTTGGAATATTGTTTCTCCTGTATTCAGCTACATATATAGTATTAATATCATATCTACCTCTATCAAATTCTGCCACATATCTAAACTTTGAAAATGCACAGTAAATGATCGACATGACTAACTTAAAGATATATGAAATTTCAAACTGGAAAATAATTGGTTTATTTTTTGGAGCTCGAGGAACAGTTACAAAATGTATAATAAATGTATTTAAGAAAAGCAATATTGATTCTTCAAAATTACAATGTGTTCCTAAATATCTTCAAAAATTCAATGTTTATTGTAAACAACAATTTATATAATCAAGATTGTAAATAAATTTCTCCGGTGGAGCCTGTCAGTTAATCAATCTGAGCCGTTAGCTATATATAATTATTAGGGCTGGGAGTTTTAGATAAACACAAATTTTGTTTGTGTCCTAATATGAACATGAATCTGAGTTTAATGCTCTGGATATGTACACTAGACCAAATATTTTTAAGTTGTTTTTAACGTTCTTTAAACTGGTTGGTCATATCGGACGATGAATGAAATTGGTGAAATGATGCTCAAATGATCTCGGGGTCCATAGAGCTTAAAGTTACTCGACATTCGTCTTCTCAGGATAAGGGAAAACCCCGAAAAAAAAAACTCATCTGGGTAACTCACCTAAGCGAGATTTCAACTCATGACCTTTTGAATGTGAGGCAGAAACGCTACCCAGGCGGGCATTTTAAGATTTATTGCACATAAAACTGCATATTTTTTATTTTTAATGTACATACATATTTTCAAACATTCACATAATACATAAAAATCACATAAAGGAAAACTTTTTAAAATACTTTTCATATAATCATATATAAAATCACAAAAGCAGCAGAATCATTTTTAACAAGTCACTATCCATTTCTGTAATGCTCAATTACCATGCCAGATGACACAATTTGTTGTTAATTATTGGAAGAACTGATATGTCAGTTATAGTATCCCTTCAGTTTGAAGAAAATATAAACATCCTGCTTTCCTTAGCGAGCTCGCAAGATAAGAACGGGAATTGCATATGCTTGAAATAAATAAACAAACACCTGTTATCACTTCACAGCCTGGCTAGTATATGCACTGATACTTGTTAAACTGTATAGTCAATTATAGTCCTCTATTGGCATTTGTGAATCCGCAAAGTTTAGACAACGTTCTAGTTGTGTTGGGAAGTTACATATCGACACTTTTGATTAAACATTCCCAGAGTGAAAAGAGTGCAAATTATTGTGTGCAACGATGTGTTAAGAAATGAATTAGCATACATCTCCGCAAATCTGTGTTTCCTCTGCGATTCTTGAAAAAGTAGTTCAGGATGTGGAGATAAAAAACCTGAGTTTTCTTTCTAGTCCTGCAGCACAAAATTTAAAAATAAAATGCAAGGAAGTGTTCGAAAATAATAGTGGATTCAACATAATGTGTAATGTGTTGGATGGGCAACATGAAGACGTTATTGATGTGGGTGATATTCCATGTTATAATTGCGTGGAGCGACCATTTTCGAAATTTAAGCCACTTCTTCGTGATAATCGTGAATCTTTCGGGATGGAAAATTTGAGGAAGCATGTGGTCATAGACTCTACAGTATTTGGTGATCCCTTCCAGGAATGATGTCTGGTGAGTACCATGTACATTTCTATTAGATCAGCCATTCAGATCTTTAACAAAATATTTTATTTGTTTTGGCACATCTTTTATACTTTTTAGCACATTATTTTTAACATTTTTAGTGCATAAAAATAAATATTTCCCAAGGTTTTATACCTAAAAATCCAAGCCCTAATAATTATTATATCTAGTTCAATTTCACAACATAATTCTACCTCGTGTTAGCCATTCTCCATTGGGTTGATAAGTAGACTGCATCTTACCTTGACTAAGGTAAGCTATCTTTCTAAGGCTTTTCTTTCTACGAGAAACTGACAGATGATTTGGCATAACTAAACGATAACGAAAGTTATCAGCACAAAACTTTATTTGCAGAATTACAGTATCTTTCTCTATTTTTGAACGTATTCGTCATTGTATTAAGGTCGTGGTACAGATTTTTCAACGCAGATGTACCCTTTCACCGCTAAAGATCTGAGCGAAGATGTCACTGTCACTTTGGCATTGAAAAACTGGTACCACGTGACAATAAATATCTTGACAGAATGGAGATTACTGTAACACTTTATTTATAGTTTAACAGTTCATTTTCCTTTCCTTTAATCTGGTTGGTCATATCGGACGATGACTGAAATTGGTGAAAGCTCAAATGATCTCGGTGTTCATAGAGCTGTGTGTGTGTGTTGGGGGGGGGGGCAGCATAGCTGAAAAACAAAAAAACGTTAAATACCAAACTTGGTATTTAAATTCCAACGATGTGACACGAAGATTTTCAGGAAAATATCCAACCCCAAACTACCCTTTACAGGGATAATTTGTTGAAAGTTTTGTTTTTGTCAGAAATGGCAATAACGTTTTTGGATAAAATACCGTACATTAAATATATTTACATAACAAAAAAAAATGTATATCGTGAATTTATGGGAATAGAGTTTGAAGCCCTGTTCTATTCATTCTGGATGAATTTTTCTGATATTTGTGTGACTGGTAAATCGTAAGAAACAGGGGAAAAAGTACTATACAAAATATGTAGATCTCGTTAAAACAAAACAAAAAAAACAAAAAAAATGAGATGGATACATTTCTGTTGTTGAATTGACGGTTCCGAGATATCCCGTCTTATTGGTTTCAATTTTAAGCTACTTTTCTTTTCTCAAACGCTAGGTCATCTTTCTTTCATCTGTCATTTGTTTACTCCTGGCAAGCAAGCAGAACGGATTTTCAATTATTTCATATAGGCTGTAAAGGAATTGAGTTTCGCTTTAGCTTAGTGTATTCTCTTATTGCCCCTCTGCTTATAAAGAAGCACGTAATAATACTAATTCTGTTTATCTCGATTAGCATGATGTAGATAAAACAATAATCTTTAGTAACAAAAGACTGCGGAGCAGCTAGAGAAAATCACGTGAATGGAGCACATCAGAGATTATTTAAACTTGGTACGATATGAGCCGTGGTTTCGAAGGCTTAGACGTTTCACCAAGAACTGCTATTGGCATCTTCAGGGAGAGATGATCAGTGGTCCGCGCTGACCTGAAAGCCTAAGTTTATATATTTAGTTTATTTATTCATTAGTCTGACTCATAAATGAGTTTGCCTGACACGGAATAATATACATTTAGAGGTTTCATTTTTTGAATATACATTCTTGTGTCTGTTGTAATGTATGCAGAATTCCAAAACTGGCATAAGTAGAAACGCTTTTTACTTTCTCTAGTCCGCATGTATTTTGTACATTGTGGATAGAGAAGGTATTGTATCCGATACGAAATCTCACCGGAATGTTTTGAGGTCCCCTGAGCCCGAAAAAACAATTTTTAGAAAAAGGTCGTGTGTGTGGACAGCATAGCTAAAAAGCAAAAAGTCGGCTAAATACCAAACTTGGTATTTAAATTCAGCATCCCCCACACCCAACTACCCTTTGCATGGAACATCTTTTGAAATTTTTGATTTTCTCAAAAACGACTTTTACGATTTAGATTAAAATACTGTACATTAAAAATGTTTGCATCATAAATAAAATGTATATTTTAAATTTTATGGGAATAGCCTCTGAAGAGCTCTTTGTTATGATTGAGTTTGTAGAATTTTGCTTAATGGTTAAACTGTAAAAGATAGACAAAAAATGCAGATCTCGTTAAAACATGCAATTTATGTAGCATGCATTTTTCTTATATAGTTGACGTTATTCGAGATATTCGTTGTTATTAGTTTCAATTTTAAACTAACTTTTCTCAAACCGGACCAAGCAAAGCGAACCGAACCTCAATTGTCTGACATAGCGACTGTCTTTTAAAAGATTGTAATAACGCATTAGTCTAATGTACTGCCTTATTTCCCTACTACTTACAAGGAATAAGCAATAAGAACAATTCTGCTAATGTTTATCTCATTAGCATGATGAAGATAAAAGAGTAATCTTTTCTAAGGATTGTTTTTACATGGAATAGCTAGAGAAAGTTATGTGAATGGAACACATCATATTTTAGTTTCTCTACACGTACTATGTACATAGTATATAGAGAAGATATTGTATTGCACGTGTGTGTCTGTGGGCAGCATAGCTGAAAAACGAAAAGACCGCCAAATATCAAACTTGGTATTTAAGTTTAGTATCTTCCAAGGATGCGACACGAATATTTTCAAGAAAATCAACTACTCTTTACATGGAAAAAATTTCGAAAATTTTGATTTTCTCAAAAATGCCTGTAACGATTTTTATTAAAATCTCTTATATTTATATGACAAATAAAATGTACATCTTCAATTTTCTGGAAATGACCTCTGAAGACATGTTTATTCTGGATGAATTTTGCGGAATTTTACATAACTGGTAAACCGTAAGAAATAGAGAAAAACTTAACACACAAACACTATAGAACTCGTTAAAACACACAATTTATGTTATGGAGTTGACCGCTTTTTAGATATTTCTTGTTATTAGTTTCAGCTTTAAAATACTTATACTTTTCTCATACGGGAAATGGTCAAATCATGTCCAAACAAAGACACTTTATTCACATAGCAAGCAGCTTTTGGCCCATGGTATTCCCTTATTTCTCTACTACTTACAAGGAAATAAATATTGAAACTATTTCTGTAAATGCCTATCTCCATTACCTAGAGAAGCTGTGAAATGGAGGTATCGCAGGGATTTGAACCCTAAACGTGAATTTCCGTAGCACACTGAAACTAATTGCCAGCCATGAACAAAGATAGTACCTGAGTTACGTCACGGTTATGTAAGGCTCGCATGAATATTGATGACGTTTCCCTGCCGAGCAGGCGTGACTCCCGTCACGGTCACGTGGTTTCCATACCTCGTGACCTGTTGACGAACGTGAGGGAATGCCTGCTGCAGTCTGCTCGCAAATGTTCCCAAATCTGTTGACATGACATGCAATAATGGAGGCTTCACCTTGAGTCAGCTGACCATTCCCGTGTAATGATGTAATTGTCACTTCCTTATTCTGGATCACGTAATCAGCTCTTATCAGATCAATTGTTGCTCACATAACCTCAAACAAAAATCAGCTCAAAATAGATACGAGTGAAGAATTACTTTTTTACTTTCTCCAACACGTATGTAAAATGTACATTATAGTTAGAGAAGGTATTCTATTCCGTCCAAAAGTTTTATACCCGATTTCACCGAAAATATACGTTTTGAGGACCCATGAATAAAAAATCTGATGTGTGCTATTCACATGACTTTCACTACATCTCTACAACAAATTATTGCTATTTACTTAATGCAAACGGAGAAAAAATGAGCAGAAATAGTCTTATTAATTGCTTCCTTGTAAGTAGAAGTGAAATAAGGGAGTGCCATAGGTTAAAGTGATAGTCAAAAGCTGGTTGCTTTGTGACAAGTTCCTTTGTTTGTATGGACAGGAGTTGACAAATTCCTGTATGAGAAAAGTATAAGTTTTTAAAGCTGAAACTAAAAACAAGGAATATCTCAAAAACGATCAACACCACGAAAAAAATGTATATAACATAAATTGTGTGTTTCAACGCGCCCTTCATTTTTGTGTGGCAAGTTTTCGTCCATCTCTTACGGTTTAGCAGCTATGCAAAATTCCTTAAAATTCATCCATTATAAAGTAGTCTTCAGAGACAATTCCCAGAAAATTCAAGATATACATTTTATTTGTCAAGTAAATATCTTTAATATACGACATTTTAATCAAAATCGTGTCATTTTTGAGAAAATCAAAATTTTCGATTATGCTGCCCATAGACAGACACACACACGGACATTTTTCTAAAAATTTTTTTTTTGATTCAGGGGGACCCAAAACATGTATTTCTGGTGAAATCTTGGTACCGAATTTTTGGGTGCATTACAATACCTTCTCTATACACTCTGTACATAGTACGTATAGAGAAAGTAAAAAATAAAAAAGATCAACGTGTGTGTGTTTGGGCAGAGTAACTAAAAACAAAAAGTCGGTTAATACCAAGCTTAGCAATTAAGTCTTCCTAGGATGCGATACGAAGACTCTCAGGAAAATGCCATATCCCAAACTCGCCTTTGCAGAGAAAAGTTTTCGAAATTTTCTAAAAAGGCTCCAACGATTTTAATTAATATGCTATACTGAGGTACAAGTGTGATAGTGTACTTTTGCAGAATCGAGGAAAAGTTGGAAAAGGCGAAACTAAGCTGAGTGTATCGCATATGGTTTTTATTAATTAAAATATAGTAATAAATGAATTAAAATATTGGTTGGATACAAATAACTTCTATGAGAAAGAAACATTTGGTAGTCGTTGTTATGTTCCTTTTCCTTTTTACTTTCTCTACACGTACTATGTACATAGTGTATAGAGATGTTGCTGTATTCCACCCAAAAAGTCGAAGTCGAGATTTCATCGGAAATACATGTTTTGAGGACCCACAAGTCCAAAATACAATTTTTAGAAAAAAGGTCCGTGTGTATCTGTAGTGTGACTGCGGACAGCATAGCTCAAAACCTAAAAGACCGTTAAACCAAATTTGGTATTTCGTTTTAGAGCTATGCTGCCCACCACGCAGACACATACATGCGCGCGGACCTCTTTCTAAAAGGGCTGTTACGTGTACAGAAAGTAAAAATACACTACTGCCCTTTGCATGGAAATATTTTGGTTTTATTTTCTCAAAAATAGATCTTAATAATATTATTTTAATATCATACACTTCAGATTATTTTAGGACTAATGAAATGTATATTGTGGCTTTTTAACAGAGCAGCAATTTCTGGATACTGAGATTTCGATGGAAACACACATTTTGAGGTCCCATAAATAACAGAAAAAGGCCTCTTTATGATGTGTGTGAACTAACAGGATAAATGAATAACAGAATAAACTTAGCGTCCTCCAAGTATGGACACGCAGTTTTCCCCATAATCCTCCTTCCTCCATCCAAAATACCACTTACAAGGAAAAATTTGCTCGTTATTTTTATTTTCTCAAAATGGCTCTAAGGATTTTGATTAAAATACATGTATGGCATATAGACATGTCTTGAATTTTCTGGAATATCTGAAGATCTCTTTCTTCTGGATGACTTTTGCCTGATAAACCGTAAGAGACAGATAAAAAAAATTATTCCTCGTTATTAGTTTGAACTTTCAAATACTTAATGTTTTTCTCAACTGAATAGTCGTTATTCGTTTTTGTTTGTTAGTTCCTTTCTTTCTTCAAGTGGTGATGTGCAGAGCATGGAATTCCAAAGCTAGCGTTCTTTAAAAATCTGACAATCGATTTACATACAGCAGGTGTAGAAATCTCAATTGAAAGTTTATCCGAATAAACAAGAAGTAGAGAGAACAATAAGCCTTTCTAAGAATAGGCTGTAGAAGGGTGTTTAAGGAAAGTAATATGAATGCGAAACATTAGATTTTGCACTGTACTTTTAGTGTAGTCTCTGAGATGATTATAATAAGAGAATAATCTTGAAATTTCGATGGGCGCAAAACTATGAAAAAGGATTAATTATCAGTTATCACTTTCATATTTTACCTCTGTACCTCTTATATGTTTAGTACATAGGTAGAGAAAATATTATTGCATTCCAACCGAAAATTCGATACCGAGATTTCACTAGAAATACAGTTTTGGGCTCCTCTGAAACACACACACACACACACACACACACACACACACACACACACACACACACAAGGTCCGTAAGTGTGTGAACACGATAACTCAAAAACGAAAAGTTGAACTTGATATTTAAGTTCAGCATATTCAAGATTGTGTATCGAAGATTTTCAAGAAATTCTCCCCACCCCAACATCTCTTTACATGGAAAGAGAATCTATGCCACATATGTTTTTCTTGTAGAGTAGACCGTTTTCGAGATATTCGTTGTTATTGGTTTCAATTTATTACTAACTTTTCTCAAACGGAAGCATGCTAAGCGAACTGAACCTCAATTGTTTCACGTAGCGTTCAGCTATTAAAAGCTTTGACTATCGCTTTAGCCTAATGTATTCACTTATTTCCCTTCTACTGCAAGGAAGCAAGTAATAAGATCATTTCTACTAATGTTTCTAGATTAGCATGACGTAGACAAGAGAACAATTTTTTGTAAGGACATTTTGTTTGTGGAACAGCTAGAGAAAGTTATGCGAATAGAACACATCAGATTTTTTCCCTCTAGATATGTAATGTTTTTAAATGAATGTAAACTAATCGCCTTATAAGAGTCAACATTGGAAAAAAAAACAAAAACAAAAACTTAAACTCAAATGCGAAATGCAGGAACGTGGCTAACATCTTCCTATATATTTTCAAACCGATACACACTTATGCCTTAGTATTCAATTGTTCAGCAGAATGGCAAGTAAAGTTTGGCATTCTCCACACGTTTAGTAAATAATGTAAACTACACAATAATTCGATAAGAGCATTATTGAATATTGTAAATACGCCTTGTGGCAGTAAACCGCAGGTGTGTGAAATGCTTCGTAAGTCATAACTGCTTACGTGTGTTGCTACACCTGCTTGAGTAAGTCACGTGTGCCGTCGGCAAGTTCTTTTGGCATCGAAGCTGTGGATTGTTACACGGTTTGCACGTGGGACTGCTTCTGGAAGTTTCCTACCACGTGATCGGCAGGTATAAAAGGTGAGAACGAGCCCTAGTGAGAATTCAGTTTCAACTGGGAATGTAAAGCGTGCAGCTCTTTCGACAGAAAGTAGTAGCCGCCGCAGCGAACGTCGAAAGGAAAGTACAGTGGAATTGCTGTGGAAACTTCGAACATACACATTTAATTATGAGCAGATTTTAATTTGTAATCATGGAAGACATAGAGCTGTTCGTTCGAGTAAGAAAGAAGAGCTTTGTTGCAATATGAAATACTGTCATTTACTACTTTCTCTATACGTATTATGTATATAGTGTATAGAATAAGTATTGTATTCCACCAAAAAATTCGATACCGATATTTCTCGGGAAATATGTGTTTTGAGGTCCCCTGAGTCCAAAAAAAAGCATTTTTAGAAAAAGGTCCGTGTGCGTCTGTGGACAGCATAGCTCAAAAACGAAAAGTGGGTTAAATACCAAACTTGGTATACATGGACATTATCTTTGTCAAAAACCTCTCAGATAACGCACTGATATTCTGAGATGTCACCGACGTTTTGCAGTGCACCAATGAGCGCGTCACTTCAGCCAATAGAAATCACAAATGACAGAGTACGCGTGGAGTAAAACACGTTTTATCGCAGCCTTTGAAGCCGACATGTTTAACCTTTTGGGTACAGGGGGTCTCAAAACAAGCATGTCTGGTGAAATCTCGGTATCGAATTTTTGGGTACATTACAATACCTTTACTATACACTATGTACATAGTACGTGTAGAGAAAGTAAAAACTGATGTGTTCCTTCACATGACTTTCTCTATTTGTTCCAAAAACAAACTATTCTTAAAACATATTGTTCTTTTATCTACATCATGCTAATTCAGATAAACCTTAGTGGAATGTATCCTGAGAAAACTCATATTAAATTCACTCATCAAACCCGTCTTTGAATGTCAATAATCGACCCCAAAACTCTTCGCCGTAATTTGAATTAGTGATTATTTCACATCCTAAGGAAGCGCGGTGTCAACCGTCACTATATGTCATTTTAATTTATTTGTGTATTTATTTAATACGTGCCATCACTGTCATTCGTGGACACACAGTGTGAGCAGAGGTATCGACATGAGTAGAGAAAGCAATGACAATGTCTCCCAAAGTTGTGTCTTTTATAACTACCAGGACCATCCGGAAAGTAACAGATGATTTGGCATAACTAAATAATAACAAAAGATATCAACATTTTGTTTACCAAGTTACAGTACCTTACTCTATTTCTCAACGTAATCTCCATTCTAACAAGACTTTTAGTATCACGTGGTACCGATGCCGATGCTATACTTTTCTACCGCCAAAGGACTTATTCCTGATTCTGAATGCACAAAATGTTGGGCCACTCGAAGCTTTTAAGCAAATACTCAAGTGTTTGGTAATACTGCAATGAACGAATCTTCAGTGAGGAAATCAAGGAAAAACCAGGGTATAGGACAAAGACGGAATTGAAGTTCATCAATCGTTATGGGAATTGAAAGCAAATGTTGATAAAAGAATTCAGAAAATCCGGTGTTTCACATTGGACACCGTACAGGACTTTTTGGGTGGTAAAGATTTCCCAATCAAGAAGACCTCAAAGTGACAGTGACATCTTGGCTCAGATCTTTAGCGGTGAAAGAGTATAACAGCGGCATTGAAAAACCGGTACCACGTGACAATAAATGTGGAGACTACGTTGAGAAATAGAGTAAGGTACTGTAACTTTGTAACTAAAGTTTTGTGTTGATAACTTGTTGCTATTTAGTTATGCCAAATCTCTGTTACTTTCTGGATGACCCTCGTACATAGAGTCTTGTAAAACTTTTCTGTATCGTAGTAAATATTTTAGATGCTGCAAGAATAACTATGGAGTAATGATTTTCCTAGTAGTATTTAAATTACAGTATACAATTCAGTGTAAATCAATTTCAAAGATTGTTTTTATACTCATACTGAAATGTGTTCATTTCCTTAAAAATCTATATGGAACTGAAGACCATTTCGATACAGATTTTCGCGCTTGCGCGCTGCCATGCTTGCTAATCTGTATAAAATTACAGAAACATCTTACGCGTACAAGAATATTTAATTATATATAAATATAACAATATATAATTATTTCCCGAATCTAAATTTTACGTAAGCAAAGCAAAGTAGGTCATGCATGACATTGGCATCACAGAGACGAGGAAATCAATAACTCAGGGCCTGCTCAGTAGCTCTACTTCCAATCAAAATATTTATTTATACGAGAATAGTCCTATATTTACATACCTTTATCAGTAGGTATGTATTATCAGATGCTTCATCAATGAAGGTTTTAATTTCATCTGTGGAAAATATTTTCGTTTCTTTTTTCCACTGTATCCTACCGATTTCTGTTTTAACAGGCAATGCAACTTCTTATATTGAGATGTATCAATTCCATGTTTACTGAATAATTGGTCCACAAGGCTGGGGATTTCATTAATTTTGATATATCTTCAAAGTAAACTATGAGGACATTTTCCGAGAATGAATTTACATTGTTTGTTATTCTCCATGCCATGACTTTAGTAGATCTTTTTTGATTTATGTGGAAGTAAATCGTTAACATTACTCGTATCCTCTGTTATATCACGAGGCGTGGAACTAATATCCATATCAGTATCATTAGACCAAAATGCCTCAGTCTCCATCTTGCAAATTAACTATCACCGTGCATCGAATTTCGTTCGTTATCTACACATGCGTACGATACGCATAGCGGTCGGCGGAGTTCGTCTTTCGTTTGTAGGATATCTAAATATTAAA
The DNA here is from genome assembly GCA_030762935.1 of Hymenopus coronatus. Taxonomy (NCBI): domain Eukaryota; kingdom Metazoa; phylum Arthropoda; class Insecta; order Mantodea; family Hymenopodidae; genus Hymenopus; species Hymenopus coronatus. Next base: position 17,958,661 of record CM060888.1, read on the forward strand.
TATTTGTAGGATATCTACATGTCGTAAAAAAATTATCTATGCAACTCGTGGGGGTTTTCGACGCGAGCGAACACTTATATACGTGTGTACGCTTTGTTATATATGCAATCTCGATTTGATCATGTTACACTATCACTTAAAACACTTAAATGTCTGCAGCTTAGGGATAGAAGAAAATTGCATTCTTTATCAGCTCCTTCCTTCATTCTCGCATTCCAAACTATCTAAATGTTCGCTTCAAATATCTTATGATCGAGAAACTCGCTCACGGCATTCTTTCCTTCTTGCTATACCTGCTCATCATTTACAATACATTTAGCTCGTCTTTGGAATTCGCTCCCTGAAGACGTAAGGGATTGCCGGAACGTTATACTGTTCAAGCAGAAAATTAGGTAATACATTTATAATCAAACCTAATCTGCTGCTATATTAATATGATAAATACATCACTACTTTCATTTATTGTTATTAATATGTTATGTGCTGGCAAGCAATATGCATTTCAATTGTAAATATCACTAATATGTGTTTCAACCTACATGAATATTTTAAAATAATTTTTTTCACATTTTTTTTTCTTTTCATTTCATTATACTTGTTGCATCTTTTTATATATGTTTTTATTAAGTTGTATAGAATTGTATTTTTGTTCTTTATTCATTGTATCATTGCTATGTTGAATTTAATGTATTGCCTAGTAGAGTGGAAGAGAATGCCTTGTGGCCTTAACTCCAACAAGGATAAATAAATACCATTATAGGGTTGTTGCATAAATAACTATTATACAGCAGGACCGACTATTTACTGCGTGAGGTTCAATGGTCCAAAAATAAGACCAAAAGCCGCAAATGTACGGTTGGCAACACATTCACAAAGTGCACCTGACATGATTGCAATGGTTACTTGGAGAAATGACGTGTTGAGGCTCCGCTTGGGTACACTCGACCCCACAAAAAGCTAACGTAACGTACTCAAGGGCACACACGACACACCTTAGCAGCGGGTAGATAAGATAAACCTGTTCTCACAGCCGTCTCTCCTGCCTAGGAATTATTTATATAGTCACGTTGCGCAACAGTGCCGCGGGTCCTGAGTTCCAAACCCGCCTCCTCCTTCAACCTCTGCGTAATCCAGCACAACTACCTACATACTAGACACCAGTATTCAAATGTTTAACCAGGGTAACTAACTTCTCCGACAGAAGCAAAAAATAAGAACATTCTCATGTTTTCAAGCAACGTAATTGGAACAGCATGAAACATGCAGCGGAGTATTTTGAAAACGGCTAACGCTACGATAAAAGTTATTAAGACACAGTTTGCATGTTTTAACGAGTTTTGCGTTTTTTAGATTGTAAGTGCGCCAAATAAGGCCACGCTAAGATTTGATTGAACGTTAATTCACTCTACTAGGTCAATTTTTTTAAAATTTTAGTAAAACCAATATATTAAACCTCGGGGAAAAGGAAAATGTAAAGCTCATTGGATAACTCAAAAAATATGATGTTCATTTCTTTGGTTTTTTAAAACGGCACAAATTGGCTTTATTAAAACCAGGAGATCCAAATACGGTCAGTTCAAATTATTTTACCTGACGTACAAGACAGACATATTAAAGCTCAGTAATGACAAATTTACTTATATAGATCCAAAAATTAAAAAAGATGACGGAAATGTTAACTTAAGCTTTGTTAAATTCCGGACACTGAAAATGAACAATCTTATCTTACTTTTTTATACCAACACAAAGTTCATGAAGATATCTGTGACAACTTTTGAGCTTTGTCACATCTACAATTTTCTCCTCTTTGTAAATATATCTCTGGCCTTTAAGATCTATTTGTACTCTCTTGAATCTTTATTAATAAAATCCACAAATATGATACTATCATGAAGCTGTTTACACAGTATGAAAGTATATTCAGTACTATTTAATACTACATATGTTACAGCATATTCTAGACGCCTTAAATGACAAAGTACTTAGCAATTGTTGGTGTAAACTAAATCAGGTCCATATACATAACTTGCTTCTTCTCTGTTCTCACACATACAGAGAAGGAAATAATGATTGATACGTTCCAAGTGTCAACAGAGCACTCCAATCAAGGTGCTGCCACCTACCGATGTTATGCAGACATTTTTTAGACAACTATTTGTTGCCTTATTGGTCTACATGACCTTATTTGGTTCATATACCTTATTTCATCTAATGCAAAGTTATACCAAATTCATTCAGAATTTCCTCTCAAATTGTTCACAAAAAATTCAAAATATTTAATTTATTACTGTGAGTCAGTTGAAGGATTCAATGCTATGCCGGCATGTTGCCATGGTAGCTCAGTGGTAGAGCAACCGGCTAGAGACCGGGAGATCCGTGGTTCAAATCCCGGCTAAGGCATTGAATTTTTCAGTCTAACTCTACCTATCCAACTCTTGTCCTACACAGGCTGAAAAAAACATTAAACCAATGCCAATTGACCATAATAGTTGGCTATATTATGAATCCTGGTCTTAAGTACTTGCAACATTGTCATCTCAAAATAATTTGAGAACACCTTGTGGTTTACCGGGAAACATGAGAGACAGTTATGCCGGCATGTTGCCATGGTAGTTCAGTGGTAGAGACCGGGAGACCCGGCTATGGCATTGACTTTTTCAGTCTGACTATCTATCCAACTCCTGTCCTACACACCGCTTGTGTGAAAACAACAATTAAATCAATATTTAATTTATATTAAATTGGAGAACAACTAGATAGAAACAACTTCTGATGTGTTACATTCCCAAGACTTTATCTCCCTATTCTGCAACAAACAATTCGTACCAATGCTTATTTTTATACCATACAAATTAAAATAAACATTAGAAGAAATAGTTTTACTAAATATTTTCTTTTCTTCTAGAAGGGAATTAAAGGAATACACTAGACTAAAATAATAGTCAAATCTTTGAATATCTGCTCTCTATGTGATGGCATTGAATTCAAGATATACATTGCATTTGACATGAAAATGTCTTAAACATATGACACTTTAATCAGAATCGTTAGAGGCATTTTTCAGAAAATAACAATTTTCAATTTTTTCCCTACTAAAGCACAGTTTGAGAATCTTTGTATTGCATTCCTGAAATATGCTGAACTTAAATATGAAGTTTAGTATTTAAGGGGATTTTCCTTTCTGAATTTTGCTGCCCACAGGCCCAGACACACACACACACACACACACACACACACACACACACACACACACACACACACACACACACACGCACCCACGCAGACGCACGCGAAGCTTTTTGTAAAAACGAATCCTCAAAACTTGAATTTCCACCAGGATATCTCGGTATTGAATTTTTGTTAGGAATTCAGTAGGTATCCCTTGTCTACCTAGTCTAAGAGTAGAGAATGTAGATATATAAAAAAATCACTGTTCAATTTCCTCAGGCACATGACCGCTCTAATTTCCATTTAATCTTATTTTATTAGAAGCCCAGTAAAGGATGGAATGGCACATATAGAATACACTGCTTTTAAAAAAACGCAAAGACATCTGCCAGAGAAATATACATGCTGTAATGAAGTTATTATTGTTTCATACTTTTGACATTATTGGTAATATTTCGTAACTCCCATGTTTGAAAGTTCGGCTTACCGGCACCGTTATACGCCGCAAGAACAGGATTCCATCTCATTACACGCTAAATCTACGACACGGGACCAACGGCTTTACTTCCCTTCCGAAGGAAGCCATGCTAAGGATTTTTACGCCAGAAAAAATCCATCGTCCTACGCCGGGTTTGAACCCGCGACATTGGTATATGAGGCAGGCATGATAATCATTACACCACGGAGGGCGATGCTTTGAGGGATATACACTTGTCCAGCGATCCTCCAAAAAAATAGATTGTGTCAAACTCTGCAAGAGTTCCTCAATTGATTGTCATTTCTTCCCACCAAGCCAAAGTTAGTCTGCTGAAAAGGGAGGATGAGGAACACCTTTAAAGCCCAACTCATGCACTTTCGCCATTGGTATCGCTGATGTTATCCTGGTGAAAGAATACTTTTCGGTTGCCAACTTCGGTCTTTTCTTTCTTTCTTCAGCCAACGCAACCTTCAAACTATCAAACAAAGAAGTATAACATGGTCCAGTTATGGTTTTGCCTTTTTCCAAGTAAGCTATCAGGAAGCCCCAAAACAGCGTCTTTCCTTTTTTCGGTGCACGTTCACCATTTTGACTCTGGTGTGTAATTATGGATCCAGGTTTCATCAACAGTCACGAAGCAGCGTTGCGGCTTGCGATGAAACATCGCTAGACTGTGATGAAATGTTCCGAATGGGGTTTTGGTTGACTGTGAGATCGCGGCTCCCAACTCAAACGTAGCTTCTCCACAATAAATCCACCGTGCAGGATGTTATGCAGTCGCTCACTTGAGATGTCTACAGTCTCAGCAATCCCATGATGTTTTATTCGGCGGTCTTGCATTACCACATCATGATTTTTCTCAATGGTTTCCTGTGTGGTGATTTCAATTGGACGGCCGCAGCGTGCTTCGTCTTCGGTGCTTGTCCGACCACCTTTTAATTCATTAATCCAAAAGTAAATGGTTTTCAATGATGGTGCAGAGTCCGCATGAACTTCACCTAATTATGTTTTGATTGGTGCAACAGTCTAACACTTCAAATAATGAGTTTAATAAGAGCCCGAAACTCGTTTGCTCCATTTTCAATAGCAGTCGACACAATTATCACGTTTCCGTGGGGAATTGAAACCGATTTGAGTACGTTTACCGTATTGAATACTGCATGGAAACGCGAATTCGAATCGTATTGAATCTTGGATCCGATCGTCTTAGAAAGTGGGATCGGGATGAGATCGGATCGAAATATGGTGCATGGAAACACCTCCGTATTCAATGAAACTTTTTCTGCTATACTCATTGCAAACGACATTATTATGTTAATGCTTTTTCTTTTAACTGCTGTGTGATAGATTATAATATAACCAGTTTTATGGTTTCTATAGTTTGCAGTGTATTTAACTTCTAAACCTTCTTAAAATATACAAATAACAAATATATGTTTAACAGGTTCGCCAACGCAATTCCAAGTTGACCAAATGGATGAATAAATTTATTCTGAAGCTTGCGTATTCAAAACGATTTCAATTGCCCATGGAAACATGGTAAATGATCAGTTCAGCCCGTTGTCAACAATGAACTGTGCGCTGTACGTTCTTGAAAATTTTATAACGATCCTTTGAATAATCAACCTTACCAACTATGAAGCCGCAATAAAAATGTTCCATTCTTTCACGGAAATGTATAACATGGGCTTTATCTGTGTTAATACAAACCTCTCAGACGTTTTGCAGTGGACCAATGAGCGCGTCACTTCACCCAACAGAAATCACAAATGACAGAAAGGCGTGGAGTCTTATCGCAGTCCACGTCTTATCGGAGCTTTGAAGCCGACATATTAACCTTTTCAGTAGCACGGTAATACCACCGCCTGCGATGCCATTAGTAGTTAAAGCGGGCGTTAAACACTACCAAAAAAAAAAAAAAAACCAAAAAAAAAAAAAAAAACGGTAATACCAGCCAGACTTATCAAACAACCTTCACATTACCATGTAACACAAAAGGTTAACATGTCTGCTTCAAAGGCTGCGTCCACGTCTTTCTGTCATTTGTGATTTCTGTTGACTGAAGTGACGCGCTCATTGGGCCACTGCAGAACGTCGGCGACATTTCAGAATAAACAGTGCGTTTTCTGAGAGGTTTGTATAACACAGATAAATCCCATGTTAACGGCTGTGCTGCCACTTGAAGGGAGCACATTCTTGAGGCAGCCTAAAAATGATACGCTTCATCAGAGCTCAGCATTATGCAACAGATAGGTATTTGCTTGTAGTACGCGGGGAGTATGAGAAGCGGACCTCCTTCACTGTACGTTCACAGGAATGCTAGTGTTACACCTTGACATTCATGGTATAGTGTTACCAGTACCAATAGGACTAGAACGACAGAAGGGTTCACTTCGGGGTAAAGCGGTCGACACAATTCGTGGCGTCACGAATTCGTAATTCATGTAACCCTCGCCAGATAGTGCTATGCAAACAAATCCGGTCATCCGTAAATGTTCGACTATTTCCACGCTCTTCAATAAATGCTCTATGGAAACGAACCAAGCAGTTGCGGGTTCCTTTTACTTATTTGTTGCTTATTTTCCACATGCACAACTTCTGCGTATTTTCCCTTCCTACGAAAATGTATATGAATAGATATTGTGAATGAGCACATTGTATCTAGAAAGAAAATCTCTTTTATATAATTAAAGTCTTTTAAATTCTACTTTGACAAAATTAAGTGCGACTACTGAAAAAACAAAAAAAAAAAAAAAAAAAAACAAAAATCCTTGTGTTGGTTTGTCTGTACGTATCAACATTCATCAATCGCATTCAACACAAAGTATATTTTTAATTTAAATTTGAAGAACATTTACCGATACATTTAATATGGATTTGCAATCGGTACGATAAGTAGTTTGGAGCAAGCCTCCTATAAAAATCTGATGTGTTTCATTCACATGGCTTTCTCTACATATCTACAATAAATCCATTCAGACGATGACTGCACTACCGTAGAGAACGGGTAAAATCAATATCTGACACTTTCCTCACTCAGACCTTATAATGGACGCATCCGCCCTTTAAGGTAGCGCTCAAATGTTTAAGGCGACGCTGGGAATGAAATTTTTACTACACTCGGTCAAAAAAAAAATCTGATGTGTTCCATTCACATGACTTTCTCTACATCTCTGCAATAAATTATTGTTAAAGAGCTTATTCTTCCATTTATTTCATTAATTATTACTTGCTTCGTTGTAAGTAGAAGCGAAATAAGGGAGTACCAAAGGTTAAAGTGACAGTCAAACATGGTTGCTATGTGACTGATGTTCCTTTGTTTGTATGGACAGGAGTTGACAAATTCCTGTATGAGAAAACTAGAAGTTTTCAAAGCTGAAACTAAAAACAAGGTATATCTCTAAACCGATCAACTCCACGAAAAAAATATATATAACATAAATTGTGTGTTTTAACATGCTCTACTTTTTGTGTTAAGTTTTTATCCATCGTTTACGGCTTAGCAGTTATGCAAAATTTCGTAAGATTCATCCAGAATAAAATAGTTTTCAAAGGTTATTCCTAGAAAATTCAAGATATGCATTTTATTTGTCAGGTAAATATATTTAATATACGATATTTTAATTAAAATTATTAGAGCGATTTTTGAGAAAATAAAAATTTTCGAAAAAAGTTCCATGTAAAGGGTAGTTTGGAGGTGGGAGGATTTTTCCCAAAATATTCGTGTCGCATCCCTGAAAGATAATAAACATAAATACCAAGTTTGGTATTTTTCTGACTTTTCGTTTTTAGTTATCGTGTTCACAGACACACAGGGACACGCACACACATGGGCCTTTTTTCCACAAATGCTTTTTTTTTTTTTTTTTTTTTTTTTGATACAGGGGACTCTAAAACATATATTTCCGGTGAAATCTCAACGAATTTTTGGTTAGAATGCAATACTTTCTCAATTCACTATTTACATAGTAGGTACGTGTAGAGAAATTAAAAACATTTTTTTTTCTCAAAAATACACTTTCACACTTTTGAAACGTTCCAAACGTCGGTTTTTGTTTAAACTGTGTTAACATTTCCCAGAATGTGCAGAAGTATCTCAAGCTGAAGCCATTTCTTAAGGGTGAACGACTTTAAATTCAATGTCCTTCCTTTTCAGGAATATATCACCGGAGTGACGCATGTTCAAGGTTCTTGCTAATAAAAATATTTTAAATTTAGCAAAACCACGTGCCCTCAGTATATTATTATTTATAATATAATACTTTATAACATTATACGTAAATGAATTTCATACGTTACTGATTCGTAAAACAAAATTATGAAACAAAACAATTTGCTGTGTGGCAATCACAGGAGTTTCTGTTGTCACTTCTACAAAAGTATTCTTCTATCTACTTCATTTAATAGGAATAAACCTCAATTGCACATTTACACATTTCGGTATAGGTATAAAGCGATACTCAGATTTTTTAAAAGGCGTGGCGCTGTGTGATTGCATTGAAATTAAATTCTCTATGCATAAACACGAGAAAAAAAAATAGCGATTTAACACTTGAAAAGATATAACTATTTTAAGAAGAAGAAAACAAACAACGAATAGTGACTTACCACTAGAAAACAAATCTGATTTGTTCCATTCACATGACTTTCTCTACATCTCTGCAACAAATTATTTTTAAAAAAAACTTATGCTTCTATTTACTTCCTGCTAATCGAGAAAAAATTAGCAGAAATAGTCTTATTACCTTCTTCCTTGTAAGTAGATGCGAAATAAGGGAGTACCATAGGTTAAAGTGATAGTCAAAAGCTGGTTGCTATGTGACTGAACTTCCTTTATATGGACACGAGTTCACAAAGTCCTGTATGAGAAAAGTATAAGTTTTTTATAGCTGAAAACAAAAACAAGGAATATCTCAAAAACAATCAACTCCACGAAAAAAATGTATATAACATAAATTGTGTGTTTTAAAGTGCTCTACACTTGTTGTGTGGTAGGTTTTTGTGTATATCTTGCGGTTTAGCACTTATGCAAAATTCCGTAAAATTTACCCAGAATAAAGTAGTCTTCAGAGGCTATTCCCAGATAATTAAAAATATACATTTTATTTGTCAGGTAAATATCTTTAATATACGATATTTTAATCAAAATCGTTTATATTTTATAGAAAATAAAAAATTTCGAAAAAAGTTCTATGTAAAAGGTAGTTTGGGATGGGGGGATTTTTCTCAAAATCTTCGTGTGGCATCCCTGAAAGATACTAAACTTAAATACCAAGTTTCGTATTTTACCGACATTTCGTTTTTGAGTTATCGTGTTCACGGACACACGGACACACACACACGGACCTTTTTCTGAAAATACTTTTTTTTGGATAAGGGGACCCTAAAACATATATTTCCGGTGAAATCTCGGTATCGAATTTTATGGTGGAGTGCAATACTTCTCTATACACTATGTACATAGTACGTATAGAGAAAGTAAAAATCTGATGTGTTACACTGACATGCTCTACAGACACCTTTCTTGCAAAAGATTATTCTTCTTTCTACATGATGCTAATCGAGATAAACATTAGCAGAATGTCGTATTACTTAGTTCCTTATAAGTACGAGGGAGCTAAAGGAATGCACTATGCTAAAGTGATAGTCATATGTTTTAAAACCTGTCGTTATCGACTGTCATTGCAAACCACTTCTTTGCTTGGCCAGGAGTAGAACAAACGAAAAACGGACACTTCCTGTCTTAGAAAAGTATAAGTACTCGACAACTAAAAATAATAACCAGGAATATCTCGAAAGCAGTAAACTCCACGAAAAAAAAATGAATATACACAAATTGTGTATTTTAACGAAATCTACGTTTTGTGTGTAGTAAGTTTTTTGTCTACCTCTTACGGTTTACTAGTTATGCTGAATTCAGCAAGCATAATTCATCCAGAATAAACTGGTCTTCAGAAGCTATCCCAAGAATATTCAAGATATACATTTTACTTATGATGGAAATGGCTCTAATATGTGGTATTTTAATCAAAATCGTTCGAGCCATTTATAAGTAAAACAAAATTTTCGAAACATTTTCCATGTAAAGGGTAGTTAGGGGTGGGGGAATTTTCTTGAAAATCTTCGTATCGCATCCTTGGAAGATACCAAACTTAAATACCAAGTTTGGTATTTAACCGTCTTTTCATTTTTAAGCTATGCTGTACACAGAACACACGGACCTTTTTCTGAAAATCCTTTTTACTTTCTCTACACGTACTATGTATAGAGAAGGTATTTTATTCCACTCAAAAATTCGATACCGCAATTTCACGGAAATACATGTTATGGGTCCCCCTACATAAAAAAAAAAAGTATTTTTGAAAACATGTTGTTTGTATAATAATTTTAACATTAACCATTATCCAATGATGACGAGATGTAGTTCGAGAAAGAACATACCAAGGCTGACATACCAGATTAGAATTTATTGTTTTGACTTTATTTAATATTTTATATTATTATATAGTTGTAATAAACAGAGAATTGTATATAACGATAATTTTTTTATCTTTTGTGTGTGTGTGTGTGTGTGTGTGTGGACAGCATAGCTCAAAAACGAAACGACCGTTGAATACCAAGAATGCGACACGAAGGTTTTCAAGAAAATCCCCCCATTCCCAACCATGGAACATTTCTCGAAAAGTTTGGTTTTCTCAAAAATGGCTCTAACGATTTTGATTAAAATCTCTTATATTTTAGATATTTACATGCCAAATAGAATGTATATCTTGAATTTTCTGGGAATAGCCTTTGAAGACTACTTTATTCTGGATGAATTTTACGGAATTTTGCTTTACTGCTAAACCGTAAGATGGACAAAAACACAAAAAATCTGATGTGTTCCATTCACATGACTTTCTCTACATCTATGCAACAAATTGTAGTTAAAAAGCTTATGCTTCTATTTACTTCATGCTAATCAAGAAAAAATCAGCAGAAATAGCCTTATTACTTGCTTCCTTGTAAGCCGAAGCGAAATAAGGGAGTACCATAGGTTAAAGTGATAGTCAAAAGCTGGTTGCTATGTGACTGAAGTTCCTTGTTTGTATGGACACGAGTTGACAAATTCCTGTATGAGAAAAGTATGTTTTTCAAAGCTGAAACGAAAAACCATGAATATCTTAAAAATGATCAATTCCACGAAAAAAATGTATATGACATAAATTGAGTGTTTTATCGTAAGCTACATTTTCTGTGAGGTAAGTTTTTGTCCATCTCTTACGGTTTAGCAGTTATGTAAAATTCCGTAAAATCCATCCAAAATAGTCTTCAGAGGCTATTTCCAGAAAATTCAAGATATATATTTTATTTGTCAGGTAAATATCTTTAATATGTGATATTTTAATCAAAATCGTTAGAGCCATTTAAAGTTAATCAAAATTTTCGAAATTTTTTGCATGTAAAGGGTAGTTTGGGGTGGGGAGATTTAGAAATATTTAATGCCACAAACGATAAATGTGTGTGCTTTAATGAAATCGATAATCCTAGTAAGGCTTTGTCAATTGCTTTCACTTGTAATTATTTCTAGGCAAAAGTATATCCGTAGTAAAATAATTTTCATCAGGGTTCCGATGTTCAGGGACGAATGGATAATTAAGCCCAAACGGGAGTGAAGATATATTTGTCAAATTTAAGAGAATATGAAGATCCTTAGAACATTCGTTTGGTCAATGTTTTAATAGATATCCTGTAAGTTTATTTTCTCTTAAATTATGGCACTTAATCCTTGTGAACACTTACGTTAAGCATAATATCCATCAAAAATACACTGAACGACTATCTCCTTTTTTCAGCTCGTCTACCTTGTACGGAGCTTAAACGGGCTGCACCTGTTTTATCATTATCAGTGTTGAATTAGGTCATGGCCTACAGTATAAGGTAGAAGCCCCAATGATTTTAAATAGTGTTAAAATCTCTGTCTTTTGGAGTTTAGAATCAACTATATATATAGGATGTTTCAAAACTACGGGGCATAATTTCAGGTATGTATTTCCCACATGTAGACAATCAAATTAGTTCATTATAACATGTGTCCGGAAATGCTTCATTTCCGAGTTATGGCCTTCACAACATTGAAATTCACTGGAACGTTTTTCTTTCCGCAGGTTGTTGTCATTACAGAAGATGTTCAAAATGTCCACCTCCTGCTTGAATACAGACCTCACATCGATGTCTCATTGACCTGCGAACACGATCCCAAACTCCAGGAGTATTGCTTATGTCCTCACAACTTGCCACAATTCGATTCCGAAGGGATTCCAAATCCGGCACCGGAGACGAATAAATCAATGATTTTAAATGGCCCCACAACTAGAAATCAAGAGGTTTCAGATCAAGTGAGCGTGGAGGCCAAGCAATTGGGCCACCTCTACCTATCCATCGATCAGGAAACCTTCGATCCAAGTACCGGCGAGCCGTAAGACTGAAGTGTGCAGGAGCGCCATCATGCACGAAGTGAATGTGTTGATGATTGATCAGTGAAGAGTCTTCGAAAACGTCAGGTATGGTGTTTTCCAGGAAGTTTGTGTACGCCTGCCCCGTAAGTCTGTTTACAAGTACATGGGGTCCAACTAATCGATCACCAATGATACCGGCCCACATGTTGAGAGAAAGCGCACCTGGTGATGAGATACAACAGTTGCACGTTGGTTTTCATGCGACCATACATGCTGATTGTGGAAATTTGATATGCCATCTCTTGTGAACTGTGCTTCATCTGTAAATAATACGACGGCAGAAAAGTTCGGATTTACACCACACTGCTGCAAGAACCACTGACAGAACCTAACTCGTGCAGGATAATCTGCTGGTGACAGGGCCTGTACACGTTGCAAATGATAAGGATACAATTGATGCTCGTTCAACAGTCTCCAGACAGTCGTATGAGGAACATTGACTTGCAACGCTAACCGTCGTGTGCTGATAGGAGTCCTGTCCACAGCCTCCAGAATCTCCTCCTGCACTTCTGTAGTTGTAGACCTTGGTCGACCCCTGCCCAAACCAGGAGAGGTGAATGTTCCATACTCGCACAGACGGGAATTGAGACGTACAAATGTCTTCCGATCTGGACATTGTCGCTATGGGTACCTCTCCTGGTGCAAACGACGAGCCAGCGCAGCATTGCCGTCCGCCTTACCGTACATGAAGTGTATCTCTGCCAGCTCTTGATTTGAATACATGTCGCACAGTCTTAACGCCTAAAGAACACTGAATGTAACCTTCCTCAGAATGAACTATCAGAGCGCCCTCCTAATGTCTCCTTTGACGGCAAAGACCTGCGGAAAGAAAAACGTTCCAGTGAATTCCAATGTTGTGAAGGCCATAACTCGGAAATGAAGCATTTCCGGACATGAACTATTTTGATTGTCTACAGGTGGGACTTTCAATGTTGTAAAGGCCATAACTCGGAAATGAAGCATTTCCAGACACATGTTATAGTGAACTATTTTGATTGTCTTCATGTGGGAAATACATACCTGAAATTATGCCCCGTATTTTTGAAACATTCTGTATATATATATATATATATAATTATTACTTTCTCTATACGTACTATGTACGTAGTGTATAGAGAAGGTATTGTATTGTACCCAAAAATTCGATACCGAGATCTCACCGGAAATATATGTTTTGAGACTTCTTGTATCCAAAAAAATCATGTTTAGAAAAATGTGGGTGTGTGTGCATAGTTCAAAAATGAAAAGACCGTTAAAAACCAAACTTTGTATTTGAGTTTGGTATCTTCCAAGGATGCGACACGAAGATTTTCAAGAAAATCCCCCCACTCCAAAATACCCTTTACATGGAAAACACTTCCAAAAATTTGATTTTTTTGAAAATGGCTCTAACGATTTTAATTAAAATCTCGTATATTTAAGATATTATTTGACAAATAAAATGTATATCTTCAATTTTCTGGGAATAGCCTCTGAAGACTATTTTATTCTGGATGAATTTTACGGAATTAAACATAACTGTTAAACCGTAACAGATGTACAAAATCTTACCACACAGAAAATGTGGAGCACATTAAAACACACAATTTATGTTATATACATGTTTTTCGTGGAGTTGGTCGTTTTTAAGATATTCCTTGTTTTTAGTTTCAGCTTTGAAAAACTTATACTTTTCTCATACAGGAATTTTTCAACTCGTGTCCATACAAACAAAGGAACTTCAGTAACATAGCAACCAGCTTTTGACTGTCACTTTAACCTATGGTACTCCCTTATTTCGCTCCTACTACAAGGAAGCAAGTAATAAGACTATTTCTGCTAATGTTTTCTCAATTAGCATGAAGTAAATAGAAGCCTAAGCTTTTTAATAATAACTTGTTTCAGAGATGTAGCGAAAGTCATCTGAATGGAAGACATCAGACTCTTTTTCAGTAGATTTAATTTTAGTACATAATAAAGCATTGTTGAAATAGGTGTAATAATACTACAAGAATGTAATAATAATAGACTTGAAGAGAACGCAGAGAATTTTGAAACTGTAGAGAGTTTTTTAAAGCTTGTAAAAGGGATATTTCACTGATAGAACAACGCAACCCTGTACACCAGATATTTTAATGAAAATAAATTTAAAACGAAAATGTTGACCCACATTTGCCAAATTGCGGTAGCAAGAATAATACTGCAACATGTTACATTCAAAAACAAAAATAAACGTTTACTGTCACCACAATAAATATCCCCTGCCGTTAATTGTTTTCAATTGCGTATCAAAGAAGCAGTTTATTAACTGTGCATTAATACATTTATTATAAACGTGCTGAAACAAATGGCTACCACTAAATATGGAATGAGGGGCATAATTTACATAAAGACCGAAGTTTATAATGAACTTCCCATACCAATTAAACAAATTAATAAATTCTCACTTTTTAAGACGGAGGTAAAAATGCATGTGCTGCTGGAATAACAAAATATATAATTTAAATACTATCATGTTTTGTGCAAACGTCAAACCATTGGTATACATTTCCTAAGGAATGATATATTTATGTGCAATTTGTTTGTTATTCTATTTATTTTTAAGTATTGAAAGTATCATGTTTATCTATTTTAGAGATTCAATTTGTACTATCCAGCTGACAACTTATTCTTAGATATGAATTGTAATTATTATTACACTGCCACACTTGTAAATGATGACTGTCCCTTACTATGAGCCCAAGGGCTCCTTGGGACCTTGTTCAGATGAATAAAAAAAAAATGCGATTTGTGGGAAGAATCCAACCTGTGAATTATTTACGACAGTAGCGTTATCAGTCGGAGGAATGTCCAACTAATCAATACATACAGAGACATCTATGGTGGTGTAGCTCAACCGTTTCGAACGCGAGGTCCAAGTAAAATGACGGAAATACAAAGAAAATATGCTGCAATTATTGGGAAATTAGCATCATTATTAAAAAAAAAAAATAAAATCCATAAAAACTAAAGCGTAACAACAAAACTTTAAATGTGATAAAAAATGCTTTGAAGGATGATTACCTCAACTTTCTTCTCCCTCTCTTAACAGCCTCCTTAGCTCAGTGGCAGAGCACTGGTCTCGTAAACCAGGGGTCGTGAGTTCAAACCTCACAGGAGGCACTAGTATTTTTTATTTATTTCACAGACGTCCAACATCATGTAAACTCCATTCTTGAACGTAAATATGTTATTTCAAATAGTCGAATAGTAAATGCATCTCAGTTAATGCTATGTGCATTTACGTTTCTGCTGCATCGAGTTCCAGCTTTTTTGAAAACTGCCTTATGTTTAATTACACAAATATTACGATCCTGTTTTATTTACTTTCCCCATAGAAAGGGAAGAAAAAGATGCTAGAAACGAGATGCATTCATTGATCAATATTACCCCAGAACTGAAAAACAATAATAACAATTTTCTTGTGTGTTCCATTCACATTACTTTCTCTAACTGTTTAGCAAACTTACAAAGGAATATTCTTTTATCTACAATTTGCTAATCAAGATAAACATTAGCAGAAACGGTCTTATTACTTAGTTCCTTATAAGTAGAAGGTAAATAGGAGAAAGCACCCTGCTAAAGCGATAATCAATGTTTTGAAAGCTCACACTATGCGGACTCCCCGATTAGATGTGTTGCATTCACATGGCTTTCTCTATATCTCTGTAACAAATTATTGTTAAAAAGCATATTCTTCTATCTATTTTATGATAATCCAGATAAATATTAGCAGAAATTGTTTTATTTACTTGCTTCCAATTAAGTAGAAGGAAAATAAGGGAATACACAAGGCTAAGACGATTGTCATATCTTCTAAAACCTGTGTTGCCTTGTGGACGAAATCCGTTTCTATGTAGGGCCAGGAGTTTACAACTTTCCGTGTAAAAACAGTTTAAATCTGAAACAAATTACAAGGCATAACTCAGAAATGGCCAATTCCACGAAAAAAAAACAAAAAAAAAACAGCCGTATATGACATAAACTGTGCACTTTGACGAGATTTACATTTTTTGTGTAGTAAGTTTTTGTCTATTTCTTACGGTTTACCAGCTGCGTAAATTCAGCAAAATTCATTCAGAATAAAGAGGAATTTACAGGCTATTCCCAGAAAATTCTAGTTATCCATTTTATTTGCCATATAAATATCTTTAATATTCGGTATTTTAATCAAAATCGTTACAGCCATTTTTGAGAAAATCAAAATGCTCGAATTTTTTTTCCATGTAGAGAGTAGTTTGTGGTGTGGCGATTTTTCTCAAAATCTTCATGTTGCATCCCTGGAAGATACTAAACTTAAATACCAAATTTGATATTTTACCGACTTTTCGTTTTTGAATTGTCGTGTTCAAGGACACACACATGGACCTTTTTCTGAAAATACTTTACTTTGGATATAGGGGACCTTAAAACCCCAATTTCCGGTGAAATCTGGGTATCGAATTTTTAGGTTGAATTCCATACCTTCTCTATACACTAATACATAATACGTGTAGAGAAAGTAAAAATGCATAACATACATTGATGTTTACATTTGCGTGTAGTAGCATTTTGCCTACCTCTTACGGTTTACCAGTTTTGCAAAAGTCAATTAGAATGAAGAGGTCCTCGGGGCTATTTCCATAAAATTACAGATATGTATTTTTTTGTCACGAAAAACTCTTAAAAATAGGATATTTTAATCAATAGCTCTACAGCCATTTTGAACAAATCAAGATTTTCGAAATCTGTAAAGAGTAGTTGGGGTGGGGCAATTTTCCTGAAAATCTTTGTGTCGCATATAAGGAAGATACTGAACCTATTCCCAAATTTAGTATTTAATATTTAACCAGTCTTCATTTTTGAGCTATGCTGTCCACAGACACAAAAGGCCGTTTCACTAGCAATGCTTTTTCTTAATTTATTTATCCAGGGGTCCTCAAAACATGCATATCGTATTCAATTTTTTGTTGTAATACAACAATCTCTCTCCCTACTAATTTAATAATATGTGTAGTGATCGTAAAAATCAACCTATCTTATTCTACGTATTCTAAGACAAACTATCCATATAAAACATCATTCTTCATAAAAAAAATCCGATGTGTTCCATTCACATGAATTTCTCTATAGCTCTGCAACAAATTATTGTTAAAAAGCTTATGCTTCTATTTACTTCATGATAATCGAGAAAAAATTAGCAGGAATAGTCTTATTACTTGCTTCCTTGTAAGTAGAAGCGAAGTAAGGGAGTACCATAGGTTAAAGTGATAGTCAAAAGCTGATTGCTATGTGACTAAAGTTCCTTTGTATGGACAGGAGTTGACAAATTCCTGTATGAAAAAAGGGGTAAGCATTTTGAAGCTGAAACCAATAACAAGGAATATGTCAGAAACGGTCAGCTCTACAAAAAATGTATATGATATATATATATATATATATATATATATATATATAATGTATTTTAACGAGGACTGTTGTATATCTGGTAAACCGTAAGAGATAAACAAATACATACTAAACAAAAAATGTAGGTATCGATAAAACACACACTCCATGTCATGCTTTTGTTTTTTTTGTTTTTTTTTTTTTGTTTGTTTCATTAGATTAACCATTTTCGAGATAACACACACACACACAAAATCACATATGCTCGCGTGTTTACCTTTTCTAATAGTCCTCTTTTTACTTTCTCTACACATACTGTGTACATAGTAGGTAGACATTTCACCGGAAATATGCTTTAAGGTGACTTGAATAAAAATTAGAAAAAGGTCTGCACGCGTGTCAGTTAACAGAATAGCCCAAAAGCGAAAGGCGGTTATGTATACTAGACTTGATATTTAAATTCAACATTTCCCAAAGAGCGACACGAGGTTAAAAAAAAAATCCTCACTCCAAAATCCCTCGCTCTTAATATGGAAGACTTTTCGAAAATTTTGCTTTTCTGAAAAATGATTACCGATTTTAGTTAAAACGCCATATGTTTAAGATATGTTTATGAAATGTATATATGGCATTTTCTGGGAATAGAATCTCACGACCTCTTTATTCTGGATAACTTTCGTATAACTGATAAATCGTAAGAGATACACAAAAAGATACATCTCGTTAAAACTCACAATTTATATCATATACATTTTTAATTGATAACGATGCTGTTATTAACCAGAATAATATCAGAGCCGCCGTTGAGTGGGAATTTCGTCCACGAAGGTTTTTTGCATTCCAGTATATCTATTGACAGGGGTCTGTCGCTTTTAAACACATTTAATAACCGTCAGTCTGGGCCAAGTTTGAAATCGCGAGCTTGGAATCAGAAGGCCAGCACCCAACCGATACATCAAGACAGACATTTTCTTCGGGGAGAGGACCTCAAAACTAGTATTTATAGTGGTATATCGCGTGTAAGGGACCTCAGAACATTATTTTCGGTGAGGACAGATTTCCAAGTCAGTGTAGTTCGAGGGTCATCCAGAAAGTGATAGACGATTTGGCATAACTAAACACTAACGAAAGTTATCAACACCAAACTTTTTCAACGTAATCGTCATGGCTATCAAGGGATTTACTGTCACGTGGTACTGGTGTTTCAATGCAGATGATATACTCTTCCACCGCTAAAGATCTGAGCCAATATGTGACTGTCACTTTGAGGTCTTCATCGGTTGGGAAATCTTTTCCACCCAAAAAGTCATGTATGTTGTCCATTTGCTTTCAACTCTTCCATAACGATTGATGAACTTCCACTCCGGACTTTATTATACACACTGTTTCATTCTTGATTACTCGTAAATTACGCGCCATTTCCTCACTGACGACTCGCTCATTGCCTTATCATCATGCACTTGCGTTATTTGCGTAGAAAATTCGACTGGCCAAATATATTGTGCATTCAAAAAAACAAACAAGTTCTTTGGCGGTACAAAAGTATGACATCGGCATTGGTTCCACGACACAATAAATATCTTGACAGAATGGAGATTGCGTTGAGAAATAGAGTGAGATACTGTACTTTGTAAATAAAGTTTTGTGTTGGTAACTTTGGTCACTCGTACCTACCACTTTTGACCTCATGGTGAACGTTAAATAACAGGATCACATTATCCAGTAGCAGACAAAGCTCTGAATCACCGGCTGACTGTCTACTGACAGATGGGCCAGACGTTACGACACACAAGGCAGATTTTTGGTGGCTAGACGGTGGCACGTGCCCGGGTTTACTTCCTGGTACCCTCATGATAACATCGCAACAGGTGCCGGATACAGCCTCTACTTCCGGCAACAAAATAACCAACTTCTTTTTATGATATGACTACATCTGCAATATAGCATGCTTTTCTATTTAACATAATATCCTACATTGGCGTTTAACCACAGGTGTGCATTATTGTTATCTCTAACACGTGCATAGTAGGTAGAGAAGCTATTGCATTCCGCCCAAAAAAATCGTATGTGTTCCATTCACATATCTGCGACAAATTATTGCTAAAAAGCTTATGCTTCTATTTACTTCATGCTAATCGAGAAAAAAATTAGCAGAAATAGTCTTATTACTTGCTTCCTTGTAAGTAGAAGCGAAATAAGGGAGTACCATAGATTAAAGTGATAGTCAAAAGCTGGTTGCTATGTGACTAAAGTTCTTTTGTTTGTATGGACAGGAGGATTGACAAATTCCTGTTTGAGAAAAATATGTTTTTTAAAGCTGAAACCAAAAACAAGGAATATCTAAAAAACGATCAACTCCACGAAAAAAATGTACATGACATAAATTGTGTATTTTAACGTGCTCTACATTTTGAGTATGGTAAGTTTTTATCCATCCCTTACGGTTTAACAGTTATGCAAAAATCCGTAAAATTCATCCAGAGTAAAGTAGTCTTCAGAGGTTATTCCCAGAAAATTCAAGATATACATTTTATTTGTCAGATTAAATATCTTTGATATATGATATTTTACTCAAAATTGTTAGAGCTAATTTTTGAGAAAATAAAAATTTTAGAAAAAAAAAAGTTCCATGTAAAGGATAGTTTGGGGTGGAGTGATTTTTCTCAAAATCTTCGTGTGGTATCCTTGGAAGATATCAAACTTAAATACCAAGTTTGGTATTTTACCGACTTTTCCTTTTTGAGTTATCGTGTTCACAGATAGACGGGCACACACCGGTTCGATTACCGGCTGGGGCGATGTTTTCTGTAACTAAAGTTGTTTCCTATCACCCTCAGAAAGTGGAATAGAAAATGTGTATCTTGTATTTTCTGGGAATAGTCTCTCATTCTGGATGACTTTTGCACAACTATAGCTTCGGTCTAGGGGTAACATGGTAGCTTCTACTTCCCAAGGTCAAGGGTTCAAACCCAGTGGAGTCCGATGGATATTTTTCGAGCGTAACAATCAGCAGCATAGCTTCCTTCGGAAGGGTAGGAAAGTCGTTTATTCCGTGCCGTAAATTTACGGTATGTAAAAGAATCTCAAGCCTGATAAAAAGCCTCTGAGCAAAATTATGAGGTCTGTCACGTCCAATATAGAATGGGACGCCAAGAACCACAAAACTAATATCATTTTTCCACCACCAATCGGTGTTCTCAATACTCTGCTCACGGAGCAGTCTGCATTTCCGACCTACAAGAACCATGGCGCCACAACAACACTCATATGTGTTCAATTCACATGACTTTCCCGAGGTGTTACGCATATAAACTATTCTTACAAAAGATTAATCTTTTATGTAAATCATATTAATCGAGATAAACATTAGCAGAATTAGTCTTATTATTTGCTTCCTTGTGAGTAAGATAGAAATAAGGACTGTCAATTTTTTTAAAAGCTGATCGCTATGTGAAACAATAGAAGCTCGGTTCGCTTTGCATGGCTAGTAATAAAACTAGGGAGAGGAAACGAAAGGTGTCTTCCTGTTTCAGAAGAGTTAACATTAAACCAATAACAAGGAATATCTGGTAAACGACCAACTCTACAGGAAATACGTATATGACAAAGTTTGCGTTTTAGCGAAATATACATTTTTTGTGAAAAATACCTAGTTTGGTATTTAACGGTCTTTTCGTTTATGAACTATGCTGTCCACAGACACACACAAAGCCAACATCGATTTTTTGGGTAGAATTAATATCTTCTCTAACTGCTATGTACATTGTATGCAGAAAAACGTACGTGTTAGAGAAAGTAAACATACAACAGTTATGAGAAAAACCTATTGCCAAAGCCTGTATTCTACATACATATATTCTGGCAATTATCCGGCAGACTCAGCAGAATACTTGCCAAACACATCAGAACTATCTCAAACCGCCTCTAAGAAAGAACCTCATGAGACCGGCGAAAGAAGAGATACACCTCTGGGTACCAGGGGTGTATCGCATTCCCTGTAAGTGAAGAGAAGACCATCTGTTAGATACAGGTTGAAAAACATGGACTGGAAGAGCATTACCACAGATAACCAGACATGATGGCAATAAGAACGCAGAGTCAAGGAGGCGTTGGCTACTCTTCCAAAGCGTTAGGCACGAAAACCGACCAACAAAATTGAAATGTTTGGCTCAGAAAACACAGAATATGTCACCTAGCAACAGCCTTTTCTGCGAGGACCACTCCAGCAAAAAGAGCGCCTCACGTTTTCTGCTCCGTTTTTTCTACACGCAGCTCTTAAAGACTTCTTATGATGGGAAGGACTAAGCACCGCCGAAACGCAATTTCCATGAAGACAGCCGACGCCGATCCTCTGGTATCCACGGATGGGGTTGCTTCACCAACGTTGCCACACTAGGCAATTCTACCAGAGCTGAACACCTGCGCCTAACGCCGCTGCTTTACCGACGCGCTGGAGGAAGCTGTCTGCGAGAGGCTTTACCGCCCCCAAATCAGATGTATCTCATGCTGCCTTTCTAACTACAAGACTGGAAAGGTTGCCTCAACGATATTCACGGTAGTACTCGTTTCAATAGACTCTACGCCGGGTCACCGTTAGGTGGATAAGGCTCCGACAGGAGACGGATCGACGTAATCGCCACTAACCGCATCCGTTCCTGCACTTTCACCTTCACTTCCCTCCAGTCAGATTTCATGGTTTCAGTCATTCTTTCAGAGAAATTGCTTTCACCTCGCTCCCGCACAATCAGCGACAGCTACCGCGGGTGATATGCGGAACCGCAACTACAGCGTGTCTACACAGAAATGTACGTGTTATGCACTTCGGCTGGGGGTTGAATATGGACTTCTCTTCACGTTGGGCACGAATAAGCAGCGCAAAACTGCAGCTTCATCGAAGACTGCGGACGCCTCTCTTCCGGCATCCACCGACAGTGCAGCTAAGCAATCGCCGCCACTCGAGCATGCCTCAGACGCAACACAGCCGCTGTTTCAACTGCACTCAACGCCTCGTCGTGGCGTATGCAGCCGCAACCAACGTCGAGCTCGACGCCACCGCCTCGATTTTGTGTCGCGGTCCCTCGAGACCTTTCTTCCAACATGACTGCGCATATATTGTGACTGGGGCCCAACGCTGCTGTGAGGAAGGGGCTAGGGTACCGAACGGACCTGGAGTCACTTTGGCGTCAAGGTTGCTCTCGACTCCAGGTTTGTCGAAATAAGCTGACAGTAACGCCATCGCCTGTCGACGCTGCTGCGCCTATGAGGACAGCCAGGAGGTCTGTACTTCGACGCGGACTGCCATCATTTCGGAATGCACTGGGCACGACCTTTACCGCTTGCTTCAACAAGCAAGCCCAGTGTTCCAGCCATCCAAAGGGTGGCAACCATATTTTGGTAGTGCTTAACACCTGTTTTACTACATACGTCACCGCAGGCGATGATGACACTGATGAAACATGGAATGGAGAGCCCGTGAAATGAGATGGCGGGGGAACCCGGAGTAAAAAACCCATCCCTGCGTCGCTTTGTCCACCACAAACCCCATATGCAATTGCCTGTGATCGACCGCTGGCCACGATGATAAAAGGCGAATGGTCTAACTGCTCGGTCACGGCGCGGCCGACAACCAACTTAGCTACTAGTCCGGACGGCTTTATCACCACCTGAATTCTCCGCAGATTCCATAACATCCGAACCTTCGTCTGACGCAGGACACTAATCTGTACCCAAGGCGGAGATCGTGAATATCGGCGCTTGTTTAGTTTCCCTGGAGGAGGCCTGCACCAGCATTATCGTGCCGAAGCTTCAGGATTTACAAGCTGCCATCACCTCCGTCAGGTCGTCTCAATGGACTAACACAACTAATCTGTCAGCTAAGATGGACAACATCGCCTTGTAGCTTAAGGTCCTATTTGCAGCCAGCCACCTCTTCATCACCAGAAGATACTGCGGCGCCATCTCCTGAGCAGCAGGCAAGTGCCGCACAGTGAGAAAGGACAGAGAAACCAACAACGGAGAACTATCCTAGGTGACACCTAACCTTTCGATATCCATCTTCAACTTAGATTCATCTAGGATGCAGTCAGGGCAGTATGTCCTGGCTGTGGCTAGTAATTTACCTATTGCCTGAGCATATTTATTCGGCAGCTAGCATATTTGATCTACCAACGCGGGTGCTAAGCAGGGCCACGCTACCTTTTTATTTAATATTCCTTCACAGTTCCTTTCCGATTCCTCAACCGGTAGAGAGTTTTAGTCGCTATGGGCCGCATGGCAGAACCCGACCCTTTGGGTCTACTTTCACTTAAAAATAAATAAATAAGAAAAACGTAATGTTCTACTCCATCCATACTTCTCTTCGTAATGGCGAAGAACAAGCAATGCAGAGGCGCTGCCTCTTCTAGGGCCTCCGCCGCAGCTCCCCCGTCAGGGCTGTGACCCGAGAGAAGCAGCACCGCCAACCTGCTTTACCGCGATTGAACCGGGTTAGTAACAAGGCCAATGATCTACAATAGGCAAGTTTTACCCACTAATAATCCTAACAATGCAACTTACATCAACAAAGAGCTAACACGACAAAACACTGATCAGACCAATCCTTACCTACGATGCGCCAGTATGGGGATATGCCGCCGCGACACAAAAAACTCAAACATTACAAAACAGATTTTTATGGATAATTATACCCGACGAGCTTAGAATGCACACAATAGAATAATTCATTAAAAAATTAACGTGTGACACTTATGGAACATTTCCAAAACATCCCAACCAAACAATACTAAACTTAAGGAACTAAGACAACACACCCATATATATCTTTGATGGTCATTTAAGCAATGAAGCAAACCAAGACGAGGTTCAAGATTTCTTAGACAACTCTCTACGTGATTGGCATGACAGAGACAGTAGGCAACACAAAACAATGACAATCAATAATGACAGCCTCTTACACCGTTACAGGAAATCTTGTCTATACAGCAGCACTCGTCAAACACTTAGTGCTATCCAACCAAGGCGGACCGGGTGAAAGAGGCCTCCACATATGACATACTCCATTGCAGCTTCGCCGAGTTGGGTTAGCTTATCTGTGTGGTCACGACGACGAAGAGAAAACAGGCCAACGATATGACGAGCAGCAACAACTTGCGACAACAGCTAGAATAAGCGCGACAACCTGGCAAGAAACATATCCCTAAGAGGGGACATCCCCACCATCAGGAGATAAAGACCATCCTACACGTATTGCATTAATTAAATGCATAATTACCAAATAGACAATGTGGACAATTCCACTAACTGGATGATTGCAATGTAAGCATTTAAAACTTGCATAAAACTCTGACGTTTAACCACCTGGATTGCTCAGGGCGGAAGTTATGTGTAATACCGGGTAAGTAATATCTGATGCACTCGCTTTCAGTAGACTAACCGGGGTTCTATGCAGGACGCGACCCATTGCACAGAGACTAGGGGTCGAATGCTATAATGCATTTCCCCCCACCACTACAAAATGCTGAATGATGGGAGAAATGCACGCTCTCGAAACGTCGATTGGCTCTACATCATCTCACCTGGGTTGAAGCCCTAGAACGTCCAGACTAAGTTTTTCCATATTAGCAACCTTCAAAAGCTGCAGCAAATCAGTATAGTAAAGGTCCCTAACTGCTTGACTGAGCGTCACGCAACCAACACCACGGGTTCCGGGTGTCGGCAGGGCCACCATTCCCGCTCCCCTGAGGACAGAGACCGCAACGCCGTCCAAAAGCCAAGGACAGCATTCACAAAGCGCATGCATCCGCGCGCCCCTGCCAGTACTGCCAGACGCTAGCCCAGAGGTACATACACCTGAAAGATGATAAGGAAATGACGAAAGAGAATGAGGGAGAGAAAGTCATGGAGAATATGCACTCAAGTATTAGCCAAAGTGACAAGGGGGAACCACGAGAAATCCCAAGTGAAAGTATACGTCGACGGAGATGATCGAACCTGCGACCTCTCGAATGCAAGTCCCACAAGCTACCGTAACGTCACCTCATTCGGTAAGTTATATAGTACTCTCCGTTGAAGCTTTTGCTCTTTTGTACGTCGGAGGAGAATAGGATATACATCACAGAGGGCCCCCAATACCGTGGGAGAACATCGCATTCGGGTCACTGACCCTTCGTGCTGCTAACGTGAATCCTCGGTGGGAAGGATGAGGGGGAGACCCGAACGGCAACCAGACCAGAATGACAAGATGCACAAGTATGGACGGAGTCCCTAACGACTCCATTCTGTATGCATATGACGCCGGTCATGCTGCCCACGAGGCCCAAGCCCCTAGAGCCCAGAATCACGCGCCAAAAAGCGGGTCCATCAGCAGAGCAATCAACGTCAGGGAAAACCTTTCCAAAACGCACCCCAATCGCCCAGCCGTAACACACCGAACGCCGTTACCTGATCCTTGGACTCTGAAAGAGATGACAGGACATTTGTGGTAGAAGAAGAACCATACGAACATTGGTACAATAAAAAAGAAGAAAAAAATAGCTGTTCCGCGGGAATCCAACCTGGACTTCCCAACTGCGAGCCTCACCCGTTACTCTCATCCTTTTCCAAGAAGTCTACCAACACCACCCTGGACATCTGAGAAAACAGTAATTATCGCCTTCCCGCCTGAAGGATATGGCTTTCTTTGTATAACTGTCACCCTCTTGCACACATTGTTTGTAATGCTGATACTTCTCTGGCGTGAGGTGGAGAATCCGTTTCACCGACAGTAATGTAACCTCACAAAAACTTTTGGGGGTTGTGCTTCCAGATACTGGCACACATCATGCTGGGAGTTTTCTCATGTAAATGTGCCGCAAAACTTTCCAAATTATCATCACCCGGGGCATTTCAGACGAAATTTCATTTTAATACTTTGAAAATAATAATTATTTTCCTGTAAATTTATAAACATATGAACATGAAAATTAATCTATACTATAATATATTGAAGCTGAATTGTTTAAATTTGTAGAATTTCAGTACAGATTAACGCAAATGCTGCAGGTTACACGAGTACGTTTCTCCAGGCCCTACTGTTTTACGTTTTTTCTTTTAGATACAAGATTCGTAGGAATGATATATGGATCAGTCATGTGCAGGGGAAAAAATGGTATATGCAGCAAAACTTTGGCATGTGACGTCTCATTTAAGCCTTGCTGCTTACGTTCTTGTCTAGGTGCATGAGCTCTAGTTGCTTTTTCACTATCAGTATTCAGACGATATAGGGCTAAGCCAATTCCGAGGTCTTATCACCTCACACTATACGTTAGGGTCTTGGTAACAAACGTCCATTCCGGTATTTACCTTAGCGATGAGAAAATCCACGAATAAACTCCAGTCAGATTCGAATCTAGAACCTCTCAAATCCGGGCTCGGTTGCAAAAAATTTGTTCAGATAGACAACGTTGAATATTTCATTTTTGCTTTCTCTAACACGTTGTACAATGCTCATAAGATATTGTACTGCATCCAAAATTCCTATACCGAATTTGCACCGGAAATACATGTTTCGAGGACCTCTTAATCCCAACAATTTTTAGAAAAAGATCCATGCAGCATAATTCAAAAGCGAAAAGTCGGCTAAGTGCCAAACTTATATAATTTCAGTACCTTCCAAGGATGCGACGCGAAGATTTACATGTAAATTCCCCACTACAAACTACCCTTTACATACAAAAATGTTCGAAGTTTTTTTCTTCTAAAAATGGCTCTAACGATTTTGATTAAAACATCATATATTATAGCTATTGACATGTCAAATAAACTGTATGTCTTCAATTTTTTGGGAATAGACTCTGAAGATCTATTCATTCTGAATGAATTTTGCAGAATTTTGAAGAACTGGTGAACCGTTAGAAATAAACAAACACTTACTGCATAAAAACTGTAAATCTCGTTAAAACACAATTTATGTCATATGCACTTTTTTCGTGGGGTTGACCGTTTCCGAGTTATTACTTTCAGTTAAAATACCAACCTCATACGGAAACTTGTCAACATTTGGACATGCAGAGAAACAGATTTCAATCCCATAGAAACCAGGTTTTAAAAGTATTGACTATCGTTTTAGCCTAGTGTACTTCCATATTTACCTTCTACTTACAAGGGAACAAGTAATAAGACCATTTCTGCTAATGCTTATCTCGATTACCATGAAGTAAGTAGAAGAATAAGCTTTGTAACTATAATTTGTTACAGAGATGTAGAGGAAGAATGTGAATGGAACACATCAGATTTTTTTCGGGTTTTCGGCAGTCATAACTGGCAAATGTTGGGAAGTTACCTTATACACGAGCTATCTAACAATTATATTCTTATTACTACTAATAGCATTAGTCTTCAGCTTAGAAATGCAGGCTTGGAACGCTTCCTTGCTTATACATACTTTAATTTCATACATCATGATGTAACACACGTACCAAGAGAAGGCAGTAGACACTACTAACATTTTGTTGTCTAATTGTTTCATTTATATAGCATACTTTAACTTCCAATGTGATATCGCGGACTTTACTTTAGAAACAACTCATGGACTGTAGGTTCTTTTAATGTTGGGGTTTTAATAATTTATTTTCTTGAAACATACACACTCACACACACATTCACGCTCACATACATACTTAAATAATTTTGGTTAAAGAAATGTTTCCCGCCCCAGCAAGGAATCGAACCTGGGACCTCCGGGTGAAGTCAGCTAAGAAGTTGACCACGGAGGCTGCCTAAAAGTGTCTGTTGCCAGACAGGGGATTTCACCATTTATTTTATTTTACACTTAAAATTGTTAATTTTCATAGGAAAAAACTCTTACACTCACATGGCTTTCTCTAACAATTCTGCAACAAACTATTCTTACAAATTGGTATTCTTGTACTTCACATTAATCAGATAAACGTTTGCACAAATGCTTTTATTGTATATTTCCATTTTTAATACAAAAGAATAAGGCAATGCAGTAGGTTAAAGCGATAGTCAAATTTAAAAACTGGTTGCCATGTGGTATGTTTTACTCTTTGTTTAACCAGGATCAAGAACAAGAATGAAAGCCCGTTTGAGGAAAATATATAAGTAATTTAAAATTTAAACCAATAACAAGGAAATGATTAACTCATAACAAAAATCTGACTGAATTGTGTGTTTTAATGGCATCCACCTTTTTGTGTGGTAAGATTTTGTCCATTTCTTATGGTTTACGAATTATGTAAGTCATCCAGAATGAAAAGATCTTCAGAGGCTCTTCCCATAAAATTCAAGATATCTGTAATATTTTAATCAAAATCGTTATAGGCATTTTTGAGAAAATGGAACATTTCGAAGAATCTTCCATGTAAAGGGTTGTTTGGGGTGGGGGGATTTTCTCTAAAATCTTCGCGTCGCATCCTTGTAAGATACTGATCAAAAATACCAAGTTTGGTATTAGGACTTCTCGCGTTTTGAGCTATACTGTACTCAGGCACATTCAGAAGGACCATTTTCTAAAAATGCATTTTAGGATTCGGGGTCCTCAAAACATACATTCCCAGTGAAATCTCGGCATCTCATTTTTGGCTGGAATACAATACTTTCTCTGCCTACTTGTATATTGTACATATGTGTTAGAAATAGTAGAAACATGATAAATAAGCAAAATTTTGAGAATAAGGTGCAAAGAAGGACGTTGAAATTGAACACAGAGATGTATATATTTCATTTAATTTGTTATACAAGTGCCATCCAGAACGTAACAGACGATTTGGCATAACTACATGATAGCGAAAGATGTCAAAACAGAACTTTATTTACAAAATTACAGTGTGTACCTTACTCTATTTCTCAACGTAATCTCCATTCTGTCAAGATATTTGTCTCGTGGTACCAGTTTTTCAATGCCGATTATACTTTCTACAGCCAAAGAACATTTGTTTGTTCGTTTTTTTTAATGCAAAACATGTTTGGCCAACCGAATTTTATAGGCAAATAACTCAAGTGTATGGCAATGAACGAGTGTTCAGTAAGGAAATTTGCAAGTAATTAAGGAAGAACCAATGTGTACGATAAAGACCAGAGTGAAAGTCCATCAATCGTTACGGAGGAGTTGAAAGCAAATGGACACCGTACATGACTTTTTGAATGGTAAAGATTTCCCAACCGATGAAGACCTCAGAGTGACAGTCACATCTTGGCTCAGATTTTTAGCGTCGCCCTCCGTGGTGTAATGGTTACCACACTAACTTCATATACCCAAGGTGGCGGAGGACCATGGATTTTTTCGGGTGTAAAAATCTTTAGCAGGCTTCCTTCGGAAGGGAAGTGGAGCCGTTGGTCCCGTGTCGTAAAAGAACCTCAAACCTGATAGAGAGTCCTCTGAGCAAAATTAACCGGTCTTTCACGCCCAGTATAGAATGGGACGCTGAAAACCACAGCAGTTAAAGAGCGTCCATAAATAACACGCCATTTACATTTTTTCAGATTTTTAGCGGTGGAAGAGTATAGAATCTACACGTGACAATAGATGTCTTGACAGAATTGAGATTACGTTGGGAAATAGAGAAAGGTACTGTAACTTTGTAAATAGGGTTATATGTCTCTTTCTGGAGACATACGCCTCGTATGTACCACCTATATGTTCAATTTCCATACCGTTTTTGCACTTTCTTAGAATTTTGCTCATATGTTTTTCTAGCACATATGTGCAATGCAAATTATTGTTTAAACTAGTACCACGTGACAATAAATGTCTTGACAAAATGGAGATTACTTTGGGAAATAGAGTAAGGTACTGTAACTTTGTAAATAAAGTTTTATGTTGATATCTTTCGTTATCATTTAGGTTTGCCAAATCATGTCACTTTCTTGATGACCCTCGTATTTAAGTTTTATGTGCAAGACAAGTTAATTTTGGCATTTTAATAGCCAAAAAAAGATGAAGTAGCACCAAAACTTCCCTTGCTAAAGTTATGCACTTTTTGACGACGTTGCATATTCTTGATGGCCACCTGGATGCAGCACGTAACAAAGCCGGGCGAGTTCCCCCTATACAGATTAACGGTACAAAGAAACTTCAGCGTCTTACGTCAGTCCAAGGACACACACAATGGAGCAAGGAGCAACGGATTCTTATGCCATATACATCTGCAACCGCCACCTGCCCCAAGATTCTGCGCGGGAAAACTGCATTAGTCATCTTAACTCCTTTCAAAGATGCTGTGCACGAGAGTGGAAAAACAGAAACTACCAATTCTACTGCCTCACCACTTTACAACAATGAAACGAAGAATTTAAAAAAAGGATATTTGCTTCCAAAGATGTATTACTTTCTCTTCACGTATTATGTACATAGTGTATAGAGAAGGTATTGCACTCCACCCAAAAATTTGATACTGAGATTTCACCGGAAATATGTTTTAGTGTCCCCTGTATTAAAAAAAAACATTTTCAGAAAAAGGTCAGTGTGAGTGTCTGTGAGCACGATTACCCAAAAACGAAAAGTCTGTAAAATACCAAAATTGGTATTTAAGTTTAGTATCTTCCAGGGGTGCGACATGAAGATTTTGAGAAAAATCCTCCCCCAAACTACCCTTTACATGGAACTTTTTTCGAATTTTTTTATTTTCTCAAACATGGCTCTAACGATTTTGATTAAAATATCGCATATTAGATATATTTACCTGACAAATAAAATGTATATCTTGAATTTTCTGGGAATAGCCTCTGAAGACTACTTTATTCTGGACGAATTTTACGGAATTTTGCATAACTGTTACACCATAAGAGATGGAAAAAAAAAACTTACTACAGAAAATGTAGATCTCTTTAAGATTCACAATTTATGTCATGTACAATTTTTTCGTGGAATTTTCCGTTTTCAAGGTATATATTCGTTTCAGTTGTAAAGTACATATACTTTTCTGAGACAGAAAGTGTCCGTTTTTCTTTTGTTCTACTCCTGTCCAAGTAAAGAAGCCATTTCTGACAATCGCTTAACGACAGCTTTTAAAACAATTGACTATCACTTTAGCATAGCGTATTCCTTTAGTTCCCTCTTACTTATAAGAAACTATGTAATAATAACATTCTGCTAATGTTTATCTCGATTAGCATGATACAGAAAGAAGACCTTTTGTAAGAAGCTCGTTTGACAAACGAAGTCTGTGAGTGTAGCACATCAGATTTATTTATTTATTTATTTATTTTTTTTTTTTAAATTTTTCCTATCGTTAGAACCAGCTGAAAAAGTCAATGTCATAGCCGGGATTTGAACACGGTTCTCCCGCCCTGCGAGCGGTTGCTCTAACTATTGAGCTACTGTGCCAACCTTCCGGAATGACATCCAATATTCCAACCCGGTTCAACCAAGCGGTATGTCTGGCTTCAGAGCACACATAATGGCGACCTACCCGTCTAATAAGAATAGCTTTAGCGTTGGGTGTAACTATATTAATTTACCCGGATACCAAGAACTTGCTAAGGTAAGTCGCAATTAGTGTTCTATGAAGGGAGACATACCGGTTGGTTGACCAGGTAATAAACATATAAATCAGTTGCAGGAATGAGTGTTCCATTCACATGACTTTCTCTACATCTCGATAACAAATTATTGTTATTCTTCTATCTACTTCATGTTAATCGAGATAAACACTAGCAGAAACGGTCTTATTGCCGTAAGTAGAAGGGAAGTAAGGGAATACACTTGGCTAAACCGACAGTCAAATGGTTTGAAATGTGGTTGCTATGGCATTGTAATCCGTTTCTTTGCGTGGCCAGGAGTTGAAAAGTTCCCGTATGAGAAAAATTTAAGTATTTTGAAACTGAAACCAGTAATCAGGAATATCTCGAACACGGTCAAATCCAGGAAAAAAAAAAAAAAATGTATATAACATAAATGATGTGTTTTAAGAAGCTCTACATTTTTTGTGCAATATGTTTTTGTCTATCTCTTAAGGCTTACTAGACGCAAAATTAAAATCATCCAGTATAAAGAGGGTAGCGGGTATTCCCAGAAAATTCAAGATATACAATTTATTTGTCAAGTAAAATATTAAATATAAGATATTTTAATCAAAACCGTTAGAGCCATTTTTGAGAAAAGCAAATTTTCAAAATTGTTTCCATATAACAGGTAGTTGGGAGTGCGGGGATTTTCTTGAAAATGTATATCTTGAATTTTCTGGGAATAGCTCTGAAGACATCTATTCTGGATGAATTTAACAGAATTTTGCATAACCGCTAAACCATAAGAGATGAACAAAAACTTACCACACAAAAATTGTAGAGCATGTTAAAACACACAATTTATGTTATATACATTTTTTTCATGGAGTTGATCGTTTTTGAGTTATTCCTTGTTTTTTGATTTCATCTTTAAAAACATACTTTTCTCATACAGAAATTTGTCAACTCCTGCCCATACAAACAAAGGAACTTCAGTCACATGGCAACCAGCTTTTGACTATCACTTTAACTTATAGTACTCCCTTATTTCGCTTCTTCTTACAAGGAAGCAAGTAATAAGACTAGTTCTGCTAATATTTTTTCCCTTAGCATAAAGTAAACAGAAGCGTAAGCATTTTAACAATAATTTCTTGCAGAATTGTAGAAAAGTCATGTGAATGGAACATATCAGATTTTTTAGTTGGCATTGGAAACGATTATGTTTCAAAGACAGCGTTTGTGTTAGTATTATCTCTAATATTTGCAGTGCATATATAAAGTAACAATCGAAATGCTCTTTATCCGATATGTTTACATAAATGAATTACTATATATATTTAACACCATCTATTAATTAATAGGTTATTTATAGCTTTCTCCTAAACAAAACTTTCGTTCTTGACTGAATCAAAGAAAACTATTTACTAGAGATTCATTTTACAAGTTGTTGACAGGTTTGTAATCAGTAACAATTTATTATAATACACGATAATTGTTTTGGCCTTCTCTACTCACATACTTTCCTTCAGCAATTCTCAATGAGCCTATTCATTTATAGTAAAACAAGCAAAACCGGTTGGCACTGTAAACGACTCTGTCGCTATGAAAGTTGAAGTCATATTTTCGTAAAATAAGAAAATAAATGAAATGCTACTAAATTATCTACTTTTGGAATTCTCAAGCTAGGTTTACTTAAACGCTAGGTCACTCGTCTCACAATATTGCATTAAGTATATAATACTTGTAAAAGCTATTGTGGTCTAGGTAATACCAAGAAAATAGGGGACTACTTCCGCGAGCATCCGGAGGTCCCGGGTTCGATTCCCGGCTGGGGCGGGGAAGTTTTCTCTAGCCAGAATTATTCCCTATCCCCCCACAGAGTCTGGAAGTGTGTATGTGAGAGTGAATGTGTGTGTTTGAGTAAAATAAAATGATTTAAACCAACGTAAAAGAACCTACAGACAACGAGTTGTTTCAAGTGCAAAGCCCCCGACATTACCTTAGATATTAAAGGAGGCTATATAAATAAATAAAAAAAAACAATAAAATAGGTGGAATTCCGATATTTCACTTTTCACTATTGGCTTTACTAACAGAAAAAACATTGGTTTATTGGATGCTCAAGACGACTCAAATATGTGCAACTGTTAACGTTTTGTGAGGGAGTTTTACGGGACTCTTTATCTAAAATGAAATGGTTATGAAATGATAAGACCGCTCGCCTCCCATCTAGGCGGAGGGTTCGATGCCAAGCACCCGCATGTGGGACGTAAAATGTACATGCAGTTTTATTTATGGACGCTCTTTAACAACTGGGTCCCGTTGTATACTGAGCGTGAAAGACCGCTTAATTTTGCTCAGAGGCCTCTCTATCAGGGTTGAGGTTCTTTGGCGTGCCGTAAATCTATGCCACGGGACCAACGGCTTAACTTCCCTTCCGAAGGAAATCATGCTAAGGATTTTTACACCCGAAAAAAATCCATCGTCCTCCACCGAGTTTGAACCCGCGACCTTGGGTATATGAAGTTAGCATGGTAACATTCCAACATGTGGGATTTGTGGTGGACAAAGCGGGGTTTCTCCGGATCCTCCAGTTTCTCCCGCCACTCATTCCACTAATTGCTCCATCATCTTTCCTATCATCCATTTCGCTTGTATTTCATATCCACTTCCTCACGTTCATACCTAGCTACAGGCCGACCACTCATTCCAGGTTCTCTATTCTGAGGTTTCGTGCCGTTGGCACCCTGACAGGCTTCTGACTCCTAGGGCATCCGCTTGTAAGATCTAGGGGGGGGGTGTCAGTCCTAACTAGGGGGAGGTTAAGCCGTTTACGAAACGAAACGAATTTTAATAATGAAACAAGCTTAATGAAATGGTTATCACTCGATATGATAGCGAATTTGTCGGCAATCTCAGACCGTTTTATTACTTGTGACATTTTATTCATCAAACTCTAATTAAATCCCAAACAAATATTGATTTTATCACAGTTTGTGAATACGTTCATAAAATAAAGATAATTTTATACTTCGTTCTAATCGATATGAAAAGTCACCAAGCAGGCAAAACACAATGTTCTATCCTTATAAAGGTTTAAATAGAAGAGAACACACCAGTCATGCTGAGTCAATGAGGCTTGTTTGCTTCAACATACTCGATATCAAAATGTTAAACATTTAAATTGGATAATAGTTTATGTAACCTTTAAAGTTCTTTCTCTACCTCTAACTATAAACGTACAAGCAGTGCATTACACATAAAAATTATATATGAGACTCATTCAGAAATACAAAAGTTGGGATTGACTGAAACAACAAGAAAATACTTTTTAGAAAACATGTGAGTGCCCGTGAGTGTGAGAATGAGAGACCCTAAAACCGAAATTGAGTTTTATTTATTGACGCTCTTTAACTGCTGTGGTTTTCAGTGTCTCGTTCTATAATGAACGTGAAATACTGCTTAAGTTTGCTCAGAGGCCTTTTTATCGGGTTTTTGAAGTAATTTTAGGTACCATAAATCTACGACACGGGACCAATGGCTGTATTTCTCTATTGAAGGAAGCTATGCTATTGATTTTTATGTCCGAAAAAATCCATCGCCCTCCACCGGGTTTAAAACCGCGACCTCGAGAACCAGAGGCTGGCATGTTAACCCTAGACATCTGAGGGAGGGGGGAGAGAGACTGTGTATGTGTGTGAGCGAGAGTCAACGACATAATGGAAAAACGAAACACCGGATAAACACCAAATCTTCTCCACCCTAAACTATACTTTATTTGGAGACATTTTTTACTTTTGATTTTCTCAAAACGGCTTAAACGAGTTTGGTTAAAATGTCAAATGTTTAATATATGGATATGACTGTGCATTTCCTTTGAACTTATTTTTCAAAGGATTATATTACAATATTATAGCACTTTCTATAATTTTGCATAAAACAGAATTTTTAAAAGAATGAATACGTTATTGGAGCGTTTAATTCTTAAAGAGCACCTAATGTACATGCTTAAAAGTTTGCAATGTTTACATTCCCCCCCCCTCCCTTCCTTTTCTTTTCATTGCATTTTTTTTTTTTTTTTTTTTTTTTTTTTAAGTTTAACGTCCTTTAACCTAGTTGGCCATATCGGACGCTGAATGAAATTGGTGAAATGATGCTCAAATGATCTCGGGGTCCACGGAGCTTAAAGTTACTTCACAGGATAAGGTAAAACCCCGAAAAAAAACTTATCCAGGTAACTTAACCTAAGCGAGATTCGAACTCGCGACTATTGAATGTGAGGCAGACACTACCAGGCGGGCTGAATGTTCTTGTAAGCACCAATAAATATTCGATAGCTATTTCTTTATATTTCCTTTGAAATAATTAAGAAATGCAAAATGTTCACTTGTAGAACAGATTAAGATTGTATCACAACGGAATTCTGAGGGGTGTCTCGCATGACCCGCAGTCGACACTATAACAATGTTTATTTCACCGCGACATAGTGGATAGAGAAGGTATTACATTCCACCCAACAGTTCGATACCGGTAATACTCTCGATAATAAACGTTTTGGAATCCCCGAATCCTTAAAAACACTTTAGAAAAAGGTCCGCGTGAGTGCATGCTTGTGTGCCTGCCCGAGTGTCTTGAATAGAAAAACTCAAAAACGAAAAGTACGTTAAATAAGTTCATCTTTCAAGGATGAGACACGAAGATTTTCAAGAAAATTCTCTTACCTCAAACTGACTTTTACTTGAATAAATTTTCGAAAGTTGTGATCTTTTCAAAAATGGCTCTAACAATTTTGATTAAAATACCACATCTCTAACACATTTAAGACAAGTAAAATGTATATCTTGAATTTTCTGGGAACGACAATCGAACGAATTAGTGGAGTTCACAACTTCCGACGTATTCCTCATTATTGGTTTCAATTTTAAAATTCTTATGCTTTCTCCAAATGATATGTCGTTCTTTGTTCCTTGCTCCTGGTCAAGCAAAGAGAACGGCATTTTATACACCATGAGATAGCGACCAGTTCGTAAAAAACTTGATTATGGCTCATGCCTAGTGTATTCCTTTATTTCGCTACAAGAAAATATACAATAAAACATTTATGTAAATGTATATTTGCATTAACATGAAGTAAATAGAAAAAATCTGATGTGTACCATTCACATGACTTTCTCCATATCCCTGCAACAAATTACTCTTAAAAAACTTATACTTCTATTAACTTCATGCTAATCAGTAAAACATTAGCAGAAATAGCCATATTACTTGCTTCCTTGTAAGTAGAGGTGAAATAAGTGAGTACCACAGGTTAAAGTGATAATCAAAAGCTGGTTGCTATGTCGCTGAAGTTCCTTTGTTTGTATGGACAGCAGTTTACAAATTCCTGTATGAGAAATGTATAGTTTTTCATAGCAGAAACCAAAAATAAGGAATGTCACAAAAAAGACGAAATCCATGAAAAAAATGTATATAACATAAATTGTGTGTTTTAACGTGCTCTAAATTTTTTGTGTAGTAAGTTTTTGTCCATCTCTTACGGTTTAGCAGTTATTCAAAATTTAGTAAAATTCATCCAGAATAAACTTCTCTTCAGAGGCTATTCCCAGAAAATTCAAGATATACATTTTATTTGTCAGGTAAATATCTTTAATATACGAAATTT
This sequence comes from Hymenopus coronatus, assembly GCA_030762935.1. Taxonomy (NCBI): domain Eukaryota; kingdom Metazoa; phylum Arthropoda; class Insecta; order Mantodea; family Hymenopodidae; genus Hymenopus; species Hymenopus coronatus. Next base: position 17,996,294 of record CM060888.1, read on the forward strand.
TAATCAAAATCGTTAGAGCCATTTTTGATAAAATCAAAATTTTCGAAAAAAGTTCCATGTAAAGGGTAGTTAGGGGTGGGGGGATTTTTCTCAAAATCTTCGTGTCGCATCCCTGGAAGATACTAAACTTAAATACCAAGTTTGGTATTTTACCTATTATTCGTTTTTGAGTTATCGTGTTCACAGACACACGGACACACACACACACACACACACACACTTACACGGACCTTTTTTCGAAAATGCTTTTTTTAGATAAAGGGGACCCTAAAACATATATTTCCGGTGAAATCTCGGTATCGAATTTTTTGGTGGAGTGCAATACATTCTCTATACACTATGTACATAGTGCCTATAGATAAAGTGAAAATCTGTTTCATTCGCATAACTTTCTCTACATCTCTGTAACACATTATTGTTAAAAAGCTCATTCTCCTATTTACTTCATAATAATCGAGATAAACATTAGCAGAATTGGATTTATTACTTGCTTTCTTGTAAGTAGAAGGAAAAGAAGGGAATGCACTAGGCTAAAGCAATAGTCAAATATTTTAAAAGCTGGTTGCTATTTGGATGAAATCCGAGTCCTTGTATTGCTGAGAGTGACAATTCCCCTATGTGAAAAGTTTTTTAAGTATTTTAAAACTGAAACCGATAATAAGAAATGTCTCAAAAATTGTCAACTCCACGAAACGATTTCTAAATTTTTTGTGCGGCTAAGTTTTTGTGTATGTTTTACGGCTTACCAGTTACGCAAAATTCACCCAGAATACACGTCTTTAGAGGCTCTATCCAGAAAATTCAACATATGCAATTTATTTATAAATATCTTTAGTATGCGTTATTTTAATCAAAATCGTTAAGAGCCATTTGTGAGAAAATCAACATTTTAGAAAGTTTTTTCCATGTAAAGAGTAGCTTGGGGGTGGGGGTTTTTCTTGAAAATCTTCTTGTCGCATCCTTGGAAGATACTGAAGTTAAATTCCAAGTTTGGCATTTCACGGACTTCTCGTTTTTGAGTTTCGCGTTCACACGTACACGGACCTTTTTCTAATTGTTTTTTTGGATACAGGGACCCTAAAGCTTGTATTTCCAGTGAAATCTCGTCATCGATGTTTAGAGTGGACTACAATACCTTCTATGTACACTATGCACAGAGTATGTGTAGAGAACGTAAGGGTTGGTTTGTTGCAAATTGGGTAGAGAATGTCATACGAGTGAAACACACCCGATTTTTGAAACAGGACCGAGGAAGCACAAACAGCTGAGTGGCGCGTTTCGTAACCGTCAAACTAAACCCAGGGGGACTCGATGACAATGGCCACCTCTGTGAGAAAGAAATCTTGTCAGCTGCAAGGAAGTACAAATCTCTGCCACGTGTACATCTTCCTCCCTCAACCAGGTGCGTGCGCTTCAAGGGGCTACAAATGAAATCACGACCTTCAGGCACAATACGTAAGATGCTAATTCATCTCCAAGTGTCCCACTGTGGAAGAATACTGTCCACGCTTCTGCAACTCATGCTTACAAAAGCTTCTTACTTTATGGCTTTTCTACAGTAAGCAGAGGACATTCCCACGTAAAAATTCGACACAGAGATTTAACCAAAAATTCACGTTTTGATGATCTCTACATAAATAAATAATCCTAGTTGGAATATTGGGGTCTCAGAATACTTCTCCATCTGACTCTGTTCTTGGACAACTCCTTGATCTCACTCTATGTCTTCCCCATCTATTTTGGCTTCTCTGAGTACAGTATTTTTCAAACATGATGACCCTGCCCCACTCTTCTTCCAAAGTCGGCCTGATTTTAAAGTTTGGCATTGGGGTGTGAGCGGTTGGAAACCAATCCTCGCTGTTACCAAATCTTCTACTTACTGGTCCCTTAATTCAGGTGCGATTCTCGACTTGCAAGCAGTGTCTCCAGGAAACAGATTTTACTACGTGTCTCTCGCCCCTAATACAGAGCCGTGTTTTGCCCAGGGGAAAGGGAGAGCTATCATGTTTTGGAGAAAACTATACCGTTCGCTTCCTTGTTATTCTGGGTCTGACAATTCCTGTTGCCCTGCGGGTTCCAATCCAGTGCTTTCCTTGCGGGATCGTCTGGAGGCCGGAAGAGTGTATGCCTCAGCCATCCTCACTTCCTTTACCCAATTTCAAGTTCAACTATTCTGTTTAGCTTTTAACCATAAATTTTCATTGGAGATCTGGACCGACCAGTAATGACTTTCTCGACACGTACTATGTATATAGTGTATAGAGGAAGTAAGAAATTCCAACAAAAAATTCTATACTGAGATTTCCAGGAAATACACGCTTTGAGACCCCTTGAAAAAATATTTTTGGAAAAATGTCCCTGTGTGTGTGTGTGGGCAACATAGGTCAAAAACGAAAAGTCCGGTAAATACAACTTGATACTTAAGTTCAGTATCTTGTAAGGATGCGACACGAATCTTTTCAAGAAATTCCCCCAACCCCAAAAACTCTTTACATGGGAAAATTTAGAAATGTTTGATTTTCTCAAAAATGGCTCTAACGATTTTGATTAAATCTCTTATATCTAAGTTATTTATATAGCAAACAGAATGTGCATCTTCAATTTTCTGGGAATAGCCTCTTTATTCTAAATGCATTTTGCGGAATTTTGCATAAGTAGTAAACCATACGAGATAAACAAAGTCTTACTACTCAAAAAATGTAGATCTCCTTAAAACACACACTTTGTGTCATAAACATTTTCTTCGTGAAGTTGATCGTTTTCGATATATATCTTGTTTAAGTTTTAAAACTTTTCTCATACGGAAACTTGTGAACTCCTGGCCACATAAAGAAACGGATTTCCATCCCGTAGCAACCACATTTTAAAATATTTGACTGTCGGTTTAGGCTAGTGTGTTTCCTTATTTCTCTTCTACCTATAAGGAACTAAGTAACAAGACCGTTTCTGTTAATGTTTATCTCGATGAGCATGAAGTAGATAGAAGAATAAGCTTATTAACAACAATGTGTTACAGAGAGGTAGAGAAAGTCATGTGAATGGGACACATCAGATTTTTTATTTATAGCTTTATTTAACGTCGCCTAAGTACATAGGTCTTATAGCGACATCATGTAGCAATTTGAAATGTTATAAAACCTTTAATACAATATTTACATATTAATAATTATACCTAACTTCTAACATTAGTTATTAGATTCGATTAATAATGCCTATATACTATGTAGTAATTCATTAAACAGTGGCTTTAAAGTAAGCAATATTTTACAGTCTTTACAAGCACCACGTTTTTACAGTCTTTTATCACTTTAAACAAAGATGATAATTTGGTTGGTTCGTCGAGTACTGCCTGAAGATCTGGAGGAATTTGGTGGCTGATTCCGTACTTAGAATAGTGGGCACATTCCATAATTATGTGTTTGATAGTTTCTTTGGCTTTTAATACCATAAGTTTTCATTGGAGATCTGGACCGGTCAGTATATTACTTTCTCAACGCGTACAATGAACATAGTGTACAGAGGAAGTATTGTATAACCCCCAGAATTCGATATCGAGATTTCACAGGAAATATACGTTTTGAGACCCCATTAATAAAAACAGTATTTTTAGAAAAATGCGTGTGTGTCTGTAGGCAGCATAGATCAAGACGAGAAGTCCATTAAAAGTATCAAACTTGGCACATAAATTCATTATTTTCTAAGGATGCGGGCACGAAGATTTTCAAGAAAATTCCTCCAACCCCAATACGCTATACATGGGAAAAATGTCGATATTTTGTTTTTCACAAAAATGGCTCAAACAATTTCGATTAAAATGTCGTATATTAAAATGTACATCTTCAATTTTCTGTGAATAGCCTCTGAAGACATGCTTATTCTAGATGAATTTTGCTTAACTGGTAAACTGTAGGAGATAGACAAGAACTTACCACATAAAAAATGTAGAGCCCGTTAAAACACATAATTTGTGCTATATAAATTTGTTCGTGGAGTTGGCCGTTTTTGAGAGTCCGAAAAAAAAACACTTTTAGAAAAAGGGCCTGTGTGTGTACGTTTGTGTGTGTGTGTGTATGTGCGTGCGCGTGCATGCATGCGTGTCTCTGGACAGCATAATTCAAAAACGAAAAGACCATTAAATACGAAACTTTGTATTTAAGTTTAGTATCTTTCAAGGATGCGACACGAAGATTTTCAAAATAACCCCCACCATAAACTACCCTTTACATGGAAAAATTTTCGAACATTTTGATCTTCTAAAAAAATTGCTCTAACGATTTTGATTAAAATCCCGTTTATTAAAGATAGCTATTTACATCCCAAATAAAATGTGTATCTCGAATTTTGAAGATATCTTTATTCTGGATGAATTTTGCCGAATTTTATTTAACTCCTAAACGTAAGAGATATATTCCTTGTTATTAGTTTCAGCTTTAAAATAATAATACTTTTCTATACAGGAATTTGCCAACTCCTGTCTATGCAAACAAAGGAACATCAGTCACATAGCTAACATAGCTTTTGACTATCACTTTAGCTATGGTACTATCTTATTTCGCTTCTACTTACAAGGAAGCAAGTAATAAGACCATTTCTGCTATTTTTTTCTCGATTAGCATGAAGTAAATAGAAGAATAAGCTTTTAAACAATAATTTGTTGCAGAGATGTAGAGAAAGTCGTACGAATGGAACACATTTTTTTAATCAGGGGTCCTCAAAACAACTCGCTATGGAAGTTTTGAGCGGAATACAATACCTTCTCTACTTACTAGTGTGTACATAATATTCTGTAGAGAAAGTAAAACTGCAGAGCTGATACAAAAGTTAAAAGTGTAGTTTTATTTTGCGAGAAGGAAAGTTTGCGTAACGAGGCCGTAGCAATCCTACGAGCAAAATAAAAACTTTAACTTGAGTGTCATACACTGTTTTATAGACAGCACAACATTTCTAGATTTATCAATACATTTATAATATAAGCTTCAACATTCCTTTTGTTCAAGGAATAGTACGTTTTCCTATCGCTTGGAGACGCGCGCGTGTCTGTGTGTGGGGGGGAGGGAGGGAGGGATAGAATTCGTCTATCGATATAGATTGGTAATCGATGTAGTAATATCAGTTCTTTACTCTACCATAAATCTTATAAATTAACACTTCCATTCCTTCTGCTATTAAATGATAAACTAGAGTATGTTACAACCAAATACCCAGTAAACACATTTTATGTGTTTGAAGTTGCCAATCGAAGAAACTTGTCTATTTGGGCATGTTTAGATACGAGAACGGACTGGTAAAGAAGGCGGTGGTACTATTATTGATTTTATATTTTTTTCTCAGGAACATAACCTCATTTATTTTTATACAGATAAATAACAGAAAACAAGCATATACATTTTTTATTAATGATAGACAACAGTAAGTTCTTAACTGTGCAATTATGATGAAAGTTGATATTTATTGTACAATTATTACAATTGGAAATGTTGGTTCCTTCTATAAAACGGATGATAGTAACAAAACTTAAGTTGGTAACATTGGAGTGTTATAAATATTTTATAAATTTAGAGTTATGAAGAACAATGTTTTGTTAAAAAGTATGTGTCTAAAAATACTTTATTTCAAACGGAGTTGTAATGGCATCAGCAGTTTCTGAGATATCCGGTATTATTGGTTTGAATTGTTGACAGACAGTTGCTGCTCCTGAAGGCACACCCACGCTCGTGTGTTGGTGTTTGTCATTCAGAAGTGGTACCCAGCCAAGGTCTTATGCCACAGTGGGACCCCGACGTCACAAAAGCCTTTGTGCGTTACGTCACTGTGGTGGCCAAGGTCCTCGTAACTTTGGAGACAGGACACGTGTCGTTGAGGCCTTGAGTCTGACCTCGGCAGGCACAAGCACCCCGACAGGAACCCTGGCTTCATTGGAATTTGTATGTGGCAGGGACTCGAACCCGGACCCGCGCACTCAAGGCCAGCTTTACATCACGCGCTAGATGGTTCATTCTGAAGCTATTCGTGCTTTCTTTGTTCCTCATAAATGTTACACATAATTACAGCCTTTTTACTTTCTCTACACGTACTTTATACATAGTGTACAGAGAAGGTAGTGCATTCCACCCAAAAATTCGGCACCGAGGTTTCATCTTTCATACATCTTTGAGTCCTGCTGAATCCAAAAAATAATATTTGTGTGTGTGTGGGTGTGTGTAAACCCTAAGAGATAGACAAAAGCTTACTACTACTTCATTAAATCCCAAGCGACCGAATGTTAGATTTGTGGTGGACAAAGCGGCGTAGGGGCGGGTTTCCTCCGGGTTCTCCGGTTTCCCCCGCCATCTCATTCCACCGGGGCTCCATCTTCATGCATCATCAGTGTCATCGCCTGCGGTGCTAAAAACTACCTCGTTAAAACACACAATGTCATATACATTTTTTCATGGCGGTGACCGTTTCCGAAGTATAACTTATTAGTGATTTTATTTTAAAAATACTTAAAAAACTTTTTATGCGGGAATATAGAAACTTCCAACCCTGCAAATAAATTTCAATCACGTAACAACCTGCTTATTAAAAATTTAACTATCGCCTAGTGTATTACCTTTTTACTTTCTCTAGCCCGTATGTACAATGTACATAGTGGATAGAGAAGGTATTGTATTCCACCCAAAATTGAAAACCAAGGTTTCACCAAGGAAATACATGTTTTGAGATCCCCCAAATAAAAACCAATTTAAGAAACATGATTCCGTGTGCGCATGCGCGCGTGTGTGTGTGTCTGTGGGCAGAATAGCACAAAAACGAAAAGTCCGTTAAACATCAAATTTGGTATTTGGGTTCAGTATCAGTATCTTTTCAAGAAAATCTCCCCATCCCAACTACCGTTTATATGGAACATTTTTCGAAACCTTTGATTTTCTCAAATGTGACGATTTATAAAAATCACATGTTTAAGACATTTTCATGGCAAACGAAATGTATGTATATCTTGAATTTTCTGGGAATAACCTCTGAAGTCCTCCATTCTGGAAGAGTTTTGTATAACTGGTAAACCGCACTACACAAAAAATGTAGATATCATTAAAAGACACAATTTATTTCATATGCATTTTTTGTAGAGTTAATCGTTTTCGAGGTATTCCGAGTAATTAGTTTCAGTTTTAAGGTAATTAATTTTGCTCAAACGGGAGACATCTTTCTTTTCGTCTCACATTTTGTGTACTCCTAGCAAGCAGAGAACCCAATTTCAATTGTTTCACTTAGCGACCGGCTTTTTAAAGATCTGACTATCGCTTTAGCCTAGTGTATTCCTTACTTCTCTTCTACTACAAGGAAGCAAGTAATAAGACCAATTCTGGTAATGTTTTTCTTGACGTAGATAAGAATAATCTTTCATAAGGAAAGTTTGTTTCATTGGAACACATCACATTTTTACTTTCTCTAAACGCAATATGTGCAGAGTGTTTAGAGAAGGTATTGCACTCCACCCAAAAATTCGATACCGAGATTTCACCGGAAATATATGTTTTAGGGTCCCTCATATAAAAAAAAAAAACATTTTCACAAAAAGATCCGTGTGTGTGTGTCCGTGTGTCGTTGAACACGATAGCTAAAAAACGAAAAGTCGCTAAAATACCAAACTTGGTATTTAAGTTTAGTATCTTCCAGGGACGCGACACGAAGATTTTGAAAAAAATCCCCCCACCCCAAACTACCCTTTACATGGAAAAAATTTCGAAAATTTTTATTTGATTAAAAATGGCTCTAACGATTTTGATTAAAGTATCGTATATTAAATATATTTATCTGACAAATAAAATGTATATCTTGAATTTTCTGGGAATAGCCTCTGACTACTTTATTCCAGATCAAGTTTATGAATGTTGCATAACTGCTACACCGTAAGAGATGGATTAAAACTTACCCCACAAAAAATGTAGAGCACGTTAAAACACACAATTTATGTAATATACATTTTTTTCATGGAGTTGATCGTTTTTAAGATATTTTTTGTTTTTAGTTTCAGCTTTGAAAATCATACTTGAATTTGTCAACTGCTGTCCATACAAACAAAGGAACTTCAGTCACATAACAACCAGCTTTTGACTATCACTTTAACCTATGGTACTCCCTTATTTCGCTTCTACTTACAAGAAAACAAGTAATAAGACTGTTTCGGCCAATTTTTTCTCGATTAACATGAAGTAAATAGAAGCATAAGCTTTTTAACAATAATTTGTTGCAGATGTGTAGAGAAAGTCATATGAAAGGAACACATCTGATTTTTAGAAAATGGTGTGTTTGTGAACAGCATAATTCATAACCGTAAAGTTGGTTAAACACCTAATTGGATCCTTAAGCTCAGTATCTTCCGACGATACGACACAAAGACTTTCAACAAAATCCTCCTACCCCAAAGTACCCTTAACGTGAAAGGCTTTTCGAAATGTTTGATTTCGTCAAAATTGGCTTTCACGGTTTTGTTTAACATAACTCATATTAAAGGAATTTACATGGCAAATAAAACGTGTATATGAATGTTTCTAGGAATTGCCTGTGAAGCCCCTTCATTCGGAAGGAATTTTGTGAAATCTTGTTTAACTTGTAAATGTTAAGGATAGACGAAATCGGCTCGTCACCAACAGACGGCACTGTAGGACAAAATCACGATTTCCTGACGGGAAATTGCGGAATTTTGCCCAGAAACCTTCTTTCTTTTACGTGCAAATAAAGTACACGGGACCACCGGCTTTACTTCCCTTCCGAGGAAAGCCATGTTAAGGAGTATGCACCCGAAAAAACAAATCATCCACTCCGCCAGGTTTGAGCCTCTAATCTTGGTTTTAGAGGTTAACATTATGATTATGGAGTTTTATTCTATACTGGGCATGAAAGCTCAGAGGCCTCTTTATCTTGGTTCTTTTATATACCGTAAATCGACGACACGGGACCAACACGTTTACTTTCCTTCCGAAAGAAGCCTTGCTTAAGATTTTTACGCCCGAGAAAATCTATTGTCGTCCGCCGGGCTTGAACCCGCGACCTTGGTAAGCACTACACCACGAAGGGCGACACGAAATTTTAAGCTAAGTATAAATAGCGTCCACCTGTTAAACATTTGACAATGCTATTCTCTTAACGAAATGTATAATGTAGCTATTTTTGCCAAGATTTACCTCAAAGTAGATAGAAAAAAACTTTTTTAAGAACAGTTTGTATACCGATTAATAAACGATTGAGGAGAAGAAAAAGTCATGTCAATGCATAGCATCGGAATTTTACTGGGTCGTAATAAGTAAAACGTTATGCAGGTATAATCGTGTTTTGAGGTTATAGAACCAGTTTTTATTTTGCCTGCTTTGTCCATTGGAATTACGGTGCCAATTTTTCCTTGTTTAAATCAACGTAAACTTTTTACACGTACTATGTGCAGTGTATTGTACTGAACCAAAAAAAATCGATACTGATATTTCACCGGAGATACATGTTTTGTGACCCCCTGAATCCCAAAAATTAGAAAAAGGTCAGTGTGTGTGTAGACAGCATAGCTCAAAAACAAAGAGTCCATTAATTACCAAACTTGGTATTTAAGTTTAGTATCTTCCAAGGATGCGACAAGAATTCAAGAAAATCCCCCCACACCCCCAATTACCCTTTATATGGTTAACTTTTTGAAAATTTTGATTTTCTCAAAAATAGCTCTAACAATTTTGATTAAAATATCGCATATTCACGATATTTACATGGTAAATAAAATGTAGAGTGGGAAGGGAATAGCCTCTGAAGAACTCTTTATTCTGGGTGAATTTTTCATAACTGCTAAACCATAAGTAGACAAAGATTTACTATGCAAAATATGTAGATCTCGTTAAAACACATAGGTAATTTATGCCACGTTTTATTCCTTCTATTTGGTTTCAGATTTAAATATGTATACTTTTCTCATACGTGAATTTGTCAACTCCTAGTCATACAAACAAAGGAATTTCATTAACATAGCAACCAGATCTTAAAATATTTGACTATCGCAATTGCCTATGATAGTCCTTTATTTCCCTTCTACTTACAAGAAAGCAAGTAATAAGACATTTCTGATACTGTTTATCTCGATTGGCTTGTAGTAAATAGAATAATAAGCTTTTTAACAATAATTTGTTACAGAGATGTAGAGAAAGTCATGTGAATGGAACACATCAACTTTTTCATTTTATTTTTAATTGTTCCCTTACATTCAGGGAACTCTACATGATGGAGATTCGTTTCGTTAGAATGTTACCACCTTGATAAGATTGCTATTTGCTAATCTTCAGCATTTCATAGTGTCAACTGAAAGCAGGAATACGTCACTGAGTTACGAGTAGACTTCACACTTATGTTAGTGAATTTGCTACCAATGTATTTTCAACCCTTTGAACAGTTTTATACGTTTTATAAAAGTATTTTATCAAGCAACATAAGTTTGCAAAAACGAACAACCGAGCGAGGTGGCTCTGGCCCACATGCTGCAGATCCTGGGTTCAAATAGCTTGGGCTGATCAACCCGACTGGACTTTATGCTTTCCCTTAGTCACCAGGGTGTATGCCGAATTATAAATTTAATAGCACGACCCAAAGTTCCATCTTAAGCCCAAAACAACCGCAGAACTTAATGCCGTCTGCTTGGCGTAGAGTAAAACCGGTATGGTACAGGGATGAGACCCAGGAGGCTAGTTGTCCACCCGATCTATCGACAGATAGTGAAAGCAGCTATACTGGGCGGCATTCTAATGCCATCTTTTTGGTATGTAAATGGCATGGTACAGGGATGAGACCTCGAAATGTACTTTGTGGTGGGAAGATTTCTTGAAGATCTTCCTGTCGTATCCTGTTATTTTACGAACTTTTCGTTTTGATTTATGCTGTACACAGATACACAAGGACACGACAAATAAAATATATATCACACAAAAAAATGTAGAGCACGTTAAAACACACAGCTTATGTTATACACCTTTTTTGTGGAGTTGATGGTGTTTGAGATATTCCTTGTTTCTAGTTTCAGCTATAAAAACTTATACTTTTTCATACAGGAATCTGTGAACTCCTGTCCATACAAACAAAGGAACTTCAGTCACATAGCAACCAGCTTCTGACTATCACTTTAACCTATGGTACTCCCTTACTTCGCTTATACTTACAAGGAAGCAAGTAATAAGACTATTTCTGGTAATTTTTTCTCGATTAGCAAGAAGTAAATAAAAGTATAAGGTTTTTAACAATAATTTGTTGCAGAGATGTAAAGAAAGTCATGTGAATAGAACACATAAGATTTTTAAACTTTTGATTATCGCCTCAGCCTCTGTATCCTTCTTGTATATGCAACGAAACGTGCAATGAAGGCATTTTTGTGAACGTTTGTGCCAATTAACAAGAAGTAGATAGAAAAATAAGCTTTTGGAAGTATAGTTTTAGAAGAAAGGGTAGAAAAAGTCATAAGAACTTAACACCTCAGGTTCCAGCCGTATCAGGAGTTAATGGGAAACAAGTGGAAGTCTGAAAGAAACTGTGGAGTTTTCCTCGTACTAAGATATAAATATCTAATCTATAATGTTTCCTGCCCTATCCCGATTTTTCCTCGAGGGAGTTCCACACAATTGCAAGACTTCCGTTACGATATAACATTTTGTTTTCCTGAAGAAACAGGCTGAACGGGTCAACTGCACGTATTTCCTAAAAGTGCCGTTGTGGCGTGCCGATCGCCACAGAGATCATTATTTCTCACCTCATCATTAGGGGTTTAACAGCCTGTCAGCCGAAGGCGGGAAGCGGGGGCAAACACCCTTGTTTAAAGAACATCTAAAAAGAGCAAAACATGGTTTTATTTCCAATTGCTGCGCCTTAATCTACGAAAACTCTGGTCATATCGGATATGAATGAAGAAATCGCTGTATGGAGCTTTTTTTTTTTTTGGAGGGGGGATATCGCCCGCTTTTACTACTGTGCCACCGCCGTCGGTGACATTGATGATACATGGAATGAAAATGGAACACCGTGGAATGCGACGGGGGGGGGGGAACCGTAGCACCCGCAAAAAACCCGCCCTGCGCCGCTTTGTCCACCGAAAACATCACTTTAGATTGAACCCGGGGCGAGGTGAGAGGCGAGTGGTCTAAACACTCGGCCACGGTGACACCTCCATGGAGCTACTACTCGACATTCGTCTTCTTAGGATAAGGAAACCTTATAGCGAGATTCGAACCCGCGTCTTGAACGTGAGGCAGAAACTCTCACCTTCCACAAATAGAGAGTTTTCTTATCATCATTTCGGCTGTTACAGGTTAATGTATGGTAATGGAGTAACCTGTCTGACGAAAGAGTGCAGTAGTAGGGGAGGCGCTGATAAAGCATGGCACGGGTTAGAGTAGTCAGAGAAGGCTGGAATATAGTCTAACCATCAAAACATCAGCACAGCGCACGAATAAACTGAACAATCCACAACAGGTTAAACTTGCTGTTTTCTTTATCACGTATGAATATTAATTTTCTTCTTTGTGAGCGTGGCGGTGTTTGCATTTTGACTTGATTAAAAAATGGAAATGGCGTGTTATTTATGGACGCTCTTTAACTGTTGTGGTTCTCAGCGTCCCATTCTATACTGGGCGTGAAAGACCGCTTAATTTTGCTCAGAGGCCTCTCTTATCACACTTGAGGTTCTTTTATGTTCCGTAAATCTACGACACGGGACAAACGGCTTTAATTCCCTTCCGAAGGAAGCCATGCTAAGGATTTTTACACCCGAAAAAATCCACCGTCCTCCGCCGGGTTTGAACCCGCGACCTTGGGTATATGAAGCTAGCATGGTAACCATTACACCACGGAGGGCGATGACTTGATTCAAATCCATCCACTGTAAGAGACTAAACTGCTGCATTCCAGTATTGCCGAACTGTACAGGACACGCACCGGGAGTGATGACGTAATACCGCTTATGTGTTTGTGTTTACGCAAGCTTCCACTCGTGGTCTTCTGCATTCACTCTTCAAACAGGTAATATAATATGTAGCCAAACAAAAACATTTACCTTGTTACTTTACCAAGCATTTACGTATATTGAGGAAGAGGAAGTATGTAAATGTCGTGTTATTTATGGACGCTCTGTAACTACTGTGGTTCTCAGCGTCCCATTCTAAATTGGGCGTGAAAGACCGCTTAATTTTGCTCAGAGGCCTCTCAATCAGGCTTGAGGTTCTTTTACGTGCCGTAAATCTACGACACGGGACCCACAGCTTTACTTCCCTTCCAAAGGAAGCCATGCTAAGGATTTTTACGCCCGAAAAAATCCATCGTCCTCCGCCGGAAGTATTGTATTCTATCCAAGAAATACATGAATAAAAAAGGCTATAAAGTATGTGTATGTACGTATCTGCGAACAATATGATTAAAAAACGCAAAGTCGAACGATTACAAAATTTAGTGCAGCTTCTCGTGAGGACTCATCACGAAAATTTTCACGAGACTCCTGCCAACCTAAACTGTCTCAGCTTGGAAAACCTGTCATTTTTAACATCTCAAAAACAGCTCAAAGGATTTTGATTAAAATACACCGACTGGTGGTGTATTAGTGAAGCTTTTGGGCACAGAAAGTCTCAAAAACATGCATTTCTAGTATCATTTCTATATTCAATTTTTGGGTGGATCGTAAATCTTTTAAGACCTAAGGAAAGTAAACATATAAATTTTAATTCCAGTCTCTCCCCCGTCATCGAGTGTTTTATGCTATGCATAAAGTAAGACAGACATAACATTGTATATATTCTCACGTTTCTTATATATTTTATCCCTTCACAAATGGCGTGCCACAACGTGTCGCAGTTTATCGGAACCGTTGGTCGTGCTGGGTTCTTTTATACGCCTGGGGCGTACATGAACGTTATGGCTGAAAGTTATTAACCTCATAAAATCAAGAATTTGGAACACTTGCAAATGAGTCATAATACACTGACAATTTAGCTCAACTATTAAAGCGCCAATGCAATGGCCGTGATTTGGCAATTTTAACCAATCGCGGTCATCTGGCTGGAGCGATATTGCCGAAAAATCTTATCGCAGCTGATGTTCATTTCTTTGAAATCTTTCCGCACCTGACATTCGTTTCTTTAATCTCCTATCCTGATTATTGGTAACAAGGTGGCAATGCAGTCAGCCAGCCTTCACTTTTAATAATTGTCAATTCCACAATTGTACTATCAACTAATTCAGTTACAATATTTATTTTAACATTTTATCCAGTTCATAATGTATTTAGTTCAAAAAAGGAGTGAAAATAATTATAATTTGCATTTCTTATTATGAGATGAGTGCAATAATCTCAAATAAAATAACGGTTGTTTCCATTTCATGTAGTAATTAAAAGCTGAAATGAAATAATTGTTCCCTATTTCTATTGCTGCTATCGATATTCGTACATTGGTTTTAGGCACGGTCGGCCATATCATAATTCAGGAGGCAGTGAAGAAAGAAAGGAAAACCATTCGGTAAATAAACATAGTCGAATGCGCCATCTACCATTTGAGAACTAATGTAAATATTACAATCATAACCTGATAAAAACTCCCTTCCTATATATTATAAATTATCTATTAATAGTCTATTTCGCTGAAATGTCTATTAACAGTCTATAACTCGAATAGTCTATTTCCTTTATCTATTAATAATCTATTTCGCTGAACTGTCTCATCAGATAGAACTCATGTTAGGACAATTCACTTGTGGTATTACTTATGATAATATATACATTATTATGTCAAGAGTTCTTATTTCAAACAATTTGGGTTCTGAACTAGACCGTACCAATTATTTACACTTTTTTTGTTATTAGCTTAGCGTCCTTAAACCTAGTTGAATGTAATATTTGCTCAAATGATCTCGGGGTCCTAGAGCTTAAAGTCTTCTCAGGATAAGCCAAAAACCCGAAGAAAAAGCTTATCCAGGTAACTCACTCTAAGCGAGATTCGAACTGTTGAATGTGAGGCGGGCACCTTGTAATTGTTTGGAGCTTGTGTTGGGACTGCCGTTGCCATAGAAAATATACATACCTCTCTTAGTGTCCCAATTAACATGTCAGGATCCTAAAGTAATTTCAATTCAACTGTAGTAATTATTTGCTACAATAATCCTATTATTCTGTAACAAGTTTCCTGTTCCGAGCTATTTAAAATAACATAGTTCCCAATCATAATCCAAATGTGAAAGATTATTTTCTTTTATTAATGTCCAATATGCAGATACATTTAAGTCAATAACTAAACAATTCAATTTCAAATATGTAAATTTTAAACATACAGAAAATAATATAATAAATTACCTAGAATAAAAGGTTCAAAATGAAATATTTCTGATGTATAAAAAGAGAGAGAGATATTGTAACGATAAAACATGCCACTAGTCTTAATGATGCTGTAACAATAGGCTAAAATAACAGAAATATGTAAAACTCAAAGTTGTACCAATACTTTCGAGTATCGGTGTAACACTAGATAAGAATAATTTAAATAAAAAAACATGCCTATGCTTTCTTCATTTAACTTAAATAATATATATGCTAATGCCAGATGGGAGGATCAGATAATTTCTATATCTAGGAAAGCGTGGAAGACATTGCACTTCGTAATGAGAACGTTGAAAAAGGGGAGCGCAAAGTCCAAGGAAATTGCCTTCAAGTCCTTAGTGCGGCCAGTTAGGAATCTGGAGTAGCATGCTGGGACCCATACAGGGTTAAGCAAACTGATACAGACAAGGGTTGCAAAATTCATAAAGAGATGTAAAGATTTTGGGCTTACGGAAGGCGAAGAGAATAAATGGGAGCCGCTAAAAGTTAAACGTAAAGCTTATGTTGGTTCAAATACATGGGTGGACGTTAGAAAGAGGTTTGAAAACCTGGCATATTACAGACGAAACGATCATTTATATAACATTAAGGGTAGAAGGTACAGAACCGACGTAGGAAAACGTTCTTTTGTTAATAGGACCATTGAAGAAAGGAATGCATTGCATGTAGCAGCCTTCTATGCCTGCTCTCAGGCCTTAAAGAAGTTAAGGGGTAATTTAAAGAGAATAAATGTTAGATAATTAAAGTAAATATTGTGAAGTAATTATAAAGCTCTGTATCTATTAATATTGAGGCTTCATAGTTACTATTTATAAACATGCTGGTAATTAACATAAGTATTGCTATACTGAATAATAAGAAGTTAGATATTTCAAAAACCATGTATTTATAATACTTAGTTGTATTGCTATTATTAACTGTAAGATTATTATTGTAAATGAATTTTGTACATTTAATCTGCCACCGGGTAGCACTCAATTTCTAAGAATAAATAAATACATAATACCATGAGCAAATATGACAGATTTACAAATTATAACAAGTGTCTCGAAAAATTCCTCTTTGTGGTTTGAATAGACTTTTAGTGAAAGTGGCCGTAAGATGTGGTCACTCCAATTTCATATTTACCACTTATCAATATGGCGACCGCTAAATACAAATCACCCCGCTGTCTGCTACAAAAATTCACTTGTGCATGTTCTCCATATAAATACACTCGCTGATCTTAGTTCAAATGTTGGCGACATCATTTATTTTCATTCTTGTACAAAGAAAGAATGAAGGGGAGAACCCTTCAGCATTCACTAATGGGGCCCGTTAGGAAACAATTCTTGAAGATTCAGTTTTAGTTTGTTTTTTATATTAAATTCTCCATTTTTGTCTGATTAATTTCATGCATGGATATTTGTAGGTAATTTATACGTATTAAAAATACAGGGTTATACAAATGATTCATTCGTTTTCAAAATGTTATAGATAGTTTCCAAAGCATTACACGTACAATTATGATTGATACATAAAAACATCGTACTAAATTCCTTCTAATAGTCTACACATGCCCTATGTAGTTCCCCTTAGTTAACACAACATTCTAATCGGTAGCCCAGTTCATTCCATACATGCTTCATTGTTACTCTTTTGTTTAGTCACTATTTCGTGAGCGAGATTGCAGATTCAGTTTTAGACTAAAGCTCTTTCCTGAGTTTTTCTTATTGGTTACGGAGACAATATGGCTTCGTGACAGGTTTCGAGATTTCGTCGAGGTTAGGTTACGTTACGTTAGTGTATGAAATGAACTGGATCGAAATAAGGGATAAAATGGACTTTCTGAAAATGGTTCTGGTTTCCAATGCGAAATGCACAATCTTCCGTTCGTTTTGTCTGCTTGTGTATGGGCAGCCATGTTGGTTTAAACTGTTGGTATAGATAGAGCATAACGTATACCCTTAAATTCCCTGTTACGTACTACTGTGTAAGGAAAATATGTCAGCAGCAAATAAGGGGAGGAAAAGCAATAACTCTACAGAACTGCCCGTTGTGACAGCTGAAGATCGATCAACACGTCATCATTACCAAGCCAAATGTCTGGTTTCCGGTTATTCGGAATTTTAAAACAACAGAGACAAAGATGGCTTCTTACACTCGTATGATAGTAACGTGGCATTCTCACCTGTGTGTGCAGATGTCCTCTTCCTGTCTTGAGCACTTCACCTGCGTCTGGGTAGCCAGTTTGCATTCTAAGTGCAACCGAGAGATTGCACAGGATACCAGCTCCATTATTGGTCGACAAACCTTCCTATTTAACGAGTTTCACCAAAAATGTCTTTTTGTGTTTGATGCAAAAACTGCACCTTACTTTAAAGGATATATTTTAAATGTGTGATTCTCTTAAGGCGATGTAACATGTTTTGAACGCCATTGTAAAGCTGGTTAGATAACTCCCTACGTCAAATTTTAAAACAATTTTTCTCAGATTTGTTTTGCTTTTTTACTATCTTATATTTAAAATATATCTTCTCCCACAAAATACAGCTATAAGTCTGTAATTTTTTACTAAAGTAATGCAATAAAATGTCACGTTAGACCTTTTATATTCTTCGTAGATAGTTTTAAAAATTAATTAGTATAATTAGGCGCGGTTGATTTTTTTCTACAATTATTTCCACTTTATGATATGAAATATTAAAAATAAAAAAAAAAAAAAAAAAAAAAAACTATCGATTATAAAAAAATCCGATCAGACAATTTGTTACAAATGGATTAAGGAATATAATTTTAAAAAATATTGCACGTAGCTAAATATCTGCAGAAGATTTGGTTTTAGTTAATTAAAGCAAATAAATTACTATACTCAGAATGGAAAGACATATTTCAATGAAACGTGGTATGAATATTTCTTTTGATATAAAAAAAAAAATGAAAAGTCTAGCTTTAATACTTTAGAAATTCGCTCTTATCGCTTGGCACCTTAACCCTGGGCCAGAGAAGGAAAATGGTTATTTTTCAGTAACAGTTACGTCATTTAATGTTCCAAATTAACAGCCAGCGATTATTTACACTAAACCGTAACAGTTACAACAAAGTAGTTCTGTTTTTTGTTTCCAGCTATGAGCTGCTCTGCCATCTGGCGAGCTGAGTTGAGCGGCGCAGAAGAAACATGTTCATGTTACAAAACTTTCTGTGGACAAATGTATAAATATACAAACTAAATAAAACTTATCAGTAAATCCTAAAACGAGGATTCATATATAAGAACCGATTCGTTTTGCGTTTTGGTTTTTTTTTTTTTTTTTTGGATACAGTTCTCGCCTGCTTTTACTACTATGGAAAGCAAACGGAGTTTTATTTATTTAACTGCAGTGGTTCCCCTGTTTACATTTCCCCCCTAAATTTACTGTATGATTACTGGTTTTACTGTTCCTTTACACAAACATATACACATTGCACAAACACATAACAACCATACCCAAAGCGGGACTCGAACCCACGATTCCCTGCCCACGAAGCACCAAAGCGAAACGCCTTAGCGAGCGTGGCCATGGGGATCGGCATATTGGGCGTGATAGACCGCTTAATTTTGCTCAGAGGCCTCTTTATCAGGCTTGAGGTTCTTCATGTGCCGTAAATTTACGACACGGAACTAACGGCTTTACTTCCCTTCCGAGGAAGCCTTGCTAAGGATTTTTACGCTAAAAAAAAAAAAAAAAAACATCGACCTCCGCCGGATTTGAACCGGCGACCTTGGGTATATAAAGTTAGCATGGTAACCATTACACCGCGGAAGGCGACTTTTACTGATGTGGTACTGCAGGCGATGACACTGATAATACATGGAAGAAGATAGAGTACAGGTGGAATGCATGGCGGGGGAACCGGAGAAAACCCGTCCACGACAAATCCCACATGGGTCCGAATGGTTAAAGTTTTCCTGACATTTTAAGTGTAAGATTCTGAAGTTTCAACTCTGAACTATCACTGGAAATGCCATATTAAAGCTATTTTTGAAACTCTTTGCTTGCTGTTGGTTTTACTTTAACCCCAATGTTCTCTGTTTAACATTTTTAGAAGTTTTGCACTGTTTGCTCAACTCAGGTCACTAGATGGAACTGGCGTAATGTAGCTGTTCATTAATGGTTGAAAAATTATGTTTTTAATTTCTGACTTTTCAAATAGAACGAACTCGTTGCCTGAAATAATCTGAAATGTGCCCAGTATTCACCAGGATAGTAATCAATAAGAACAAATGTATAAATGTTGCCAGTTTCTTCTAAAGCTGAAAATACGAACATTAAAGGAAATACACTCTAATCTACATGTCACATTTCGGCTTGATGCCAGAGGAACAAAATCACCAGCGCCATCTCGTATAGGCCTATCACAACTAAGCTACATCTTCTGCTGCAATACATATAAAAACTTGCACATTACTATTAATTTTATCTTTAGATGAGAACAATACACAATAAACTATACAAAATAAAATCGAAGTAGGATGTATTGTACATCATTTTATAAAATTGTAGTACTTTGGAGAAATGCAAACTTTAAACAGAAGAATTCCTATTAATTTGAAATGAAGTTTTTGCATTTATCAGACCATTCATTTCGTAATTGATAAATATTTTGATAGTTTTGTCAGAGATTAGGAAAACGATCATTTTTGCACGTATTTATTTACAATTTCACAGAAATAAGCAACTGCAAATGTAGGACTTTCTTAGCCTTTATTTTTCCCTTTGGGCTGTTGATTCTTAGATTTTTATTTTGGCAGAAACATTGGATGAGGGCCCCCAAAGCCTTTGACATGTTCAGAGCACAGTCTACAGAGCCTTCGTTTGGACGCGTGGCTAATCATTGACACGAAGTCTGTGCTGTACAGAGGTTTATGCCCTGAAGCCCACGTGCTTCAGTATTTTAGTGTGCTAATCCTGTTATAATAAAAAATCCGCATACACCGAATTTTCATATATGGTTTCTGCCTGACAAACTAATTCTTGCAGAGCAGTGAGACGACGATTTATAGGCAGATCGTTTTTTGTCCGTACGCCTCGAACAGAAACGGATGGTAATCTTGTACACAGATGCAAGGAACCGGGATTCTTTCTTGATAAGAAACCAAACTAAAAAGCGACAAAACTCGGTGATATCGGCAAAAAGTTATGTTAGAAAACGTTATAAGTTATAACGAATATCAAAGAAATCTCCGAGAAAGACAGATCAGAAGGAAACTTTTAACATTTAAACCTTATAAGATAATTGTGTTCAAGAATTGGAACAACGCGATTATGTTAGAAGGGTTAATTTATGCAACTGAGATGAATTGAGTTTTATTTATGGACGCTCTTTAACTCCTGCGGTTCTCAGCTTCCCATTTGGGTAAAAGAAGGCTAATTTTACTCAGAAACCTATTTATCAGGCTTGAGGTTCTTTTACGTGCCGTAAAACGGTCTATTTCCTTTCCGAAGGACGCCATGCTAAGGATTTAAATATTTAAAAGGTTCGAAAAAATATCCATCGCCCTCCGCCGGGTTTGAACCAGCAACCTTGAGAACCAAAGGCTAGCCCCTGGACCACGGAGGACGATTTCTGCAATTGGGTGTTGTATGCTAATGATTGCTCTACTGAGCAGCGTTTATTTTTATATGACATCGCCTGCTTTTATTTATACATCCATGAAGTAATGAATGAGCGTTAATGCAATTTTGTTAAAATGTGCGAGACTTGTGGCGAAGATAAGCATTATAAGTTTTGTTCCATATAACTTTTCCCGGCATCGCTTAACGGTCACGTGAACTAGTCACCTCGCATTGGCTGCCATCGTAGCATAGGGTGTATTGCGGTACAAATTGGTTCCTTATTTGACATCGTTTAACGGTTGGTGTGCTTGGGCTTCTAGCCAGGTAAGCTCCAACGTTTCGAAGATGTGCATCAATTCACCAATCAGATGCTAGCTTCACTCGGGCACTATAAATGCGCAAATCCGGACTTTCAAGTTATTAGTTTATCCTGAAGAGGTTGTTGATGCTAAGTTGTTAAGAAAGCCTCAGCTTTTACTTTGACGTCACTTATCTTAAATTCGAAGAGAAATTTATTGTACATTATCATAATCGTATGAATCAAATAACTCATGGCAGAGAGAGAGAGAGAGAGTGTGTGTGTGAGAGTGAGTGTGAGAGAGAGAGGGAGAGAAAATTCCTGCGCGTATGGAAAGTACGAAATATACATATGATAGAAGTTATGAACAGTATAGATACTGAACAACACCTCAAATTTGTGCTTCACTATTTATTAAGTTAGTCGATAATATTATTGGCTTCATGGTTCACACTCATTACAGCACAACTCATAGCAGTCACCGCCAACATTCACAACACGCTGTCAACGTTGTGGCGTTAAACACCATATGTATAATAATTTCCTTCAATTCGGAAATCTGGTCATTTGTAGCTGTAATCATTTCCAATATCCTCAGCTATGCGTTACTTACCCTCCTCGCAATTTTCTGGTATGGCAGGGCAGTGATCTCGGACAGTTTTCTCAAGGAGAATGGCTGTTTTGAATGTACCTGCGCTTTCCAACACGAGTTACATTCTTCTGGCACGGCGGTTGCCGGACAGCTGCTCACTGTACTCGTACATCATCAAACGTTGTTAACACACAATAGGACTGCCTCTGTTTCCCGCGACACATACCATTTGGTGCTTCGACAACAGTTCGTCATAAAATAAAATATTTGCCATCACTTATGCCCCAACCATCGTATAATAAGTTACTACATCAGGAATCCATGTAAATTCTTATGGTGAAATAGATATGAGGGTCCTTTGCTTCAAACACTACCCAATCAGGTGAAAACGGAAAGGTAACGCAGCGTGGAAGAAAAGATCCCTGCGGAGCTAGGTTATATGAAACAAGGAGATATATATGCGCTTGAATTTAAGGCATTATGAATATCCAGCTCTACCAGCCAACTTCCCAGTAAGAAGAACATTCACATTTAGCAGGCCACGCATCCAAATGAAGGCTCGTATGAGGCGTAAACTTTATTTATTTTTTCTGGTGTCGGGGCTGAGGCATATTTCATTCAAACATTCCATATTAAATTCTAAACATGTACAACTCATTTAAACTTTGCTGATTGGGGCCAAACCGACAGTGGCGCTAGTGTAGCCGTTCCTCCGCTCAGAGCCCGAGTGTGGATGAATAAAGAAAACACAAAACAGGATCAAAAAGCAAACATCTCTTTATCATTGTTGTAGAACGACGAATAGCGATAAAACCAATCCTGCCAACGGATATTTGAGGTTATGTAGGTCAATCTACACATCTATTTTGTAATTACTATTTCCACATGGAAATGTTTGCTTTCTGGCTGGTGTAAAGTAAATAAAGAACTCACGGTTCTGCTGGCGATGTCTCAGAAGAGGGCGGTGATGGCGATGTGCTCCAACTTCCTGCAAAAAATAACAATCTGCCCTTAGTTTTGTTGATATCGAAACCCCGGGTACTGCGTTGTGAGCTAAGCCATACCACAAAAGTATCTGTTTTCTCTCTGACCTACTTCTCCCCTTGTAACTCCTGAAACTCCGTACAAACACATGTAATGTACATTTTCTTAATCATTAGGAGCACTTCTGTAAAGAAACGCAGTTCTTCTGACCTACCCGTCACTCAAAATTTAGAACAAAACATGCTGTACATTGCTCTCTTGATGGTAAATGCTGCAGGGGGCCGTGGTCTCGATTAGTAACGTTGGTAAACAACTCAAAGTTTTGTAAGTTTTGAATTTCTGTGGGAATAAGTTAATATATCTGACCATATACCCATCAGTACAAGCAATGGACTCATATTTTCAAATTTGCGTTATATGTTTGTGAAACTCTTGCAAGGTAATCTTTTTATTACATCCGATTCATCCATTAGAGTATAGATATAAGAGCGAGACGCTATAATGTACGAGTAACTCGTAACCCTGGGCAGTCTCCACCGTGTTTTTGTTATCAAACAATTTCATCACTTATGTGATAATGCAGTTTTAATATAATTCATTGCCGTTGTTATAGGGTAAATCTTAGTTAACAGTTAAAAAAAATTAATGCCGAAACCCGGGATCGAACCAGGGACCTTTAGATCTTCAGTCTAACGCTCTCCCAACTGAGCTATTTCGGCTGGTTGTGAATCAGGCGTTCTGTGTATGATCTTTTCAAATTAACCATATCCCTATATTTAACATACTTATGGTAATTTGTGCATATTTTTGTCCATAGTACTTGAGGTGTTAATTATTAATTGCATAAATGAGTGATGGCTTTCGCCTGGTATATTGTCTGTGCTTGATTATTGACATGCGCGTTCCGCCATGTTTATTCTGGTCATTCTGAAACAACTTCACGGGTATTTATAGCTGTTTCACGATGATGTAATACGCTGGAAACATAATAACCCTCTCTTTTTACGATACAAATGCTCTAAATAAATGCTAACGCAAGATATGTGCTAGAATAATAAAATTAACTGATGTACTTGAATATACGGGCCACAACCTCAATTTTAAATTTCGTTGCCATACCATGGTGTCAAATTACAATGTTATGAACACACATAACCTAACCTGTCAGTACAGAACGTGATGAAAATCGCAGCATTCACAGTTACAGATAGTTATCCAAAAATGCCTGCAAGCAAAATGATAACACATAAATGACTGCCTTTTTAAGCAATGTTTTAATTTAGCTGGTTATTGGGGTAACATGAATATATCCACGGGTGTAACTTGGTAACTTCGTGGGGTGGGGTGCGAAAGCTACATAATGTAATGCAGTAAAGAATATAGTTCAAATAGTTTTCGTTAACTTTGAGTTTTAACGTA
Organism: Hymenopus coronatus; assembly: GCA_030762935.1. Classification (NCBI taxonomy): domain Eukaryota; kingdom Metazoa; phylum Arthropoda; class Insecta; order Mantodea; family Hymenopodidae; genus Hymenopus; species Hymenopus coronatus. The sequence continues at coordinate 18,020,521 of CM060888.1, forward strand.
ATAATAAGAACCCAAATCATGTTATAACATTTGTACTTTGATTATCCAAATGATGTATTTTTCTCAATTAATATCTAAAAAAAGGTCCTGGTATGCAAGAGGCATTCAACTTTAATTTATTTTGATGTCTAATTTGCATATTGTACAGACTAAAAGGTCTAGACTTAGATAACAGCTGTAAAAGAAGTCTTTAGTTTGCATTCTTGTACCCCTATTTTCTGTATTTAAATGCAGTATGGTCCAATAACAATAAAGAGCAACTAAACTGTTTAGAAATCCTACAAGAGAGAGCTATTAAAACACTTTATGGATTTAATATTTTAAAGCCTTCTGAAGAAGTATTTAAGGAAACAAATATACTGTCATTTTCCAATCTACGTAAATGTAGTGAATCTTTATTCATGTACACAACTGAAAATAACCTCCAATGTACCAACTCTGTTATCAAACACAAAAGAGATATTCATTCCTACAAAACTACATCAGCCAATCATATATGTATAGAATCAGTTAACTCTACCAAATATGGAATAAAAAGTATATTACATAGTACCAGCAGAACATACAACAGTCTCCCACTTAACATTAAAAAATCACTTAACTTATCCCAATTAAAAAACTAACTCTTCAAATACCTATTTGAGCAGTACTGTAAATCACAAAAATTTGACAAATCCCTATGGTGTTTTTTGAAATATTGCATTAAGTTTAATCACACAACCACACAAAGTACCTTAAAAAAGTGTGTATATATATATATATATATATATATATAAAATATATTTATGTACTCCTTTTTATATGTGTTAATGTGTTTATTTTATTCTTTGTATTTTGCTTACCGTCTCAATAAAGGGCAGTCCCTATCTAGAGCAATATGCTCATTGGGAAATTCTATGTAAATAAATAAATAACACCACAAGTCATTGTTATAAATCTATTTTTTGTTTTTCTACTTCCTGTTAGTCATAAGTAGAGACCGGATTATATGCATTGCATATTTAACCCTTATTCACCAGTTATTGCATATTTTAACAAAAAACTGGTGATGATGTATATATTCAGGGTTATGTTTAATATTTTAGAAATCTAAAAAGGCGGGCACAAGCTTGTTCTCTTTTTTATGTTTTATCGTGTTGGCGGGTTCAAACCCGATGGAGGACGATGGGTTTTTTTGGGCGTAAAAATTCTTAGCATGGCTTCCTTTGGAAGGGAAGTAAAGCTGTTGGTCCCATATCGTAAATTTATGACACATAAAAGAACCTCAAGCCTGATAAAGAGACCTCTGAGCAAAACTAAGCTGTCTTTCACACCCAGTATAGAATGGATCACTGGAAACCACAGTAGTTAAAGAACGTCCACAAATAAAACTCGCTTTCCATTTTCACATTGTTTGTTGCATGTTTGTTTAGTTTTTTTATTTATTTGTACAAAGTTCAAGGCGTAGTGTGTAACATGCAGTGCACCATGTCACCCGAAAAAAGAAATGCCTTTTCGTGGATAGCTGACCATTCTGGAACATTTAGTCATGATGCAAATAAGTTATACTGTCAAGTTTGCAAGAAAAACGTTTTGTGCACAAAAACGTTTCAAATAGACCAGCAAGTCAAGAATAGTCTTCATATTGCAGGAATGTAAACGACAGGCCCACAACAACAACTTTTAACAGCAGCAAATAACAGTAGCAGTGATTTAACCTCCAGAGGGGGGGGGGGACTGTTTAACATGGATCTATGTGAAGTATTCATTGTAAGTAATATTCCTCTTCACAAACTTACAAACCTTATTCCCAAAGGTTTTCTGCACAAAAATTGCTTAATCAACATATATCAGATGATCAACATTGTGTAAAAATTACATGCCAACAATTTATCTACATGTTCTGGAAGAATTACACAATGAACAAGGATAAAATCATTTGGATTTCAGCTGATGAAACTACCGAAAATTGTGGCTGTTACATTGCTAATTGAATTATTTGTGCATTAAAACAAGAGCCTTCTTCCTATTTGGTGGCCTGCAAAGAATTACAAAATGTAAATTATTCTACAATTGTCAGATTTGTGAATGAGGACATAGAAAAGATATTTCCAGAATCTTCTACAGATGGAGGAGATGCTGCTCCCTACATAATCAAAACTGGAAAAGCCCTCCAGGTATTTTACACAAATGATACATGTGACGTTCTTTGCTCATGGAGTACATCACCTCGCTGAAGAAGTATGATCCATATAAACAAACTGATTTCATCAAAAAAGAAACTATTTCTTATGGCACCTGCCCACATCAAGGCTCTCAGAGAAAAACTGTAAAATGTGCCTTCATCTCCCAAACTAGTAGTAACTCATTGGGGTACATGGGTCAAAGCTGTGTTGCTTTACAACGAACATTTCGAGACCATTAAAGGCGTAGTAAACGACTTATAGTGCAGAGGTTTTGGCAGTTTGTCAGTGCAAGGAAGCATTTAACGATTCTGGTATTCAGAAAAACATTGCTTTGATTAGCATTCATCTTTCCCATATACCTGCGAGTATTGAACAGCTCAAAACTCTAGGTTGACTGGATCTATTCAGGTAATGCATAAAATCCATCTAGTGAACTCCTCCTTGCCGGAGGTATTCCTGAGGAAATTTAAAAGTTTACAAACATTTTGAACAATAACCCGGCTTTGAACATTTGTGTCAAATTTATAGTTTTATTAATGGGATTGGTGAGCTTTTACCAGAAACAATAAGTACCATATAGCACCCAAATTCAAATACTGTCCAGTGACCTCAGTTGATATAGAGCGGTCCTTTTCTGCTTAAAAAAATCTTTTGAGCGATCGACGGCAAAAATGTTACTTCTGAACTTTGGAAGAGTACTGATTGTTTCTGGTTACCATATTAACAAAATGTACACAAATTTGTAAACAATACTTTTTTCTGATGAAGTAAATAATTAAAACTGCCAATTATATTGTTTTTGAAATAATATAAATATATAAAACTAATTATTACTTTGTATTATTTGATGTTGCATATTTTGTCACTTTTCATGCATATTTTGAGCTTTTTATGTTGCATAAAATCTGGTATCTAGCCATAGGCATTCACAAGAAATTGTTTAAAATAGTTAATAGTACCTAAGGTTTGTCTGCCTAAAGGTAAGTAAATATTAATTATAGCCACGATGTTAGAAATGCTAATGAGAAAAGCAAGTAAACACTAAACTGTTGGACAGCAACACTTCACAACACTGGCCCTCCAGAACATATTAAATGTTTACATAATTCCCAACTTAGGTACTGATAGAGAAAAATACACATCAGTGCTGAACTCAGTTCCTCTATGTCGCCCTCCGTGGTGTAATAGTTACCCCGATAACTTCAAACTCGATGGAGGACAATGGATTTTTTGGGGAGTAAAATACCTTAGTATGGCTTCCTTCGGAAGGGAAGTAAAGCCGTGGGTCCCATGTTGTAGATTTACGGCACATAAAAGTACCTCAAGCCTGATGGAGAGGCCTCTGAGCAAAAATTAAGCGGTCTTTCACGCCCAGTATAGAATGGGACGCTGAGAACCACAGCAGTGAAAGAGCGTCCATAAATAACATGCCATTTACATATAGTTCCTTTATCATTACACACTGTAAGTGTGATAAGAAGTGCATATATATATATATATACCATAAATTTTGGCTGAAAACTTATTTACACCTTTGAAAAAAAAAAAACCATCTGATGTGTTATGTGCATATACTTTCTATCCTACTATATTTCTTTATTTTATATTCTACATACTATTCTAACAAAAGCTTATTATTCAATCTATTTCATGTTAATTGAGATAAATGTTTGAGTAAGTCCATGTTAAATCAACACAGGCCCCCCTTGGATCTATATAAAGCTTTGGATATTTACGGACATTGTTGTGTTGGTTAAATTTGTGAAATATTAAACTTCTTTGCCAAATTTCTTTTTAATACTTATTTTTATAGTTTTGAAGAATTACAGAACTTATCAACACATTGAGGTATTATTTAAATAACTCTATAAATAATGATGGCTAATTATAGATGACATGGGCATGCCTAGCTAAAATATTCCTGTAATTTTCAAGTAAAGTGAAGGGAAAACTTTATGTTCTTACTTTAAATTTAATTTTTATTCTTGATAAATTTATAATATTATAAATTTTGAATAGGGCAAAAGAAAGAAAAGAAAAACAATCTGATGTGTTACAGTCACGTGACTTTCTCTAGCTGCTCTACAAACTTCCTACAAAAGATTACCTATTTTTCTTTCTACACAATGCTAATCAAAATAAACACTAGCAGAATGCTCTGATTACTTAGTTCTTATAAGTAAAAGGGAACTAAAGTAATGCACTAGGCTGAAGTGATAGTCAAATGTTTTAAAAGCTATTGTTATGCGATTGTCATTGCAAATCGCTTCTTTGCATGACCAGAAAAACACACACTTCCTGTCTGAGAAAAGCTTAAGTACTTCTCAATTGAAACCAGTAACAAGTAATATCTCGGAAACAATTACCTCCACAACAAAAAATGTAAAGCACATAAATTGTTAGTTTTGATGTGATCTACATTTTTTGTGTAGTGAGTTTTTTTCTACCTCTTACGATTTAGCAGTTAAGCAAAATTTGACAAAATTCACCCAGAATAAAGAGGTCTTCAGAGGCTATTCTCAGAAAATTCGAGATATACATTTTATTTTGGATATAAATAGCTTTAATATACAGGATTTTAATCAAAATTGTTAGAGCTATTTTTAAGAAAATCAAAATTTTCGAAATTTTTTCCATGTAAAGGGTAGTTTGTGGTGGGGGGATTTTTTTTGAAAATCTTAGTGTTACATGCTTGGAAGATACTAAAACTAAATACCAAGTTTGGTATTTAACGGTCTTGACGTTTTGAGGCTATGCTGTACACACACGCACACACACACACCTTTTTTTAAAAATGCTTTTATTGGACTCAGGAGAACCCAAAACATATATTTACGGTGAAATCTCAACATCAAATTTTTGGGTGCATTACAATACCTTCTCCATCCCTATGTACATTGTACATATAGGGCTAGAGAAAGTAAAAATTACAAATTCTGTCATCCAGTAAAAAAAAGAAAGAAGAAAAAAAACTGTGACTCACAGGGAACCATCGTATAATTGATGTTACAGGCAGAGATGGAATTTATCTCTATTAATATTGAAAACTGTCATTAACCTCCTGGCTTCCGAAATATAGTTGTCCATTTTATTTGACCCAAAGCTGCTGAAAAGCAGAGCATGTACTAGATGTTCCCAGTTTTGAATAGCATCTTCTTGATATACCATGCAGTTTGGTGAGTTGTGAATTTTCATCCAGTGTACATGGTGTGCTTGAGACAATCATGTTGTGTTATTTTTTGGGATGTTGAAATAGTTTAACTGCGAGGTAATTCTGGTATAGAGTTTTTATTGCTGAGCATGCTGGCCCATTTCTTTTCACTGCTTAGTCTGGTAATGAGTTCAGTTATTTCAATCCAAAGGATTTAATTTTTGGTTTTGCACAATGAAAAGTTAAGATCTGTTTTTTTTTTTTTTGTGTTTAATATTTTTGTTCCCTTTTCTACCAACTATCAGCTTCTTTGTTTCCTTTGTATCCAATATGAGATGGGATCAATTGCAGTTCAATTTCCTTTCCCCTTCTTTCCCGTTTTTTACTTTCTCTACACATACTATTTACATAGTGTATAGAGAAGGTATTGGTTTGCATCCAAAAATTAGATACTGAAAATTTACCAGAGATACATGTTTGGGTCCCCCTGAATCCAAAAAAAAAGTATTTTTGGAAAAAAGAGCTGTGTGTGTGTGTATGTGTGGACAGAATAGCTCAAAAACAAATGGACTGTTAAATCCCAAACTTGGTATTAAATTTGGTATCTTCTAAGGATGCGACAAAAAGATTTTCAAGAAAATCCCCCCATTCCAAACTACCCTTTACATGGAAAAAATATCTAAAATTTTGATTTTCTCAAAAATGGCTCTAACGATTTTGATTAAAATCTCTTCTTATATTTAAGATATTTACATGCCAAATAAAATGTATAGCTTGAATTTTCTGGGAATAGCCTCTAAAGATCTCTTTATTCTGGATGATTTTTGTTGAATTTTGCATAACTGGTAAACCGTAAGAGATAGACAAAACCTTACTAACCAAAATGTAGATCACAATAAAACACACAATTTATATCACCTGCATTTTTTTCATGGAGTTGATTGTTTTTGAGATATTCTTTATTATTGGTTTCAGCTTTAAAAAAGTCATACTTTTCTCATACAGGAATTTGTCAACTGCTGTCCATACAAACAAAGGAACTTCAGTCACATAGCAACCAGCTTTTGACGATCACTTTAACCTATGGTACTCCCTTATTTCCTTTCTACTTACAAGGAAGCAAGTATAAAGATTATTTCTGCTAATTTCTTCTCGATTAGCATGAAGTAAATAGAACCATAAGCTTTTTAATAATTGTTGCAGGGATGCAGAGAAAGTCATGTGAAGGGAACACATCAGAATTTTTAATTAGTTTTTTAATCACTATTATTCTTGATGATGTGGGGTATTTATAATTTACTATTGCTTGTATTGCTGAGCTTGAATCACAAAGTATAACAACTTTTCGGAATAGCTCCTTCTGAGAGAGAATAGAGGGAGTGAGAGGGAGAGGGGGGAGAGAGAGGGGGGAGAGAGAGGGGGGAGAGAGAGAGAGGAGAGAGAGAGGAGAGAGAGAGAGAGAGAGAGAGAGAGAGAGAGAGAGAGAGAGAGAGAGAGAGAGAGAGAGAGAGAGAGAGAGAGAGAGAGAGAGAGAGAGATTATATATTGATTCTATCTCACCATCCAATTTTGTTTTGAGTTTAGCACATGAAGCATAGGATGTAAAAGGTTTGCAGGAAACACCAGAACAAAACAATTTGCATAAACTAAATAATTTACATAAATATGTATTTTTAGCTGTTTGGTGTTTCTCTTGGAAGCACCCATCACTGGCAACAAAATGAAACATAATTGTAGTTGATTTTGTCTTTGAGAAATGAAATTTTGATTATATGTTATCCATAACGTGATCTTGCACAAAGATGCTTGTAGCCTCAGTGCGGGAAAAGATCATTAGCAGCCCTTGGTATACTACAAGGCAGATGATTGTTGGGCAGAAGACAGATCTAACGTCAGGTGTAACAACTTTATTTTTTCTGCAGGTTAGAGACTATGGGAGAAAAAACTGAAACCTGGATATATTTTTCTTTTTATGTATTTTTACTATGAAAAATCTGATGTGTTCCATTCACATGACTTTCTCCACATCTCTGCAACAAATTATAGTTAAAAAGCTAATCAAAAAAATTAGCAGAAATAGTCTTATTACTTGCTTCCTTGTAAGTAGAAGCGAATTAAGGGAGTACCATAGGTTAAAGTGATAGTCAAAAGTGGTTGCTATGTGACTGAAGTCCTTTGCTTGTATGAATAGGATTTGACAAAGTTTTAAGTTTTTTAAAGACGAAACTATTCCTGTTTTATTTTACATTGCTTTAACACTTGATGTGAAATAAAACAGGAATAGTTTCAGTGGACATCTTGTTATAGGTACAGGAGGGATGAGACTGGTTTATAACAACTGAGAGCATTAACTAAAATGAGAACAAAAATGTTTAAAAGCAGGTATTTTAATGGGTGCATTCAAAATTGATGGGAAGCTTTCCCGGACCCTGGCAACAGGAAAGAAGTCTTAGCCAAGTTTTAACATTCTCATTCCTGGAACAGCATATTTGATGGATCTGTTCGTTAAAATACCTCTTTGGCAGTAATTGGTGGACAGCAAACCTTCAGGGTGTCAACACTGTATCGCACCACTTTTGCCAAGTATATGGTCTCAGAGTGTCATCCAGCTGCTCTAACATCTGTAGCAAAATGACATTTGCATTTACTCTATCTTCTATAGTGTATTACTGGGTATACAAATCATTCCTTGAAACTTTAAAGTACAGCTAGCCTTCAAGGTCCCATCCCTTTACATATCACTTAGTTCTGCAACAAGCAGATGGGGTTATGGTGCCATTCAGTCTAGCTGCATTCACTATTTGTATACAGATGGCAGCACAGTCGCAATTAGCATCTATTTTTAGTTTTACTACTGTTTTAGACTGAAGGTGGAACTTGGGTTATGGCATTACATATCCAATCCAGCATTTATCTTGGCCACTTAAGGGAATTATGATTAAATCCCAGCCGTGGTTGGCCTACAGGATTTCCACCCAAAAATTAAATTGTGTTTTACTTATTGATGCTCTTTAATTACTGTGGTTCTCAGTGTCCCATTGTATATTGGGCATAAAATACCTCTTAATTTTGCTCAGAGGCCTTTTTATCATGCTTAAGGTTCTTGTATGTGTTGTACATCTACTACTAAGGACCAACAGCTTTAATTCCCTTCCTAAGGAAACCATGCTAAATATTTTTATACACAAAAAAACCCAGTGCCCTCCGCTGGCTTTGAACCCACTACCTTGGGAACTATAGGCTAACATATTACTCCTACACCATGGAGGACAATGGATTTAAACCCAGACCATCCTGCTCAGTTATGTTTTTCTTCATTAACAGACACATGACTTTCTCTTATCTAATTTACAAACAGACTTTTTAAAAAGATTATTCTTCTTTCTACACCAAGCTAATAGAGATAAACATTAGCAGAATGTACTTATTACATAGTTCCTTATAAGTAGAAGGGGTCTAACGGAATGCACAACACTAAAGAGATAGTCAAATGTTTTAAAAGCTATCATTAGGTGATTGACATTGAAATTGGCTTCTTTGCTTGGCCAGGAGCAGAACAAAAAAAAAAAATGGACACTTCCTATCCGAGAAAAGTATAAGATTTTAAAATTGAAACCAATAACAAGGAATGTCTCAAATGGTCAACTCCACAAAAAATTGTATATAACATAAATTGTGTTTTAACAAGCTGTACATTTTTTGTTAAGTAAGGTTTTGTCTATATCTTACAGTTTACCAGTTATGCAAAAATCAGAAAAATTTATTCGGAATAAAGAGGTCTTCAGAGGCTATTCCCACAAAATTCAAAGTGTACATTTTATTTGTTATGTAAATACCTTTAATATACAGTATTTTAATCAAAATCCTTACATCCATTTTTGAGAAAAACAAAACTTTCAAAAATTTTTCCATGTAAAGGGTAGTTTGTGGTGATGGGAGTTTTTTTGTGTCACATCCTTTGAGATGCTAAAAACAAATACCAAGTTTGGTATTTAACAGTCTTTTCGTTTTAGAATTCAGCTGTTCACAGACACACATGCACATGTCTTTTTCTAAAAATGTTCTTTTTTTTTTTTTTTTTTTTTTTTTTTTTTTTTTTTGACTCAGGGAGTCTCAAAACATATATTTTTGGTGAAATCTTGGAATCACATTTTTGGGTGGAATACAATACATTCTCTAGCCTGCCTGGGTAGTGTGGTGGTAGCGTATCTGCTTAACAGGTCGTGAGTTCGAATCTCGCTTAGGGTGAGTTACCCGGATAAGGTTTTTTTTTTCGGAGTTTTCCCTTATCCTGAGAAGACGAATGTTGAGTAACTTTAAGCTCCCTGGACCTCGAGATCATTTGAGCATCATTTCACCAATTTCATTCATTGTTCGATATGACCAATCAGGTTAAAGGATGTTAAACTTTTGCTATGTACATTGTATATACATATGGACCAGAGAAAGTAATAAATAACAATGGATACAGAAAGCCATGTAAAAACAACACATCATCAGAGTTGTACATTATATCTAGGCTCACTAACCTGTGTCCTCTGAAGGAAGTAACTTTGGCTGTTGATGTGAGTATTTTGTACGAAGTCTATAGTTAATCTCGGACCGATGTCTCTGCCTGGTTACTTGTGTAGGCTGGGGCATGTACTTGGTCTCATCGTACGGCTTCTTGTTTGCAACAGACACAGAAAACAAGGTCTCTAACGTGCTGGTGTACTTGCGATAGTCATACACTTTGCTGGAAGGTGTCTTTATGAAAGTCTGCTGGGACAGAGTTCTGTGTAAGGTCGCTGTCTCTCTCTCGGGACTCCGGTGAGGCACCAGACTAGGAACAACTTGATCAGGACTCTGCAACACATCAATACCTTGCCATTAGCTCAGATATAATATTTACTGTTGTTGAGCAATATAACTTGCAATAGACAGTCACATAAAGTAAACTATTATATCATGTTTTAAATCTATCTATATTATAGAATGGATGAGCAACCAACCAATTAGAAAGTTTGCATTTAATACAATGCATTTGTGAAAATCCAAAAATCTACAGATTTCTTCCAATTGCTTTGACTGTTACTTTCTCTATGAAAGCAGAGAAGGTATTACATTCCAAGACTGAAAATACACATTTTCAGTTGTGATAAAAACACTTTTAGAAAAAAATGCTCCTTGTGCATGTCTTGAACAGCGTAACTTAAAAATGAAAACTCAATTAAATACTACTTTTGATTTGGACAGGTAGAGTCAGACTGAAAAATTCAATGCCATAGATGGGATTTTATCTACGGATCTTCCTGTCTCTAGTCAGATGCTCTACCAATATGCTGCTATAGCAGCATGTCACACTAAATTTCGCAACTGATTTGCACGCTTCCCAGTAAACCACAAGGTGAATTCAAATAATAATAATCTTAATTTTAATTTTTTTGTTATGATATAGTAAGTTTTTGTGTCTTTTACAGTATGTTATGCAAAAGTCATTCAGTATGAAAAGAACTTCAGAGGCTATTCCCAAGAAATCAGGATATACATTTCATTTGTGTGGTATAAAAACCTATGATATATGGCATTTTTATCAAAATCGTTACAGCAATTTTTAAGAAAATCAAAAATTTTGAAAAATGTTCCATTAAAGGGTAGTTTGGCATGGGGGATTTTCCTGAAAATCTTTGTGTCACATCTAAACTTATACAGTTTGGTATTTGAGTTACGCTATCCATATACATGTGCACACTCAAACATACAGACCACTTTCAAAAAATATTTTTTTTATTCAGGATTGACAAAACATGCATTTCTGGTGAAACATCAGTAACTTTTTGGATGGAATACAATACCTTCTTTACCATGTACATTGTATATGTGTGCTAGAGGAAGTAAACAGTCTTGTGTGTTCCATTCACATGACTTTCTCTGAACTTGTTCTCCAAACAAATTGTCACACAAGCTTATTCTTCATTCTACTTCATGCCAATTGAGCTAAACATTAACAGAAATGGTGTTGTTTCTTACTTCCTTGTAAGTAGAGGGGAAACAAGGGATGTTTTAAGTGATAGTTTAGATGTGGGATTTTCTTGAAATTGCTCATATCACATCTTTGGAAGATGGTGAACATAAATATCAAATGTGGTTTTAATTTAATTTTTTCTACACTAGCTGTATGTGAGGCAGTTGGATACATATCGTCAGAGTGAAAAATTCAAAGCTATAGCCAGGATTTGAACCACAGATCTCCTGGTCTTTAGTTGGTTGCTCTACCACTGAGCTACACGGCAACATGCTGGCACAACTCTAAATTTCTCAACTGACTCGCATGTTTTCAGGTAAACTACAAAGTATTATTATTATTATTACTTTTTTTTTAGATGATATACCACAATGACTTACAACATTGTTATAAGTACTTTAAAAAACTGATTGACCTCATAATTCGCTAAACCTACAACATTGTTATAAGTACTTTAAAAAATTGATTGACCTCATAATTCGCTAAACCATGAAGCCTGGGACTTAAAATACTTACGACATTGTAAGTGTGAAAAAAAACAATCAAACAAAAGAAAATCGAAAATTGCAAATTATGTTTCATATAAAGCGTAGTTTGGGGTGGTGAAATTTTCTGGAAAATTGTCGCATCCTTGATATTTAACTGGCTTTAGTTTTAGAGCTATGCTGTCCACACACAGCTGTTTTGGATTCAGGGGTCCTGAAAACATGTATTAGCAGTAATATCTTGGTGTCAAATTTTTGGGTAGAATACAGTACCTTCGTTACCTCTTATGTACATTGCACATATATGATAGAGAAAGTAAAAAATACAATGTTGTTTGTATTAATTTACTATAGTCTAAACTGCATACAAAAGAAATCAATATTATGGATCTAAGAATCTGCAACTGCCACTACACTCATTGTCTGTTGTTTAAATCTATTTGTTCAATATAGAAATGCAGTTTTATTTATGGATGCTCTTTAATGGCTGTGGTTCTCAGCGTCCCATTCTATATTGGGTCGTGAAAGACCACTTAATTTGCTCAGAGGTCTCTTTATCAGGCTTGAGGTTCTTTTACGTGCTGTAAATCTACAACACAGTACCAACGGCTTTACTTTCCTTCCAAATGAAGTCATGCTAAGGATTTTTACACCCAGAAAAATCCATCAAACCATAGGGTTTGAACCTGCAACCTTGGGTATATGGTACCATTACACCATGGAGGGCGACTCTATCTGCTCATTGCAAAGTATAGGTGTTAGCTGACTTTGCAGGTTGTATATCTATTGGTTTGGGGTTTGCCCATACCTGCGGTAAATAATGAGCCCCCCCCCCCTATTATAGAAAGCAGTAATAAAGTATACTTCATAGCATTTCATCCATACCTGAGTCAGTGTTTGTCAAGTAGAAGAGTACGTATTATGTATAAGCTGTGGCTTTCACGGCCAGCATCTTGAATATCAAACTTATTTCCAAGTTTTGTAGGCCGTGGTCTAGTGGGTCTTGAAGTTTCCAATGTTTCACCAAGATCTGCACTTGGCATCTTCAAAGGTGATCCGTGGCTGGTCAGAGCTCGAATGAGTTTCGTGGAGCCTGTCGTGGCTCTGATCTGATTGGCCACATCCATTGGTGGGCTATCTTGTGATTTACTTTTGTTTCTGCAGCTCAGTTTTCTTTTTATTTTTTCTACACATACTATGTGCATAGTGTATAGAGAAGGTATTGTAATCCACCCAAAAATCTGATACAGAGATTATATCAGAAATACATGTTTTGGGTCCCCCTGAATCCAAAAAAAAGCATTTTCAGAAAAAGGTCTGTGCATGTGCATGTGTGCGTGTGTGTCTGTCTGTGGACAGCATAGCTCCAAAGCAAAAAGACTGTTGAATACCAAACTTGGTATTTAAGTTTGGTATCTGCCAAGAATGCGACACAAACATTTTCAAGAAAATTCCCCCACCCCCAACTACCCTTTATTTGGAACTTTTTTCGAAAATTTTGATTTTCTTAAAAATGGCTCTAACGATTTTGATTAAAATATTGTATATTAAAGATATTTACCTGACAAATAAATTTTATATTTTTAATTTTCTGGGAATATCCTCTGAAGTCTACTTTATTCTGGATCAATTTTACGGAATTTTACATAACTGCTAAACTGTAAGAGATGGACAAAAACTTTCCACATAAAAAAATGTAGAGCACATTAAAACACACAATTTATGTAATGTACACATTTTTTGTGGAGTTGATCGTTTTTTAGATATTGTTTTTGGTTTCAGCTTTGAAAAACTTATACTTTTCTCATACAGGAATTTGTCAACTCCTGTCCATACAAACAAAGGAACTTCAGTCACATAGTAACCAGCTTTTGACTAGCACTTTAACCTATGGGCTCCCTTATTTCACTTCTACTTTCAAGGAAGCAAGTATAAAGCTATTTCTGCTAATTTTGTCTCCATTAGAATGAAGTAAATAGAAGCATAAGCTTTTTAACAATAATTTGTTGCAGAGATGTAGAGAAAGTCATGTGAATGGAACACATCAGATTCTTAATAATAGTATCGAGACTTTGTGTAGGTGTATAACTTCTTCCTTGCAATTGATATTATTCTGTGTTTCTATATTTCTATTTCCCCCCTATGCAAAAGAGCATGGTAGCTGACGGATGTAGATAGAATTTGAGTGCCCTTGTAACTAATGTTATGTCTAATCAATAAAGTGTGTTCTGCCACCTCAGATTTCTCTGTTTGTCCAAGTCAACTATGTCTTTCACGTTCTTTAATCTCATTGCCATGTTGTACATAGTGGAGCTGATGTAAACCTGGCCACGGCTGCAAGGAATTTTGTAAACACCTGCTGCAGATAAATGGCAATCACATTTATTTTTAGCTGATCATAAGTGTTTTATTTTAAATGTAGGTCTGTAAATGGTGACAATGTCATTAGATCGTAGAAGTTTGTCTATGCTTTTAGTCACTCTTTTTATGCACAAAAGGACGGCCTTGGTGGATGCATGCTTTCTGTTTTTTCTGTGGCATGTCTGGGATGAACTGCTCGCCTCATCTCCTTATGTGAGTAGCTGTTGGCCCGAAAGGTGGATTCAAGTCAATAGTGTTAAAAGTAGAAAATGCTGTCACTCAGTGCTATAAAATTATAACACTCCAATGTAGCCAACTTTGGTTTATGCATCCATGACCTCATTCAAGTAGACTTTGACTCTAAAAGCTCATATGGATCCATAAAATGGTGGACAAACCAGATGAAATTATGCAAGCATCAAAGAGAGCAAAATTGCAACAATCAAAAAAGTCAAGAAATCAACGGATGCAAGTTATTATGTTGTCAGCACTGATGCTAAGCAAAGCGATAACTGAATATCACAGACCGTTAAGCATTAACTCTGTGAAATGGATAAAAAAAATCTAATTATAATATGTCTATAAATATTAAGAACTGTGTAAAAATAAGTGTATGGCAAGTGTTAAAATTGTTTTATACTGTTCATGGGATAGCTTCCTGCTCACAATATAAAACACCATTTTACCACTTATATCATAAACAACTATTTGCTCATTCAGTGAGAGTTTTTATTATCCCTTGCTTCTGTCTAGGACGGTGTTTTATGCAGTCAGAGTGAGTTAGTTTCCTATAGACAGTGTAATCTAATCAGAGGTCTGCTGTTCTAATGACTAATACATCTAGGAAGCCCAATCTATTTTCTCTTCTTTTTCCATGGTGAATTGAACATTGGTGTTAGGGTGTGCCAAAAATTGATGTAGAGTGTCCTCTCCATGGTTCCATATGACAAATGTGTCATCAACGTAGTGTAGCCAGACCTTGGGTTTCAGCAGTGTGCTTTCAAGTGTTGCCTACTCCAACTTTTCCATGAAGAACTCAGTGAACTTCCCATAGTAACACCGTCCATCCCATACAATGTCATAGCAGAGATCCGTGATGTCTTTTGGAAAAACTTCTTGGATTAGGTTTATAGCTTCCTTTATATTATTACTTTTGTGAACAGTGAAGCAAGCTTATTAGGTGATGTTCCAGCTCTAATTGGACACCCTTTAGTTTTTCTATGAAATGGCTAGATTTCTTCACATTTGAAATGTATTCTCCCAGGGGTATCATCCTGCTTATTCAAAGACGACTTTGCCATCTATTGTACTTCTCAGCGCACACTTCTTTGGAATGCCGTCTGCAACAATGTTTAGACAACCTTTCAGATTGGAGCTCTAAAAATGGCTTTCGTTTCTCTGCTGAGAAGTCACTCTGCACAAACTTCTGGCACCACAGGAGGCGATTACCACTGCGGTTTGGTACAGTTTTACTACCATTCGCGGATGAGACGAGATTCCTTGGGTTGATATTCGATAGAAAACTGGGTTGGTCACCACATATAGCACAGCTGAAAGTGCACTGTAACCGTTCTCTGAATATTTTGCAGATACTGAGTGGCAAATCTTGGGGAGTGGATCGGACAGTCTTGCTGCGACTTTATCGCACACTGATCCAAGCCAAGTTAGATTATAGATGCATAGTTTATTCTTCGGCAAGACCATCTGTGCTGCGAAGATTAGACACTGTCCATAATCAGGGTATTCGTGTGGCTGTTGGAGCTTTTCCAGCAGTCCAGTAGCCAGCCTTTATGCTGAATCGGCAGAACCCCCTCTGCAGTGTAGGCATGATAT
Organism: Hymenopus coronatus; assembly: GCA_030762935.1. Lineage (NCBI taxonomy): Eukaryota > Metazoa > Arthropoda > Insecta > Mantodea > Hymenopodidae > Hymenopus > Hymenopus coronatus. The sequence goes on from CM060888.1 coordinate 18,036,520, forward strand.
CCTGTTAAAAAATTATGGCTGTGGGCTAAAGTGCATGCCTTTGCATCCAACGTTCACTTCTTTTTTTAACACTGAGCTGGATGAACGTTATAGAAATATCTCAATTATTCCACAACCCCCAGGTGTTCGCTTCCGAGAGCTTCTTCATAAGTACGATATCGTATTGCCTAGAATGTTTCCCACCTTGGTTACGTACAACATCCCAGGCAAACCTCGGGATGACAGCATACCGAAAGTCTACAATGTCTTTTTCTAGTATCCATAGATGTTTTTTAGAATTTTTGTCAAACTACAATGACCGAACTTGTATATATACATACGGAAGTAAGTGCACCGTTGGTGTTGGGTGTGCCTTTGTTTATGATACCGAACAATATACATTCGGTTTTCATAGTGGTACCTCCATTTATAGTGCGGAGCTGTACGCAATATATAGAGCCATTCTGCACATTGGCCATCAAAATTTGAGTGACTGCCTTATATTGAGTGATTCCCTGAGTGCACTTTAGAGCCTTAGTGATCTGTACAACTACCATTCTATCATGCAGTGCATCCAAGATGCTCTCCACGCTTTATTTGCTTTCAGGGTTAACGTGGAGTGTGCATGGATTCCTAGTCACATTGGCTTGCCGGGGAATGAACTGGCAGATTTTGCAGCAAAGACGGCAACCACTGAACCCAGTATAAAAATTTCCTGTTTAACATTGGAAGACTTAAAGCTTGTTGTGCGCAGGGCGATACTTTCGTGCTGGCACAATGAGTGGTCAGCTCTCCGCGGAAACAAACTTAAGAGTAGTGAAGGATCTTCCAACAGACTGGGTAACTTCTTGTCGTCAATTTTGACGGGAGGAAGTGATTTTTGCTCGTTTGCATATTGGCCACTGCAATTTTACACATAGTTTCCTTCTTAAGAGTGAATCTGCTCCTGTGTATCCGCTATGTGGAGAAGATTTGTCTGTCCATCATGTGTTGCTAGAGTGTGTTAATCTAGCACATATTCGGGAATCACTGCAACTGCCGGTCAGTCTTGCAGAAGTCCTGGCAGACGATAATCAAGCGGTAGCTAAAATTTTTAAATTTGTATCAAAGATAATCTTCAGTTTACGGATTTTGTTGTTTTTACCCTTGTTTTTGTATTAGTTTTGAAATATTTTTGTTTTTCTTAAATCACCAATCTTTGGCTTTTTCCATGATTACTTTTAGACATTGATTTTTAGATTTATCTTTCGTTCTTATCTATAATATTTCTTATTGAGCTTTATCTCTGGCTTTTGCCATGATTTGTTTGATAAGGGTGCTGATGACCTTGTAATTGAACACCCTTAAATGCTAACCATCATCATCATCATCATCATCATCATCAACAACATTTGAACTGGTGGTGCCAATGGGGAGTCCACTTAGTGAATACAAAATTCACTGATTTTAAGCCCTCAAGAGGGTGTATTTGTAAAAGGCTAATAACAGTGATGTGGAATTTAAATTTAACATAAAGTTAAGAATAAATTGCGCAGATTTTTACATTAGAAAAACAAAAAGCTGCCTTGAAACTAGACTAAAAGAACATTTGAGAGCATTAAAATACAAATTGACAAATCAGCTGTTGCACATCACTTTTGGTCTATTAACCATGAAATAGCACCAAACATATACCTTATAAAACCCGCCATATATGCAGAAGAGCTAGACGTCTGGGAGAAAATCTACATCGTTAAAAACCAATGCCACACTTTTAACTTTGAATTGCTGTCACAAAACACATTGTGGAAGTTCATCAATCAGTCAGTCACCAGGGAACACACCTCAACATAGAACATTCTGTAGAAATTCAGTTGGAAACGATTGACAATGAAGTCCACATGGCTTTGAAACCAGTCTGACAAAACAATACACGATACTTAGAGTGTTGCAAGTCCAACTCAAAAATTTTCTATAAAGCTAAGAGTCAGGTAAGAGTAAAAACATAGATTACACTCAAACTTCACTCTTGAAATAAAGTAACTTACTTCGGGCATGTTTCGGTGGCTGTTACTACCATTTTCAACAGAGATTCACTGTTTTTATTCTTAATTGTGCATTCGCATTAATGTTTTAATTAAGAGTCAGGGTTGAAACACATACATAACTTATACTATTTGTACCTGACTGGTTTCAAGAGTTGTTGCTCTTATCTCCAGAGGATTTTTTACCACCAATCACAACATCATACCAAACATTACATCCACAAAACACATAGCAGAATTGGATACTTGGGAAGAGATATTCATTATCAGAATTTTGAATTGCCATCACCTAATCAACTTTGGCAGTACATCACTCCACTGCCAGATGTCAACACAAGCAACCATCAACTACAGATGCCAACATTCCTCTGAAGAGTTTCTCTGCATACTCTGCAGTGAAAAGAGTTTCTCTGCATACTAAAGCAACATAAGTAATCTGAACTTTTCCACATGTAGTGGTTGAAACTAAATTTTATGATTTTTGGTTCTATGCCAATACAAAATAAGTACACTGAGAACTTTTACACAGTATAATGCTTGTGTTTTTCATTGCCATATTGAGTGTAGGACTACATTCAAATACATACTAATTAATTGTTAATTTACTTTTTTACAATTTAAAATTTCTGTGTTTTAAGCATAATGGCATACCTAGAGATGTATATAAATGTTCCAAAAATACTATAAATTCCTAAATTAAACTTATGAGTATCTATAAAATCCTAATACACTAATAAATAGAACCATTTAGGTTTAACTGCCAGTGACAAAGTGTAGCTCCTTCATTCTAATAATTTCCCACAATCATGTAACATAGTAGTAGTATGGCATACCCAATGTCCACTTCTCTCAGTGAAGTGTTTTTCTTCTGGCTTAGCTTTTTCCTTTGTTCTGCTGCAGATCTGCGCTGAAGGCTGCATTGTGCTGATGCTGGCAGAAGCATTGTGTTTTTTCACAGGTTTCACAGTTGTGACACATCTTCTCCTGAAAGACAAATTCATGGATATGTTAAAACGTATGTGTGTTATTTTTTTACCTTAAGCATGTGGCTATGCATCAGCCCAGGCAGTTATCCTGCTATATTCATACTTTATATACTTCATATTTTAATAATAATACAAAGAAGAAGAAGTAGCAGAAGAAGAAGAAGAAGAAGATAACACAATGTGCAAAGGACTCATGTTCTGCATTTTATTTGTACAACCCACAGACTTGTGTTTCATTTGCATTTCTTTTTACTGACCACATCCATTTCTTATTTTTGTACCCTGAATTCCAACCAAAAATTTTATACCCAGATTTCACCAGAAATACATTTTTAGGGGACCTCTGAAACAAAAAATCAGATGTGTTCCATTCAGATGACTTCCTCTACATCTCTGTAAAAAGTATTGTTAAAAAGCTTATTCTTCTATTTACTTCATGCTAATCGAGATAAACATTAGCAGAAATGGTCTAATTTCTTGCTTTTTTGTAAGGAAAAGGCAAATGAGGGAATACACTAGGCTAAAGTGAGTCAAATCTTTTAAAAGCTGGTTTCTGAGTGTTTGAAATCCATTTGTTTGCATTGCCAGGATTTGACAAATTCCTGTATGAAAAGAGTATTTTAAAACTGAAACCAATAACAGGGAATATCTCAAAAATGGTCAACTTCACGAAAAAATGTATATGACAATTTGTGTTTTAACGAGACATTTTCTGTGCAGTAAGTTTTTATCTATCTCTTACGGTTTATCAGTTATGCAAAATTCATCCAGAATGAAGAGCTCTTCAAGAGGCTATTCCCAGAAAATTCAAAAGATACATTTTATTTGTCATATAAATATCTTTAATATATGATATTTCAATCAAAATCGTAGTCATTTTTAAGGAATTCAAATTTTTTGAAAATTTTCCAAGTAAAGCATATTTGTGGTGTGGAGATTTTCTTGAAAATCTTTGTGTTGCATCCTTAAATAGCAAGTTTGGTTCTTACTGGAATTTATTTTTGAGCTATGCTGCTCGCACATGCATACACAGAGACATTCTAAAAATGCTTCTTTTTTTTTGGATTCAAGGAGTTTCAAAACATGTATTTCTGGTGAAAATGAATAGGAGTTTTATTTATAGACGCTCTTTACTTTTACATGCCGTAAATCTACAACATGGAACCAAAGGCTTTACTTCCCTTCCGAAGGAAGCCATGCTAAGGTTTTTTACACTCAAAAAAATCCATCGTCTGCCGGGTTTGAACCCGTGACCTTGGGTATATGAAGTTAGCATGGTAACCATTACACCATGGAGGGCGATGATTTTTGGTGAAATCTCAGTAGTAAATTTTATGGTAGAATACAATACTTTCACTATACGCTATGTACATAGCACATGTAGAGAGGGGGGGGGGAATGTACATATAGAGAGGGGAAAAAAAAATTTTTTTTTTTAATAAAAGTTTCTGTGTATAACTCAAAAATGTAAAGTTGATTGAATACCAAAGTTGGTTTTTCATATTAGGGTACGACACAAGGATGTTAGCAAAAAAGACATGTCCTTTCAAGACCTGAAGTTAATAAGAAATAACATAGAATTGATTTTGGAATCTTCAGGAAACTCACCTACAGGGATGATAACTACATAAAAGCCAATCGGTTTGAATCCCAGACAACACAAGCGTGCCATAATCAATAGTCTTGTCCATGAGATAGTTAACTTACCTTTGAATAATATGGAATACACTAAAGAATATATGGAATACACTAAAGAATATATGGAAATCACAAGGATAGAAGAATGTAATTGGTTCAAAAGAGAAATGATTGACAAGAAAATTTAAAAAACTAAAACACTTGAAAGAAATCACAAATCAGAAATAGGATATGCAACACAATAAGTTTACCTTCCATTCCGCTGCTATGCATAAATTCCAAAAGATTTTCAAAACAACATAGAATAGATTTTCTATAAAAAATTTAATTTTTTTAAATAGTGTTTAACGTCTACTTTTACTACTTGTGGCACTGCAGGCGATGACACTGTTGATTCATGGAATAAAGATGGAGCACTGGTGGAATGTGCTGGCGGAGGAAACCAGAGAACCCCGAGATAAAACCCACCCCAGCACTGCTTTGTCCATCACAAATCTCACATGCAGTTGCTTGGGATCGAACCCAGGCCATCTAACCACTCGGCCATAGCATGGCATGGCAAAAAAAAAAAATAAAGCCAAAAAACTGGACAAACCACAGGTAAATGAAAAACCAGGAGTATATCAGATTAAATATTTATATTGTTACAAGATCTACATAGGAAAAACTAAAAGAAGTTTAAAAATTAGACAAAAAGAGCACTTCAGGTTCAAGCAGACAGACAGACAAATCAGCAGTAGCTTTAGCATTTTTGGACAATTTACCCTAATATCATGAAGATGTCAAACTCTTAAAGACCGCAAGAAGTTTTAAGAAGCTGGACTATTGGGAGAAGATTCTCATTCAGAAGAACAAAGGACAAGAAAGGAACTTTAAGATTCCGAATGAAATAAACTTTTATTCAAAATGGTTCTAATCTACACTGCCAGGTGACACACCACCAACCAAACAGTTACTGGATACTCAAGCAGTTGATAATGTAGGCAAAAGTCTACGAAAACATGTTCCTGCATTAATGTATGGTGAGTGAATACTTTTGAGTGTTCAGTTACCTCCATCTCTACAAAATCCAAAATTTAATCTTAAATTTGTTAAGTTTCTTTTTCGTTGAATTTTAAAATCTTGAGCAGAACTAACAAATGGGTCTCTGGAGGCCATCAACTCCCCATTCCCATTCCTGACTATGGCAACTGTTATATAAGAGGACAAGAGTACAAGAAACATTTGGCCTCTTGTGAATTTACTGGATATTTTTTTGACTTTGGAGAAGTGGTTAAGGTGCATGCACATGGAATTTCATATTTCAGACTATCCACATTCTCAACAGCAATGTAATTCCCACATTATTTTGTTCTTAACTTAGAAAGGGAAAAGGCATTTTATTTATGGATGCTCTTTAACTGCTGTGGTTCTTAGCATCCCATTCATAATGAACTATTTTAGGGACAAACTAAGAGGCTCACTATGTACAAAAGTAAAAATCATTGTTATCTTTGTTGTTAGCAGCTGCAGTTGTATCAACTTGTTAATAATCAAAACTATTATGGAGCAGGTGCTATTTCTAAAGCTATCCTATTCTCAAACATTTGTGTATATTTACCAGCCACTACTGCTCCTGATATCCACACTCCAATCATGTACATGCTGCAACACACTCTGTTTAATACCGGGTGGTCAGAACAAAAAGTCTTGTTTATATTTGATTACCTTCGTAGTTCACATTGAGATAAACATCTCAATGACAACTTATAATTTTGAAAGTACTTTAACTACCATACATCATAATTAACCACTATTAGGTCAATCAATGGTGTTTATTCTTCTTCCACACATGTAGCGTGTAGTCTAAATTGTCAGAGCAGTGGTTATGAAAGCCAAAGATCCATGATCAAAAATTCTGGCATTTAATTTTTAAAAAGTCTGAGGTGTTATATTCATATGATTTTCTCTATCAATTTTCAACAAAAGAGCGATAACATTTCTAGAAATGGTTTTATTATACCATTCTTACTTTCTCTAGCCCATATGTATAATGCACATAGTGGATAGAGAAGGTATTGTATTCCACCAAAATATTCAATGTAGAGATTTACCAGAAATATGTTTTGAGGTCCTCTGAGTCCATGAAAGCATTTTTTGAAAAGTAAGTGTGTCTGTGCATGCGTGCATGCGTGTGTGTGTGTGTGTGTGTGTGTGTGTGTGTGCAGAATAGATAAAAAACGAAAAGACTGTTAGGTACCAAACTTAGCATTTGAGTTTAGTATCTTCCAACAATGCAACACGAAGATTTTCAAGAAAATCCCTCCACCACAAATTACCCCTTACATTAAAAAATGTTTCAAAATTTTGTTTTTCTCAAAAATGGCTCGAACGATTTTAATTAAAACACTATATTAAAGATATTTATTTCACAAATAAACTGTGTATTTTGAACTTTCTTGAAATAGCCTCAGAAGGTTCCTTTATTCTGGATGGGTTTTACAGAACTTTGCATAACAGCTAAACTGTAAGAGACAGACAAAAACTTACTACACAAAGTGCATAATTTATGTCATATACATTAAAGTGTCTCATTAAAGTGCATAATTTATGTCATATACATTTTTATGTAAAGTTGACTGTTTCTGAGATATTCCTTCTTATTGGTTTATGTTTTACTAATTATACTTTTTTCAAATGGAAAGTGATGTTATGTTTCATCTCATTTGTTTTATTGCAGGCTATGCAGAGTGAACCAAACTTCATTTGTTTCACATAGGGCCAGCTTTTAAAAGGTTTCACTATCGATTTAGCCTAGTGTATTCCCTTATGTCCCTTCTACTTAAAGGAAGCAAGCAATAAGACAATCTCTGCTAATGTTTACCTTGATTAACATGTCGTAGATAAAGAAATAATCTTTTGTAAGGAAAATTGTTTTGTCTCATAGCCAGAGAAAGTCATGTGAATGGAACATATCAGATGTTTTTCTTTCTTTTTAACAAGTAATATGAAGTGATGTGGGGGGGGGGGATTTTGTTGAAAATGTTTTGTCGCATTTTTGTGAAACAAACTTATATACCTACTTTGCTATTTATGTCACATTTTGTTTTTTAGTTATGCAGCACATGTATGTCACATGCATGCACATATGCTTAGAGGCTATTTCTAAAACTGCTTTTTTTTTTTTTTCTGGATTCAGATGTCTATAAGCATGTATTTCTGATGTAAATTTGATTTTGAATTTTTGGATGGATAGCAATAATTCGTCTATCCACTAGATATGTGGTGAAGAGAGTAAAAACTAAATAGTAATTTAGTAACTAGGTATTTTATATCATAAAATATACGTTTAGTCTTAAAATGAAAAAAAGTTGAACATACTGTAAGGAACATACTTCACTGCAGCGAAACTTCTGGAATTTATCTCTACATTAGTCATGATTACAGAGAGAGTGAGAGGCCGCGCCGTGGCCGAGTGGTTAGACCACTCACCTTTCACCTAGACGGCCCAGGTTTGATCCCAAGTGACCACATGTGAGATTTGTGGTGGACAAAGTGGCGCTGGGGCAGGTTTTCTCCGGGTTCCCCCACCATCGCATTCCACCGGTGCTCCATCTTCATTCATGTATCATCAGTGTCACCGCATGCGGTGCCATAAGTAGTTAAAGCGGGCGTTAAACATTACCAAAAAAAAAAAAGAAAAAGAGAGAGAGAGTGGAAAAAGGGAGATGAAATGCTTTTAGTACTGGGCGATCCAAAAACGTCCAAACTGGTTGCGCGCTGTTTTGCTTGTCTGTGCCCTTGATGCTTGTTGCCGTTCGACACTATCATGAAAGCATGCAACATTTTTAAAACTTCTTTTAAAGGCTTTACTCAACAATGTTATTAAAGGAGATGCTGTAACTGCCCACCACCGTTGTTCATACATTTTTGGCTCCTCTTTAGGAAACTATCCATCACTCGACGTAGTTCACAAATTTGAAATGCTGAACAATTTCCAGGTATATATTTTGTTTTAATTCTTCCAGAGTGTGAGGGTTTGTCTTGCACACTTTATGCTTAAGTTCCGTCCTGAAATACTCTTTCAATTGGCATATGCAGTGTGTTGTTGAAAAAAGGAAAACTCATGCTCCCTGTCTGTTAATTCTCTAAAAAAGGGGGACACATTTATATTTACGTATGCATGGGCGTCAACTGTAGTCGAAAAAAATTGGACCTATAACTCTTTCTCTGCTAATGGCACACCATACACCAATTTTTTCATCATGAAGGGGTATTTCAATGAATATTAGGTTTCTCAGAGCTCCAATAATGATTATTTTGTGTACACACATATCCATGAGGATGGAACCAAGCCTCGTCCGTGAAAAATATGAAATATGAAATGTGGGAATTATATACACTATTGAGAGCCCACTCACAAAATAGGTTAACACATATGAATCATAAATAAATACATGCTGTGCAGTAGAAAAACTCTGAAAGAATTAAAACAAAATAGCAACCAGGAAATTGCCAGCATTTCTCAACGTGAACTACGGTGAATGATGGACAGTTTCCTAAAGGGGTGCCAAAAATATATGTGCAACAGCGATGGCTAGTTTCAGCATCTCCTTTATTAACATTAGTAAGTAAACTCTTTAAAAGTAATTTTAAAAATGTTGCATGGTTTCATCTGCACCTTTCTATGATAGCGTCAGATGGCAATGAGCACCGAGGGCCTGGAAAGGCAAAAAACAGTGCAGCTGGTTTGGACGTTGGATCAGCCAGTATTATGGGAAAGAAGTACAAGTTCATACTACTATATTTTAAATTGTGAGCTATGTGAGGATCAAGCTATTCTTAGGTATTATTTTTCTGCTAACATTGCCAACAAGTTCTGTGCTTTTGCATAGTAGGTAATCTTCTGCCTAGGGAGCCCATTTCACCATACAAGTTGAGGGTCCTAAGCTATGAGGCGTAGCTAATGGATGTTTTTAGAGGGAGAAGAGGTGACTTTGTGGAGTGATGGAGCATATCCAAAGGCTCTGTGAAGAGCCTTCAATGAACATTGCATAACTGAGGGATCTGTGAATGGGCTCCCCATGGGGAAGTTTTACCACAATATTTCTTAAATGAGCTTTGTTGGCATTTTTGTTGGTTTGTATAAAAAGCGATAGATTGGGATACAATCTTCAAATTGTTGGTGCACTATATCTCGGCTAGAAGTATGGAATTTTACCAAAATGATGTATAAGCTGAAACTGACTGTTTATGCATAGATTAACAAGGCAAAGCACAAGATAGACATGCATAAGTACCAATAAGATATGTGGATCATAAGATAGACTGCCATATTTTCTAATAATACTAAACATTAGTACATAATCTGATACCTAAACTGAGTTCTCCTCCATGACAAAGGCTGTCGTGTAGTAATCTGATGAGAATCTACATGGTCATTTCCCTCATTGGTTTCCAAAAATGATGGAAGTGAAGTGGCAGGTTTTTGTCTTCTTCCTATCATAACAGAAACTGAATCGAAATGCTTCTCAACTTTCACATTCCGCCTGTGCAAGCTTCCAGTAATGGAATATGTGCCATGAACAAACACTTGTGCCTTTCTGTCTTCTTTGATCTTCATTGAGAGAATCTATGCTGAAACACAAATCACACTTGTCAGTTCACTCATACAGTGGGTATAATCATAATAAAGCACTCATCACACTGGACGAAGCTGGTCATAAGAATGGGCTACCAACCCATGCTAAGCTCTATTTGACAGTTCACTTAACCTTACTAAACCATCCTAACCTATAAAAGACAGTTGATAGTCTTATGCAATAAATTCTGTGAGCTAGAAAGCGGTTATTAACTCTAAACATACTGTAGTTTTTAAGATTATGTGCCCTTATAAATTAAATAATTGTATAGTTTATTTTTTTAAGGTGAAGTAACTCACGTTATATTTTTTAAAAAACTGAAATAAAGTGTATTTTTGAAACTGATAAAAACAAATTAAAAATTATGAGATAAGCACCACAGTACCTAACATGCATAAACAAGCTTACATTTACGAATTACTGGTGTCTGAAATATTACCGCAAATTAAACTTACAAAGCAAGCGCAATAAATATCGATAAAATTCTCTCGAAGTAGTCGATTGATTGAGGTACTCTTTCTACTGTGCGCCTAACAAGTTAGCCAATATACAGTTGAGTGTAAAATCAAGAGCAATTGCAGAATGTAGCATATTGGTAATATTATGGAAAAAACTGTTACTTAGGTACTTATGCCCTATATGCTACTTAAATTAATTATTGGTTCCTCTTAAAGTTAATGACTGAAGCTATATTGGTTTTCAAATATGTGCTGAACAATTCTATTCCAGTGGTTGCCTAGCCTTACTCTAATGACCGAATATAAACAAATGCGGAGGAGAGCATATGGTTGCAGATCCTAACCTAAATGTTTAATATTAATTTAAGCTGAATTTTTTGTTCGAACACACAATGAAGTAATGCTGACATAACTGCTAATCTGTGCATTGGTTCTATACATTCCTACTGGATTTACGGATATAAAATCCTGACATTTATTGAGCATTATTCACAGTTTGCAGAAGGAATAAATGTAAGTCCAGAATATCAAATTTTGCAGAAGTAAAAATCAATTTTACGCAGTCTGTTGTTTAAATGGCTGTATTCGGTGTGATTGATTCAAATTCGGCGAAATTCTAATGGGAAATTTGGTTATTTCAATTGGACCACTTCCATAAGAACCGAGTTTAGTACTTTTGTTATTCTGTCATTAGAATGTTATACGCCTTTAGGACCCTAAAATGCAAAGCGTAGACCAAGATGGAGGGCTCTAAGACGCAAAGCGCAACCGAGGATCTGTGGAGCTAAAACCCCAATAATCCCCAAGAAGAAGGCAGAACGTCGCCAATCTAGCGGATTCCAAGGATCGCCCGTGAAAGTTTAAAGCTTTGCAGCTCAGGGCCTCAAAAGTATATAACTTAACAGTAACAACAAAGTGACTCTAACGGCAGAATAACAAAAGTATCAAATCCGAATCATATGTAAGTGTCTGTTTTGTGTTATGTTTGACCATTTTGGGCTATTAAATGTAGAAGGGTAAAATAAAATTTGGGGGAAAAAGTTAAAGCTATTGTACTACTTATCGCAGATTTAAATGTTAAGAAAATGAAATAAGAGTAAATTACCTTAGCATTAGAGTTGGGAGTAGCTTTTGACACCTTGGGAGCCTGTAAGCTACCCTAGTAGGACATTTTCTTTTATTGTCAACACCACTGCCCATGGTATATTATAGTCATATGTTGGAAGTTCAACTTGAATAGATGTCATAAAAAGGCAACTTTGGTTTGAAAAGTGACAAATATGAGAAAATGTTGAAATTGAATCCTAACAGTACTTAAATCATGCTCATAGTCCCATACTATCCGATAGTTTTAAGATATATGTTGGCCTCTATTCATATAGTGGTGAATTGTAAATGAATTTTAAATTTCAGAATGGCAGCTGCAGTTGGACAAGTAACTGATGTAGTTGATGCAGAGCAAATGAAATCTGTAAGCATCATGTTTGTTTTATTGCTTATTCTGTTTTATTGATATTCTTTAAAACATAGAGAAAGCATCTGCAATATGAAGCTTTAAAGAAAATTTGTTTTTTATTCACAGTTCAGAGATTTCCTTATATCATACAATAAATTATCAGAGATCTGCTTCCGAGACTGCATTTGGGATTTTACTTCTAGAACAGTTAAAAGTCAAGAGGTGGGTATAAAAACTTAAACCTTCAAGTTAACTGTTTACTTTTGCACCTGACATGCTACTTGTTTTGTGCTGAATATACAATATCATAGGGATATCCTGGGGCTGCCTTTTGGGGCAAAAAATTGGTTTCAGGATGTTAAAAAAAATTCATGTGTTCTATTCACACAACTTTCTCTACATCTCTGTAACAAATTATTGTTAATAAGCTTATTCTTTTATTTACTTCATGCTAATCGAGATAAACATTAGCAGAAGTAGTATTATTACTTGCTTCCTTGTAAGCAGGGACATAAGGGAAAACATAAGGCTGAAGCATAGTCAAATCTTTTAAAAGCTGGTTGCTGTGTGAAACAATTGAAATTTGGTTATCTTTGCATGCCAGGAGTAAAACAAAAGAGATATGAATTGAAAGAGGACTTTCTGTTTGAGAAACGTTTAGTAGTTAAAAATTGCAACCAAAAACAAAAATATCTTGGAAACTTTACAAAAAAAAGAAAAAAGTATATGACCTAAAAATTGTGTGTTTTGACAAGATGTATATTTTTTGTGTAGTAAGTTTTTTTCATCTCTTACGGTTTACCAATTATGCAAAAGTGAATGAAGAGGACTTCAGAGGCTATTCCCAGAAAATTCAAGATATACATTTTGTCATGTAGTATCTTTAATGTACAGTATTTTAATCAAAATCGTTAAGAGACATTTTTGAGAAAATAAACATTTTCAAAAAATTTTCCATGTGGTGAGTAGTTTATGGGGGGGGGGGATTTTCTTGAAAATCTTTGTGTTGCATCCTTGGAATATGCTGAACTTAAATATGAAGTTTGGTATATAACCGACTTGAGTTATTCATGTTAACAGACACATAGACAACACAGGTTTCTTTCTATGAATGCTTCTTTTTTTCAAATTCTGGGGACCCCGAAACATGTATTCTTGTGAAATCTTGACATCAAGTTTTTGGGTGGAATGCAATACCTTCTCTATACACTATACATAGTGGTTGGTTGGTATCTAATGTTGAGCAGTTGGCAATGAAGCCATTCGTTCTCTTGCATTCCAGTATTTTGATGTTATTTTAAAGGTTGGGCAGCACAGTAGATGGTTTCCATCCATATCTTCTTTAAGTGTACACAAAGGTCACAGAGGAGATCTCGCTATACCAATCCTGAATAAATGTTTATTGAGACAGTCATGGCCTGTTAGGAGTCTAAAAGTTGCTACAGAGGATTTTCTTGGTAATGTAGTGATTCTGGTTGTGTTATTACATAAATTTTCCCATGGCTTTCCTTTTGTTTGTAATACATTATCTTCTTTAATTTTGTTATTATATGTTGATATAATGATTCTTTTGATAGAGTGATAACTTATTGGACCAGATGAATTTGATGTAATTTTACTACCTTTTTTGGCTAGAAATTTAGCTGTTTCATTGCCCTGTATTCCGCAATGTGCTGGTATCCATTGAAGTGTTAATCTTCTATTTAAATTAATTAGTTGTTTTATGATTTTGTGGCATTCTGCAATATTTATGGATATAATAGCTGCTTTAGACACAGATAATAATACAACTTTTTCAAATTTATTTATATAATAAAGTAGGTTTTGTAAGCTCTGAAGTAATGCCAAAATCTCTCCATCAAAATTTGTGGAATTTTAACTTAATCTTTTCTAGAAAGAGAAGATAGGGCATATTGCACCTGCACTAGTACCACTGTTATTTGGTAAGCTGAAACTGTCAGTATAACATGTAGCCTTTCATTGGTAGGGTATCTTAAATTTATTTCTAGTGTCATTTGTTTCAGAATATACAAAGAAGTTTCAGATTTTGTAAATTCTTCAGCTAAGTGAAGATATTGTTCAATATTGAATAGTTCTAACGGGTTAATGTCTTCTTTTAAGTAAGCAAGTTTTACTCTATGTTTGATTTCTGTGACTTTATTAAAGAAACTTTGTTGAGTTTTTAGGTTTACTTTGGTTTTCTTTTTTCCCAGTCATTATAAGGTACTATTGATTAATTTTTCATATTGTAAGATGGCTGCTTGTTCAATGTCAAATTCAAGTCTTGGATTATTTGTGAAAATTTGTAGAGCAAGTACTGGGGTAGTTTTAACAGCTCCAGTTACTAGATGAAGAATTTGCTTTTGTAGAATATTATATTTTTATATATTTGCAGTTATTAATATCTCTTCACAATATTTAAATGTTGGTTTAATATGCATCATATAAAAAGTGTTTAAAGCTTGCATAGTGCTTCCCCATTTCTTGCCTGCCAGTCTTTTTAATAGTGGTAACTTTTCCCCCATTTTTACTTTCTCTATAGGTACTATGTACATAGTGTATAGAGAATGTATTGCACTCCACCAAAAAATTTGATACCGAGATTTCACCGGAAATATATGTTTTAGGGTCCCCTTTATCTAAAAAAGGCATTTTCGAAAAAAGGTCTGTGTGTGTGTGTCTGTGAACACGATATCTCAAAAACAAAAAGAAGGTAAAATACCAAACTCAGTATTTAAGTTTAGTACCTTCCAGGAATGCGACACGAAGATTTTGAGAAAAATCCCCCCACCCCCAACTACCCCTTACATGGAACTTTTTTCGAAAATTTTGATTTTCTCCAAAATGGCTCTAACAATTTTGATTAAAATTTTGTATATTAAACATATTTACCTGACACATAAAATGTATATCTTGAATTTTCTGGGAATAGCCTCTGAAGAGTAGTTTATTCTAGATGAATTTTACTAAATTTTGAATAATGCTAAACTGTAAGAGATGGACAAAAACTTACTACACAAAAAAATGTAGAGCACGTTAAAACACACAATTTATGTTATATACATTTTTTCATGGAGTTCGTCATTTTTGTGACATTTCTTATTTTTGGTTTCTGCTATTAAAAACTTATACATTTCTCATACAGGAATTTGTCAACTGCTGTCCATACAAACAAAGGAACTTCAGTGACATAGCAACCAACTTTTGATTATTACTTTAACCTATGTTACTCCCTTATTTCACCTCTACTTACAAGGAAGCAAGTAATATGGCTATTTCTGCTAATGTTTTACTGATTAGCATAAAGTAAATTGAAGTATAAGCTTTTTAACAATAATTTGTTGCAGGGATATAGAGAAGTCATGTGAATGGTACACATCAGATTTTGTTTTGTTTTTGTATATATTATCAATGTGTTTTTTCCAGGTTAATTTTGTATCAAAAACAATACCTAAATATTTGACTTCACATGTTCCTGTGAGAGTTTTTCCTTTTAGTTGAAGGGAAATAAATATTTATTGTTTTCTTTCTTAGTGTAAATAGTTGATAATTTGTTTTCTGTGCTATACATAGTATATGTAGTGAGAGTAATATGCTATATTACATGCCTATAATAATAAAAACATTAAAAAATAATGGGTATAATATGAGTAGTACCTATATGGCAGCAATAGAAGGTAGGTTAAGTAAGTTTCAACAAATGCTGGAAAACCGAATTCCTAGGCATGTTATATGTGGATGATAAGTTCTTGACAAAAACAAAATCTGATGTGCTCCATTCACATAACTTTCTCTAGCTGTTCCATATATAAACTATTCTTACAAAAGATTATTCTTTATCTTTGTCATGCTAATAGGATAAACATTTGCAGAATTGATCTTATTACTTGTTTCCTGTCAAGTATTAATTAATTAATATTAATGGAGTAATTTTTTTGATTGATAAAATAATTAAACAGTTCTTTTTCTTTTTAGAAAAGTTTTTATTAATTAGAATAAATTAAGAGTTTTGTGAATTAATAATTAAATTAAGTAGATTTAAGTAAAAAGTTCTCTTATAATAGGGAAATAAGGGTATGCATTAGGCTAAAGCAATAGTAAAACCTTTTAAAAGTTGGTCACTATGTGAAACAATTGAGGTTTGATTCGCTTTGCATGGTCCTGTGAGAAAAGTTAGTTTAAAATTGAAACTAAGGAATGTCTGAAACTGTCCACTCTCCAAGAAAAATGTAAATAACATAAATTATGTGTTTTAGCAAGATTTATATTTTTCTGTAGTAAGTTTTTATCTATCTCTTATGGTTTAACCGTTACACAAAACTCATCCAGAATAAAGAGGTCTTCAGAGGCTAATCCTGGAAAATTCAAAATATAAATTTTATTTGTGATGTAAATTCCTTTATATACAGCATTTTAATCAAAATCGTTAGAGCCATTTTTGAGAAAAACAAAATTTTTGAAAATGTTTCCATGTTAACATAAGTTTAGTGAGGGGGTTATCTTGAAAATCTTCATGTTGCATCCTTGTAAGATACTAAATATAAATACCAAGTTCGGTATTTAACAATCTTCGTTTTTGAGCTATACTGTCCACACACACATATCTTTTTCTAAAAACGTTTTTTTCAAACATATTTCTGGTGAAATCTCGACTTCAAATGTTTGATTGGAATGCAATACCTTCTCTAGCTACTAGGTACTTTGTATGTACAAATGTGCTAGAGAAAGTAATAATCAGCCAAAAAATAATTGATAAGTTTACAAACTGCTAGTTTACTTGTGCAAACATAAGATGAATCTCAGGACCAGTTAACTTAAAAATAATTTGTTTCAGGATAAATGTGCATTGAATTGCATGGAAAAGTATCTGAAAATGAACCAGAGAGTGTCACAAAGATTCCAGGAGTTCCAGATGCTGGCCAATGAGAACGCTATTGCTGCGGCTCAAAAAGCTGGGGCCATACCTCGATAACCTCCACAACCAAATGGTTCCTAGCTGTTATTGTTTTGTTTACTTCTCTTTGGGGTGAAATAGTCATTGTATATTTAAAACAATAAAATAAACCTGTTCAAATGAAACAGACATCCTTAATTATTGTGTTTGTTTAATAAAAAATAAATGTTTTAGAAACTGATTCTTTATTTTATTTAAGAGATCCTTTAAGAGTTTTGTTTAAATTACTCTACAAGAACAGTCATTTGGCTCAAGGTTCAGTTCATTAAATTAATATGTTTGCAAACCAAAGGGACACACATAAGCTATTTTGAAGAATAAGCAAAGTGAAATAACTTGGGATTGATTAGGCAAAGAGAATATAAACTGTGTCTCAGATGCTAATATAAGGTTTAAATTTGCTAATTTAGAACATAGGAGCTATGGTGGGGTAGTCAGTTGTAGGTAAGGCTTAGGTTAATACAAGGGCAGGTCATTTGAAAAATTAGTTACCTTGGCCAAACTTAGTCAAAATCTCGCACTTCCAGACTTCTACTACAATGATCATAGTGTAATGCTAGTTCAGTCATCTATTAGCAGTAAGTTGTGCCTACAACTAAATTCTTAATCCAGTCTCGTCATATTTAAATGCCCCTGCTGTAGGGTGATAACAGCTTAATGCTTATAAAAGCATTTAAAATCAACCAAAAAGTATTTTTTGCTGAAGATATGTATGCATAATTTTAAAAGCTTAAACTCACCAATTGTTCAATAAATCTTTATAAACACACTCGCTATTTGCAGTAAAAGGGTATACAATGGAGTTATTGCCAGTTTTAGTCCAATTCCAGTTATAGTTTTTTCTGCACCATAATATGAGCATGTTTCAAAGGGCCTGGTGCACAATTATTTTCCTGGCTGCTTTATACACTCAATTTACTATCACTGTCAGCTGAACCTTCTCCAGACTGTTTAATATTCAGAATAATCACCACTTTCACTGTCACTACACTTTGTATCAGTTTTCTTAAATACTCTTCATCATCTGCACAGATTCTTTGTGCCCACATAATGGCTACTGATACGAGTGAAATAATTCTAAACTGAAATTATTTTTATTGGAGAATTACAAACACGACATGTCAGCATTTCATTCCAGATGCATGCAAATGACATCTGTGAGGAGGAGCCTAAATTAGATGGAGTTGCATGAAGCAATGTATCTTGTGAGCCGAGCTCGTCACACGATTCACATGCCAAAAAACCGTGTGGAGCTGTGATCATTAAATGATGAAAATGGGTGAATAGGTATTCATTATAATCCCTCGTACTGATCTTGAAAGAATTGGTAACTTGTTCCAAATATCAGTTATTAGTCTCCATTAAATATGCTCAGGAAAGTTAATTGGTGTTGTCCACTATCGCAACCACCCATGGATACCCTGAGGAAAAGAATTTGTAGTCTACCACTGGAGCAGCTACCAGCAGCAGAAGCATTTGGATAGAGTCAGACTGAAAAATTCAGTGCCATAGCTACGGCATTTGAGCCATGGATCTCCTTGTCTACCACTGAGCTACCACGGCAACATGCCGGCATAGCATTGAATTTCTCAACTGACCTGTAACTGCTAGACCGTGAGATCTGTTCAAATCCCGGCTATGTCATTGAATTTTCCAGTCCAACTCTACCTATCCAACTACTGTCGTACACATGACTTGTGTGAAAAACAATTAAATCAATAGCAGAAAGACTGCTACATCCTTGTGCTAGGTTGTTTTGAATAAAACTTCATTTAGAGAGAGTAGTTCAGTGTACTTTATAATGTGATAACTCACAGAACTGATTGGAAAATATAGTGGAAGCTTCACATAAAGAAAGAATGATTATCTTAATATATTGGAAGTTGATGACACTTTTATTTGTAGCTTAATGTCCTTTAACCTGGTTGGTCATATCAGATGATGAATGAAATTGATGAAATGATGCTCAAATGATCTCAGGGTCCATGGAGCTTAAAGTTACTCAACATTCGTCTTCTCAGGATAAGGGAAAACCCCCCAACAAAAACCTTATGTGGGTAACTCACCCTAAGCGAGATTCGAACTCTCAACCTGTTGAAATTGTTTACAAGTTGATTACCATTATTCTTTACATTTCCCAGAACATGTTTTGGTTCTTTCCTACATCAATATCTGGTTGACAATGAAAAAAATCTGATGTGTTCTATTCACATGATTTTCTCTACATAGCTGTAACAGATTATTGTTAAAAAGCTTATTCTTCTATCTACTTTATGATAGGATAAACATTTAGAAATTGCCTTAATTGCTTCTTTGTAAGTAGAAGGTAAAAAATCTGATGTGTTACACTCACATGACTTTCTCTATATCTCTGTAAGAAATTATTGATAATAAGCTTATCTTTTATTTATTTCATGGTAATCAAGAAAAATTAGCAGAAATGGTCTTATTTCTTGCTTTTTTGTAAGTAGAAGCGAAATAAGGGAGTACCATAGGTTAAAGTGAAAGCCAAAAGCTGGTTGCTATGTGGCTGATGTTCCTTTGTTTGTATTGACAGGAGTTGACAAATTCCTGTATGAGAAAAGCTATGTTTTTCAAAGCTGAAACCAAGAAAAAGGAATATCTCAAAAACGATCAACTCCACGAAAAAAATGTATATAACATAAATTGTGTGTTTTAACGTGCTCTACATTTTTTGTGGGTTAAGTTTTTGTCCATCTCTTATGGTTTAGTAGTTATGCAAAATTCATCCAGAATAAAGTAGTCTTCAGAGGCTATTCCCAGAAAATTCAAAATATACATTTTATTTGTCAGGTAAATATCTTTAATATATGATATTTTAATCAAAATCATTAGCCATTTTTTAGAAAATCAAAATTTTCGAAAAAAAGTTCCATGTAAAGGGTAGTTTGGGGTGGGGGGATTTTTCTCAAAATCTTCGTGTTGCATCCCTGGAAGACACTAAACTTAAATACGAAGTTTGGTATTTTACCTACTTTTCGTTTTTGAGTTATCATATTCACAGACACACGGACCTTTTTCTGAAAATACTTTTTTTTGGATACAGGGGACCCTAAAACATATATTTTCGGTGAAATCTCGGTATCAAATTTATTGGTGGAGTGCAATACATTCTCTATACACTATGTACATAGTGCGTATAGAGAAAGTAAAAAGGGGATTCACTAGGTTAAACCGAGTCACATGTTTTAAAATGTGGTTGCTATGGTACTGCATGGACAGGAGTTGACAAGTTTCAGTATAAGAGAAGTATTTTAATAAAACAAATAAGGAATATTTTGAAAATGGTCAACTCCACGAAAAAAATGTATAGGACATAAATTCTGTGTTTTAAGAAGATCTACATTTTATGTGTGGTAAGTTTTTGTCTATCTCTTACAATTTTGCAAAATTCAGAGAAATTCATCCAGAATAAAGATGTACTCAGGGGCTATTCCTAGAAAATTCAAGATATACATTTCATTTATCATGTAAATATTTTCTATATGAGAGATTTTTGAGAAAACCAAACTTTTTGAAATGTTTTCAATGCAGAGGATAATTGGGGTTGGGGGGGATTTTTTTTGTTTGTAAATCTTTGTGTTGCATCCTTGGAATTTACTGAATATACTGATATTTATCAGCTTTGATATTTAATGGAGTTTTGGTTTTTGGTTATGCTGCCCACAGACACACACACGGACATTTTCCTAAATATGCTTTTTTTGGATTCAGGGGGTCCCAAAACATGTATTTCTGTTGAAATCTTTGTATCAAGTTTTTGGGTGCATTACAAAAGCTTCTCTATATAGTATATACATAGTAAATGTAGAAAAAGTAAAAGATAGCCTATGAAACATGTTACAAGAAATTTAAACAGTGAGTGTTGTTTTTTTTGTTCCTTTATCAACTCAGTTTTAACCCTGAAATAGGGAATACTTATATGCATGTCATACTGAGCTCAATCAATAAATGGATCTTATTCAGCTGCAATGCCAGTGTGAAAATGAACATAATGTGCAAATTAAATGTGTTTTAAAAAATAAAAACATAGGTGAAGACAGAGGTAAGAATGAAAGGTAAAATATTAACTAAACATTTGATAGATTGCATTTGTATTACTCTTTCTACTCATTCTGCAAGTTATTCTGCGTACTTCTTGTTAACCAAAATAGGCCTACATTACAAATTTGCACATTCATTTTTGGTATAAGAAGTAGTAATCTAAAGTAAGTCAGATTTTTAAAAAGCAGATTGTAATTGTTAGCTTTGAAATTCCATGCTTTTTGTGTGGCCACAGAATGAAACAAAAAGTAATTTATACTTACAAAAATCTTATTTGTTCCATTCACGTGACTTTCTCTCTATTTCTATAACAAATGGTTAAAAAGGTTATTCTACCTACTTTATGTTAGTCGAGATAAACATTAGCAGAAATTTGAAATCTTGCATATATGCAGTGATGTGATTAAAATTAAATCAAAGAATTTGAGTCGGTTTTTGTAACACAAGCATCACTTATTAATTACATAAATTAAATGCTCAGGACTGTAATCTAGTGTATATAAGAATGGAAAAAAGTTTGGAAACCAGATTAAAGGAACACATGATAAACTTAAAATACAAACAAACAGAAAAATCAGCAGTTGCCTATAATTCTCGAACATCAGGACACAAAATTACACCTAAAATACCTACACTGTAAAACCCACTAAATTTGATGTCTGGGAGAAGATCTACATCATGAAGAAAAAGAAACATATTATGAATTTCGATTTACCACCATACAGAAACCTTTGGAAGTTCATAGATCCAACACCAGATGCCTCCACAAGTGATACATCATCATGTCACTGTTGGTGACAATGAAGCAAGATTTAGTCAGAATTAAGGGTTGAAAATGGGAACAAGTGTTCCTGAAACCGGTCCCAGTAAGTTATCCTTGCAAATAGACATGAGCAGTCAAGTTGTGCAGTACAAGGAGTGGGGGAAAGAGGCAGAGACTGTGAGTGATAGTCATGGGCATGTAAACACACAAAGATGACTGCAGCAATCAATCAGATTATGCCACTGTGCATGTGATTACACTGTTCTCGTCTACTTTCATGGATAATAATTACTAAGTGATGTTTGTGTTACAAAAGTCGACTCAATTCTTTTGATTTAATTAGCAGAAATGCTCTTGTAACTAGAAGGGAATACACTAGCCTAAAGTGATAGTCAAATCTTTTAAAAGCTGGTTGCTATGTGATTGAAATCGGTTTCTTTCCATGGCCAGGAGTTGACAAATTCCTGTATGAGAAAAGTTTAACTATTTTAAAGCTGAAACCAATAACAAAGAATGTCTACGAAATTATCAACTCCATGAAAAAAAAAAAAGTATATGTGTGTTTTAATGAGACCTACATTTTTTGTGTAGTAAGTTTTTGTCTATCTCTTACGGCTTACCAGTTACGCAGATGTCATCCAGAATGAAGAGGTAGAGTCTGCAGAGGAAATTCAAGATAAGCATTTTATTTTTCATGCAAATATCTTTAATATACAGTATTTTAATCAAAATCGTTACCCATTTTTCAGAAAATCAACCTTTTTGAAATTTCTTCTAATAGGGTAGTTTGGGGGATTTTCCTCGATATCTTTCTGTCACATCCTTGAAACCAAGTTTGGTATTTTACAACTTTTGGTTTTAGTTATTATGTTCAAAGACACGCACACAGACCTTTTATTAAACAGTTTAACAGGGGACCCTAAAACATGTATGTATTTCTGGGGAAATCTCAGAATCAAATTTTTGGGTGGAGTGCAATACCTTCTCTACCTGTGCATTAAGTAGGGAAAGTAAAATTATAAATGTATGAAAATTCAAATTAATAACAATGTTTAGGAGAGGTTTTTGCACCGAAACATTTTACATAAATTGTATGCTTTAATGAGATCTATACTTTTTGTGTGGCAGGATTTTGTATCTCTTACAGTTTATGAAATATACAGAAGTCATTCAGAATGAAGTAAAGTGCCCTAGCTTTTTCCAGAAAATTCAATGTATACACATTTTTTGTCTGAAAAGTGTTCAAGACATAGGGTATTTTAATTAAAATGGTTAAGAACCACTGTTTAGATAATTTAAATTAACAAAATATTTTCCATGTCTATGGTAGTTTGGAGTAAAGGATTTTGTTGAAAGTGTTTATGTCAAATCCTTAGAAGATGCTGAACTTAAGTACAAAGTTTGGTATTTAACCATCTTTTGTTTTTGAATTATGCTATTCACACACACATCTTTTTTTTTTTTTTCCTCTCTCTAAAAATGTGTTTTTTCTTTTTCTAGCACGTGCACATAAGATATACATAGTAGCCAGAGAAGGTATTGCATTCCACCCAAAAATTTGATGTTGATATTTCACCAAAAATATATGTATTAAATCTGAAAAAGCATTTTTAGAAAAAGGTCCACGTGTGTGTCGACAGTATTGCACAAAATCAAAAAGACCATTAAATACCAAACTTGTATTTGTTTAGTATCTTCCAAAGATGCAGCGCAAAGATTTTTCGAGAAAATTCCCCACCACAAACTATCATTCACGTATATAAAGAATTTATTTTTCTCAAAAAAGGATCTTAACGATTTTGATTAAAATGCTGTTCATTAAAGATATTCACACAAATAAAATGAATATTTTGAATTTTCTGGGAATAGCCTCTTATGATCTCTATTCTGGATGAGTTTTGGAGAATTTTGCATAACGGTTAAACTGTAAGAGATAGACCAAAACTTAGTACTCAAAAAATGTAGAATTCATTAAAATGCATTATATATGTCATACATTTTTACTTTTTCTACATGTACTATGTATATAGTGTATAGAGAAGGTATTGTATCCCACCCAAAAATTTGATACCGAGATTTCACCAGAAATACATGTTTTGGGTGCCCCTGAATTAAAACAAAGCATTTTTGGAAAAATGTGTATGTGCGTGCGTGTGAGTCAAAAAGCAAAAGTCTGTTAAATACCAAACTTGGTATCTTCCAAGCTCAGTGGAAGAGCAACCAGCTAAAGATCGGGAGATCCGTGGTTCAAATCCTGGCTATGGCATTGAATGTTTCAGTCTGACTCTACCTATCCAACGCATGGTATTGCTTATGATAATTCCTCTGTCAGAGCTTGAAATTCCCTGTTCTAGCATTAGCCAAGGTAAAGAGAAATATTTGACAGTTGGCACCAGTTACAGAAGTCATGTTCCTCTATAAAGTGCTACATTTCCCTCTCGTGGTAATTTAGGATAATGTTAAAGAAAAGGAGATAAATGAATAATACAGGTTGTATCATACCAACTGACATGTATACCAATTATTATGCCAGGTTTAGTTTTTTACATGACTGAATACAACTACATAAGCTCATACATTAAATATATAATACTTTCATTTATACATAGTTTTATATCTATAAATAATTTAATAAATAATGAAATAAATAACAAAAGCGTTATTGTGATTTTGGTTTGCTTGCTGCTTCAAGACTCAACAATGGAACTCATTCATCGCCAGTTGTGTTGTCAGTCTCGGTAGAGGTTTCCTCAGCAGATGGCTCTGTGCTCTGTGAGGTGATGTTAGCTGCAGGTGTTGTGGGGGAAACCACAGCCTGCTCGATCTGTGTGGCCACCTCACAGTTTCTTCCTGTGAAGCCTTCAGCACACAGACAGCGATAACTGCCATCTTCTTCTGTCAGACTTACGCACGTGGCACCGTTCTCACACACATCCTTGTTGTTTTCACAATAGGTCAGCTCTGCAAAACATTGCATTTCATTATTTTTAAGAAGCTAGTACTGTGGTGGGAAATAATTTAATTAATAGATATAGACGGTAATCTAAATAAATGAGTCTTAAACAGCACATTGTACAGATTAGTACAGGATAAAATTCCAGCACATGGTAGTACTGATAGTGTGGATAAAAAACAGATATTTTTATTTTCAGTCTTATTTCTTCCCAAACCCTTAACTCACACCTTTAATTACTTTCTCTATACATACTATGTACATATTGCACCCAAAAATTCAATACCAAGATTTCACCAGAAATATATATTTTGAGACCCCCTGAATCCAAGAAAAGCCTTTTAGAAAAATATCCGTATGTGTGTCCAGCTGTCTGTTGTCTGTCTGTGGGCAGCATAGCTCAAAAACGAAAAGACCGTTTAAAACCAAACTTGGCATTTTTAAGTTTGGTATCTTCCAAGGATGCGACACAAAGATTTTCAAGAAAATCCCCCACCCCCAATTACCCTTTACATGGAATAAATTTAGAAAAAATGGCTCTAACAATTTTGATTAAAATCTCTTATGTTTAAGATATTTACTTGCCAAATAAATTGTATATCTTGAATTTTCTGGGAATAGCCTCAAAAGACTTCCTTCTGGATCATTTTTATTGAATTTTGCATAACTGATAAACCATAAGAGATAGACAAAAAACTTACTGCACAAGAAATGTAGATCACAATAAAACACATTTATGTTACATACATTTTTTTCGTGGAGTTGATCGTTTTTGAGATATTTCTTGTTATTGGTTTCAGCTTTAAAAAACTTACTTTTCTCATACAGGAATTTGTCAACTCCTGTCTATATGAACAAAGGAACGACAGTCACATAGCAACCAGCTTTTGACTATCACTTTAACCTATGGTACTCCATTATTTCGCTTCTGCTTACAAGGAAGCAAGTAATAAGAATATTTCTATTTTTTTTCTGGATTAGCATGAAGTAAATATAAGCTTTAAACAATAATTTGTTGCAGAGAAATGGAAATGGCGTGTTATTTATGGACGCTCTTTAGCTACTGTGGTTCTCAGCGTCCAATTCTAAATTGGGCGTGAAAGACCACTTAATTTTGCTCAGAGGCCTCTCTTTCAGGCTTGAGGTTCTTTTACGTGCCATAAATCTACAACACGGGACCAACGGCTTTACTTCCCTTCCAAAGGAAGCCATGCTAAGGATATTTACACCCAAAAAAAATCCATCGTCCTCCGCCAGGTTTGAACCCGCGACCTTGGGTATATGAAGTTAGCATGGTAACTATTACACCACGGAGGGTGACTGTTGCAGAGATGTAGAGAAAGCCATGTGAATGGAACACATCAGATTTTTTTTTAATTGGTCTACTATTATGATTCTGCAATGGAGGTATATTATTTTTAAGTAAAATCGGGAAATGTATAGTTAAATTGCTAGCAAATTTCTGAATATAAATTTCATTACATTCTGGTTATATGCTGTTAATCTTGAAGTTATTTTATTTTGTTGTAGCTCAGATTTCAAAACTTGGATCAAGCTTTCGATTACACAACAGTCTCTGAAACCTATTCCAGCAAGTTCTTGATAAAGAAGTGAAACTTAAGAGGGATTAAAATGTTATAATGTGTTACCTTGATCACAGAGCATTCCACCCCAGCCAGGTTCACAATTACACTCCCAGGGACGATGACAGGACCCATGTACACACCCGGGATATGCGTAACATTTGTCACAGTTTTCACCCCACCAGCCAACCTTACACCTGCAACAAAATGGTGCATTTGTTTAATGCTGAACACAATACACAGTGTATGAAGTCTCCTACAGGTCTAAGTGAAAACTTACCGACACTCTCCTGGTTTGCGACAGTAACCACGTTCCTTGTGGCAGTTTTCTGCACATATTGCTGCAAAATAAATGTTCACAGAGCATTATTTTATTGCTAAATGTTGTATAACAGAGTCTAGAAAAAGTTTAAAATACGAGATAAAGTTGAGATTCTATATTATATGCTTAACACATGTATATTGTACGAGGGTGATTCAAGTATAAACAGTAATTGGGCCAGAATACTGCACAAGCAGATCCAAGCAGGATGGTGGTTGAAGGTCAGTGTGATAGGGAGGGGGAACCAGTTTGATTAGATGCTTTAATAGGTTTCAGCATTCTACAGCCTTGAGTGAATGAATGAATATTTATTTGTACAACTTCTTTTACATAGCTTTTACATTTTGCTTACTCTAACCTAAACTATGTACAAATTTTAATTGCCTTATTGCTACCTTGGTTTGCATGGCACCCAGGCCATTAGCCTTCTGAGTAGCTCTTTCCTCAACTCTTCCCTCTTTTATCTTAATTATCCCTCTCCTCCACTCTTCTTTTGCACTCCTTACTTTTCTTGCCCATTTTTCTCTTGCTTTCTGCAAGAACCCACCTATGCTTCTTATCTTCTTTTCTTCCTTCCCTGTTAACACTTTTGTAGCTACAACTTTCCCTTCTATTTTTAACCATTTTTTCTCCCAAACTTTGTTTCTCCATATTGCTAGTTCCTTGCATTCTATCATACAATGTTCTACACTTTCTTTCTCATCATACATTTCTCACATTTCTTTTTCCCTGTCTCTTATCCCTCTTAAAAATATTGTTCCTGTTCTCATCCAAGCTAATCCTTCTGTTACAGTAATCTACATATGTTCTTGTCCCCAATCTCTTTTTATTTGTTTATAAAACTGTACCAATTTCTTGTTTTCTTAACTTCCCCATATCTCCTGCCTTTCTTTGTCTTCTACCCAGCATTTTACTAGTTTACTTACATAACTTACAGCGATGAGTGAAGAGGTTCCTTCACCTACTGTGCAATGCATTATTATAAAGTTTTTAACTAATCAAGAGAAGATTTTAACTTGTTTGAAGGCATAGTTTTGGGGTGCTACAATGTCCCAGAATCTAGTGTTTACCTGGGCCAGACAATTTAAGAATTATACAGAATGAAGGTCATGCTTGACACCAAGTTCAACATCCATACCATTCAAGAGCTTATTGAAGGTAATCACTGTTGAAGAAATCGCATCAGAATTGGGCGTTCATGTTGGAAGTGTTCATGCCATTATCATTGAATGTCTTGGATTTAAAAAATGAGTACTCGATGGGTTCTGAAGTTGTTAACTGAGAAGCAAATACAGGCCAGGTTGGAGATTTAGGAGAGACTTCTGAATCGATTCCAGCAAGAAGGGCAGGATTTTTTTAAGTCCATCGTTGCAAGTAATGAGACATCTGTCCATCTTTTCATTCTGGAATCCAAAACGGTGAGAAAGGCTGAAGCCTATCTAGTGAAGGCCAAAAACCTGCCTCTCAGCTGGAAAAGTTCTTGCGATGGGGTTTTTTGACTATAGAGGAGTTTTACTCAATTTTCTTCATAATCAACATACAGATATAAAGGCTTTAATTGCTTATTCTCTATAGCTCATATAGGGTTAATAATTGGAGGATTAATAACATTAAATATTTGAGGATTTTATATAATTTTTTTTTTCTTCAACCCCTTTAACTTCAATGGTCATATCGAGGGCTTTGACTTGTAAAATAACTTGATTAGTACATTACAACTGTAAGTTTAGTATATTAGGTTAATCAATTTTTTATTACTAAACACACGCATACTTATTCTCACATTCATACTTCCAGCCTCTGTGGGGTATAGGGAATAATTCTGGTTAAAGGAAAATTCCCCACCCTAGCCAAAAATAGAACCCAGGACCTCACTGGCCACTTATATAACTTTTGTTTTGATAATTGCATATGGTATAAGTTCTTTAGGTTTATTTTGTTTGAATGAGCCTTACTTTTGCCAAAGTGTTAAGGTCAGCCTACTGAAGCAAAAGATGCTGTACACTTATCAAAGACTTCTCCAAGACAACGCTAAGCCTCACACTGTGATTTGACAAGGGACGAATTGGAGGATATGCACTGGGAAACTCTTGAACACCCTCCCTTTAGTTCAGACTTGTCCCTCCCATACTATTTTTTGTTTGTGCTCATGAAAGAATCATTTGGAGGGGAACGATTCAAAACAAATGAAGACATTGAGGAACACATGTGCAGTTGGTTAACAATGCATCCACAAACTTTTTTTGAACAAGGAATATTCAAGCTTACAAATCGTTGGCGAAAGTGTGTAGAGCGTGAAGGAGGCTATGTAGAGAAGGTGCCACTTGTGTATATGTTTAATCAATAAATATATATTAAAATAAATTACCATATATATTTGAATCACCCTTGTATATTATTTTTTGGGTGATTTATGATAATTATGTCAGTTACAATGTTATCTAGTTAGTAGTTCATTAACAGCTGGCTCAAATATCAAAATGGCTGTTAGTACAACCTTAAGAATGCTGAATATGAATATCTGGTCCATGATCAACTTTATTTTCAAATAAACAGTAATTCAATTGAAGTCAAGCCCTGACAATTAACTTAATGTTTTCCTAATACCAGGCCAAAGTAATTAATGGAAATAATCTTTCATAGCTTGTCTTTCTCTTTTATAGCGACATCTTACCTGACCCCAAATTGGTTGTTCTCAATGAATAAAATGATTTAATGGTTGTCAGGCTTGTTTGAAAATTTGGTCACCTTAATAAGGGCTCTACTTACGAGTCTGACAGAGTATTCCAGTATATCCTTCATGACATCGACACTCCAGAGGTTTGGTGCAGTAGCCATGCTGACAGCCTGGAAGAACCTGGCACTCCTTACATAACACCCCAGCCCATCCAAGCCGACACCTGCAGACACATGTCAGTTCTAATTGTATTATGTTTGTTGGATGACTTAGTTCATGGGGGGTATGACCTATTTCCCACCATAGGTGCTATTAGCCACTCAGGTTCTCAATGTTGCTTAGTCAAGAATGTATATATTACAATCCTTTGTTAGTGGACTTTCAGACCATGATGGACAACTCAACAAAATTGATTATTATACACCCAATTCCAAAAAAACAAACCTCGTAACCAGCTTTAGAATTATAAATAAAAAAACATAGTGTTTTAAAGCTAAACTCTCTGAGAAATCATGGAAAGAAATGTATAAACTAAATAATGTAAATGATAAGTTTAACTCCTTCTTAAACACTTTCGTAAGAATCCATAGTTCAAGTTTTCCACTCCATGTAAAGAAAATTAATAACAAATCTAAAATGACTGGCTACTCAAGGTATAAAAATATCATGTGGACATAAAAGAGAACTTTATTTAGCAACTAGAGAAAGTAAGTAGACAACACGATAAAATGCACTGCAGAATTCTAAAAAGGGTATAAATGCAGCTAAAAACTTTGTTATGAGAAACAAACACAGTCCTCTCACAATAAGCCTAGCACTATATGGAACGTTATTAAAAAGAGACTGGTAAATGTCACTCGAAAAATGATATAAAAGCAAACCAAGTGACCACAAATGATCCTCAGCAGATAGCAAATACACTTAATGAATATTTCATTCAGGTGGCAGAAAATTTACCAACAAAGAAACAGCCTAAAAGAGATCCAATTTCGTACCTACAGGAATCCTGTATGGAAACTTTTACATCCTTAGAGATAACACCCACAGTGCAACCAAAATAAAAAAAGTAATATAATCCCTGAAAAGCAAAAATTCATCACGATATGATGAAATAAGCACAAAAACATTAAAGATATGTGCTGACTTATTTGCAAACCTTGTAAGTTATTTATGTAACATATCTATGTTAACAGGAATATTTCCAGACAGATTAAAATATTCAGTTGTTAAGCCATTATACAAGAAAGGGCAAATCTCAGAAATGTCAAATTATAAACCAGTATCTTTACTTACAGCTTTTCCGAAAATCTTTAAAAAAACTATGTTCAAAAGAATTTATCACCATCTAGATAAGTATAAAATTTTAGCAAAAGAGCAGTTTGGATTCAGAAAGAGTATATGGACTAGTGATGCCATTTTCAAGTTAACAAATGAAGTTCTCAAGTCATTGGATGGTAAACTTAACACACTAGGAATATTCTGTGATGTATCAAAGGCATTTGACTGCGTTAATCATGAAATACCTATATCAAAATTATTACACTATGGAATTAGGGGCAAACGGTATCAATGGATTACATCTTATCAAAAAGAAAGCAAAAAGTTATAATAAATACTTCAAATAATAGCAATGCATATCCTGAATGGTGTGAAATAAAGCATGGTGTCCCATAAGGTTCTATTCTGGGTCCCTTATTATTTTTAGTGCATATAAATGATCTACCTGCAGTAATAAACAATAATGCCTATCCAGTTCTTTTTGTGGATGACGCAAGTATTATAGCTAAAGAACACAATGTCAGTCGGCTCCCAGACTCATCTAATAAAATCTTCAACACACTAAATGATTGGTTTGAAAGTAACAAAATTCACATAAACTTTGAAAAAACTAACTACATTAAGTTTTGCTAAAGCATAAAAACATCACAGACCTAAGGATAGAATATGAAAATAACCAGATTGCAGAAGCCTGTAATACAAAATTCCTAGGTATTTTGATTGATTGTAACATGAATTGGAAACACCATATTGATTATATCTTACCCAAATTGAGCTCTGCATGCTTTGCAATTCAATTTAATTCAGCTTATAAATAAGAGCATACTAAAAACAGCTTATTATGCATATTTTCATTCATTGATGACCTATGGAATAATATTTTGGGAAAATTCAATAAATGCAAAAAAAGTTTTCATTATGCAAGAAAAGGTAATAAGAATGATGGCAGGCGAAAGATGGTCAACTCACTGCAGACCACTTTTCAAAATGTTTGGAATTTTGCCATTAGCCTGTGCATATATTCTAGCCATATTGTCATTTGAAATAAATAACCCAGAAAAGTTTACAACAAATACAGATATTCATAACAAAGAGACCAGACATAGGCAGGACTTACATAGATTCAAAAAATAATTTGCAGTTATTCCAAAAAGGGGCTTGTTTCAAAGGAATAGTTTTGTTTAATTCACTTCCCTCTTCTATAAAAGAATTGCAAATGAAAAAACAAGTTTAGATCAGAATTAAAAAGATACCTAATTACTCACACCTTCTATACAGAGGAGGATTTCATTCAATCAAAAACTATTGGTAATAATGTAACATTGTAAATATAATAAACATGAATATTCTAAGAATGCAAGTGTACGGGTAGGCTTTTGGAAACAGACATGTAATTGAAAATTATGCAATACTGATTGTCAGAGTTATTATTTGTAAATAAATGTATTAAGTATGAATGAATAATTGTTGACATGATCTACAGCCTAGAGCTTGGACTTTGAGTCTAATCTCATAATGGGATCTACAGCTTGCAATGCTATGTATGTATGTACTGCTTTGAGTGAAGTAATAAAAATATTACATGCACAGAGAAAATGTATTTATAATTTTGGAAAAACTGTAGTTCCATCAAGAAATAACATTAATTTCTTCACATATTAATGAAGCCTTGGTTTTAACTCATCTTTTAAAATTACCTTTAAAGGACATGCCAAGTGTATATATGTATAGAATATGTATGTGTATTCTAGGCTATAGAATGCATACCTATGAATATTGTTATTTTTTGGTTTTTTATCTAATACAATACTTTTTATGCTTTCATATATATATACACGCAGAGGGAACAGTTAAAATCTTTAAATTTTTAAATTTGTCTACATGAATACTGTTTATCTACTTTCTCTATTATTGAGTGCTTTTTTTTTTTTTTTGCAAAATAAATCCTTTTTCATGTCTGTTTCTGTGATATTTCCTCACTTGGCTACATATAATAGAGACATTGTTTGTTCAAACTTCACAGCAGCATTTAACTATAACAAAATAACACTGTAAATACCCAATCTGAGCCTGCTTGTAGTTATGCAAACACAATCAGCCTTGTATATGAAGTAGTACCCAACAATAATTTAGTAACCTACAGACAAGTTGTTTCTAATGCAAAGAAAGACCTTAGATGTTAAACAGGGATATATAAATGAAACAATAAAAAAGAAAATAATAATAATTTAGTCTTTTAATAGCTATCTTGGAGAATGTTTTATGCTTAACTGGAGAGTGTGCATACTTTATGTGAGCATATGTGCTAAATATATATTTTAAAGAGTCCATTATCAAAAAGTCAGAACAGTAACCTAGCACATCTAATGAAAACAGTGGTAAATGTCATTTTCAAGTGATTTGCAGTCAGGCAAGGCTCATTCCATTTCGAGATCTTAGAAAACTGTGACTCTGATAGTGATAACAAATACAAATTTTATGATTTCTATGGCGACATGAAAGATGAAAAATAAAAAGTCATCTAAAGGTATGTTGAAGTGTTACTTAATTATAACTAGTCATCTTCCATGGTCAAGGGGCAACATGCTCCCAAGGTCGTGGTTCAAACCTGGCAGGGGGTAATGAATTTTTTCAGAATTTAAAAATTCTTAGCATGGCTTCCTATGTAAAACAAGTAAAGCTGTTAGTCCCATGTCATAGATTTCATAGTTGCCTTACCTTCCCCATATTTAGATGACACCCCCTAGCGGATACCTAGGGGTTAGAAGCCTGTAGAAGAGCCAATGGCATGAAAGCACAGAATGGAGAACCTGTAACAAGTGGACAGCCTGTGGCCAGAAATGAGCAAGAGGAAGTGGATGATAGGAAAGTGAAGATGGAGCAATTGGTGGAATGAGTGGCAGGGGAAACCAGAGGACCCAGACTCCACTTGGTCCACACAAATCCTACATGTGGGGTCGAACCTGGGATGCCTTGATGGGAGGGAAGCAGTCTTAACTACTCAGCCACAGTGGCACCGTCACAGATTTACAGCACGTAAAAAACATCAAGACTGACAAAGAAACCTCTGAGTAAAATTAAGCAATCTTTCACGCCCAATATAGAAAGGAATGCTGAGAACCACAGTAGTTAAAGAGGGTCCATAAATAAAAACTTGGTTTGTTTAATTTAATTATAACCAATTGGAGTTCTGTTTTGTTTATTAACTATTATAGTATTGTCCCTTGATATGCCTCAGATGAACCTCCAAAGATTAGTTCATTAATAGCTGCTGCTTGTAATAGTTCTTAAATTCACTCTCCTTGCATTCACATATTGTCAACAGAACATTCAGCATGACTTCATGAACTAGTTGTAAATAAGAATAATAAAGGACAGCTTTTCATTTCACAACTTACCTGCACTCCCCTGGGTTCTCACAATATCCTCTAGTGGCGTGACAGTCCTGTCGACAGATTGCTGTAAACAAATGGTATACACTTTAGTAAACTGTTCAAGTAAATAAGAGCATTAACAGCAAAAGAAAGCTCAAATAATTTCAGAGCAGTTATAAAATACATAAATATAGTGCTAACAATATAAAATACCAAGGATAGCTTCCAAATATGATTCTTTAGATGCTGCAATGTGCAATATCATATCTGTACAGAACCTTCATTTGTGTACAGCTACAACAGGTAATTGTTTACCTTTCATGGTGCTGTTTCTAACAACTTCTATTCCCTTTCCATGTGAAGGCTAATCAGTTGATGAAGTTATTGTACCACAGAAGCAAGGGAAGCATTGCTTCCAACTTTAATGTATAACATGTAGGGTTTGTAAGAACAAGAGAGGAGAGATGGAGGTTAGAGGGGAGTGAATTTGAAGTTGTAAACAAGTTTGATTGCTTAGGAGTAAGGCTAAATAACAATGAAAAATGGAGAGAGCAAGGAAAAATGCACTAGGTAAGAGGAAATCAGTAATTAATAGCATAAGAACATGCTTAAAGGAAATATCAAATATGAGTGTAAACTGGCTAGAGAGAATATATACAGCAACAGTGAAATCCACTAAAGTTTTGCTCAGAGACTTGCTTTATCAGGATGGAGTTTCTTTTACATGCTAAAATGGGAAAAGTGGCTTTACTTCCTTTCCGAGGAAAGCCATGCTAAGGATTTTATGCCTGAAAAATCCATTGCCCTCCACAGGGTTTGAACCTATGACCTTGGGAATTAAGAAAAATTTATGTGAGTGCTCATTTGAGTTTTTAAAATATATGAGAGATGTATGGCAACCCAAGGCAATTATTTCTAATATATTTTATGATGAAGGTGTATGATTACATCCGTTAACCTGGTTGGTCATATCAGACGATGAATGAAATTTGTGAAATGATACTCAAATGATCTCGGAGTCCATGGAGCTTAAAGTTACTCGACATGCGTCTTCTCAGGATAAGGGAAAACCTTTAAAAAACCATATCTGAGTTACTCGCCCTAAACAAGATTTGAACTGACGACCTGTTGAATGTGAGGCAGGCACGTTACCACCACACTACCCATGCAGGCTAGTGTGATTATTGTAGTTTTAATTTGTATGGGAAATACACTTGTATATGCTTGAATTTAAGGGACCATGAATACTCTACTTCACTGGCTTTCTGGTGACAACAAATTCACAGGTCGGCCATGAGTCCAAATGAAGGCTTTGTATTTCCCTTACATACAGTTTAACAGTTCCCAACATATGTTATCATGCAGTAAAAGGTTTAAAGCTTTGAATTAAATATTAGCAGGCAATCCTTTACTAAATAGCATGACTGAAGACTTACGTTCAGAACAAAACAATCCATCCCAGCCTTCGTGACAGTTGCACTCAAAACTCGTGTTGCAGTATCCATGTTGACATCCTGGTAGAGCGATACACTTGTTACAAAGTTCTCCATAGAATCCTGAAATCAAAAGTTCTCTGTTTAAGACATGATCATAATTATTATTTACAAACTTATTCAGATACAGAGCAAAATTACATACAATGTGAATGGAATAGCATATTGTGTACTAAGAACTGTATGTTATACTTATCAGGTCAAGAATGCATATTGGAAATACTGAGATCTGATAAGTAACTTACACTTCGTGGTTAGCCAATTACTTTTTGAAATACTTGAAAAAACTGTAAAAAAAAAATAATAATAAATCAAAATTGCTTTTTAATATTTTATTGAACATTAAGAAAAAATTAATTCTCAATATGAACAAATCAAAGGCTGCATCTAAATTATATGAGAAAGTCTTCTTATACACTCTTTTGTTAATGCAAAAGATTCTTTACTTGAATTAGCACATGTCTTGAGTGTTACGTCATTTCCTAATTGTACTGTAAGTATTAATGTCCTCTCAAACTCTTACTGTAAGTACTTACAGTGCTTGTTATCATGTAAATTAATAAATGAATTGTAAATTTAGCTTACATTACCAAATATGTGCTCAGAATGATTAACTTGCATATCAAGTATTTCAAAAACATTATTACATGCAGTGACTCCACAAAATATTCATCTTACTATAAACAAATCTGGTAGTCAAATTAATGGAGAAAAATTTGTACTTATTACTTTTTCTACCATGTATAATGTGTATAATAAGTAGAAAAAATTGTATTTCATCAAAAAATTTGATACCAAGGTTTCACCAGAAATACAAGTTTTGAGGCCCTCTGAATAAAAAAAAGCATTTTTTAGTAAAAGGTCTTTGAATCATATAACTCAAAAACAAAAAGCTGGTTCAATAAAAAAACTTAGTATCTTCAGTTCAATATCTTCCAAGAATGCGACATGAAGATTTTCAGGAAAATCTTCACAACCCAAACTATTCCTTTAGATGGAAGATTGTTCGTAATTTTCAATATTCTCAAAAATCACTCATAACAATTTTAATTAAAACACCATATATTAAAAGATATTTTCAACATTTTTTCCATGTAAAGGGCAGTTTTGGGAGGGGGGGGGATTTTCTTGAAAATCTATGTGTTGCATCCTTGGAAGATGCTGAACTTAAATATAAAGTTTGTTATTTAATAATCTTTTTGTTTTTGAGTTATCATGTTCACAGACACACAGACCTTTTTCTAAAAATGCTCTTTTTCTTCTCTTTTTTTTTTTTTTATTATTATGATACAGGAGACCTTAAGACATGTATTTTAAATGAAATCCAGTATCAAATTTTTGGCTGGAATGCAATACCTACCTTCTTTGCCTATATATGTACTATGTACTAAAAAGAGAAAGCAAAAATAGCATAATTAGCTATATAATTACAGTAGCAACAGATAGATTAAATTTCCAAGCTGCGTTTTTGTTTGTGTGTGTTTACTTTACTATATTGTTATTTATTCCACTATAATTTATAATTATTATTTGACAAATTATTTATTTCAAGTGAATCAAAAAGCCTAATGTGTACCATGACTTTCTCTAACTGTTTCATAAATAAGCTTTCCTTGCAGAAATTATTCTTTTATGTACTTCTTGCTAATCAAGATAAACATTAACAGAGTTTGTCATTACTCACTTAATTTTAAGAAGAAGGGAACTAAGGAAATAAATAAGGCTAAATCGACTGTCAAATTTTTCAAAAACTGATTGCTGTGTGAAAGAATTAAATTTTGGTTCTCTTTACAAGGACAGAAATAAAACAAAAGAGAAAGAGATACGAAAGGAAAGATGACTTCACGTTTGACAAAGTTTAAATATATAAAATTTAAACTAATAACAAATACTAAATACTAAATTGTATGTTTTAACCTGATCTACATATTTTGTGTAAACAGTTTTTGCCTATCTCATGGTTTACCAGTTATACAAAAGTCTTCCAAAATGGAGAGATCTTTGGAGGCTATTCCCAGAAAATTCAAGACAATACATTTCATTTGTCATAAAAACATATCATTACATACTTAGGCTGTCCCAGAAGTATAAATAGGGGTTGTTTGAAACAACAACCTTAGAAAGCTTAAGTTTGAAGTTTGGCAATTTTATATTGTTTAGCATTTGTTTGGCAGCCATCATTAGTGAATGCTCTCAGCGAATTTGTAAACATGGAGAAAACTGGTAATCATTGTGTGATACAATACTTTCATTTGAAAGGTCTTAGTCCAACTAATATTAAAGCTGAACTAGATTCTACTTTGGGGGAGTCTGCTCCTTCATTTACAGCAGTGAAATATTGGGTGGCAGAGTTTAAGCGTGTCCATATGAGCTGCCAAGATGAACAGTTCAGTGGTCGACTAAATGAGGTTACCAGTCCAGAAATTGTTAAGAAAATCCACAAAATTGTTTTGGATGACTGTCGACTGAAAGTGTGCAAGCAAGCAGATATTGTAGGTATTTCAAAAAGTTTTGTACATCGCATACTGACTGAAAATTTGGGTATGACAAAGTTGTGTGCAAGGTGGGCTCACAATAGAACAAAAACAGCGCTGTGAGGATGTTTCAGTTGAGTGTTTGGTAATGTCTTGCTGCAATAAAGCTGAGTTTTTGTGTCAATTCATAACAATGGATGAAACCTGGGTCCATCACTTCACACTTGGGACGAAGAACAATCAAAACAGTGAATTGGAAGGGGAGAATCGGCTCCAAAGAAGGTGAAGACTGTTCCATCTGCAGGCAAGGTCATGCATAAATTTTCTGGGACGCATGCGGATAATTTTCATTAATTATCTCAAAAAAGGAAAGGTAATCAATGATGAGTATTATATGAACTTGTTACAGTGTTTGAGTGATGAAATCAAGCAAAAAGGAAGTTTTGTTTCATCAAGAAAATGCACTAGTTCACGGGTCCATTATCGCCATGGCCAAAATCAATGAGTTAAAGTTTGAATTGCTTCCTCATGCATCCTATTAGCCAGATTTAGGTCCCTCTGATTATTTTCTGTTTCCAAACTTAAAGAAATGGCTTGTGGTAAAAGATTTGCCTACAATGAAGAGGTGGAATCTGCAGTTGATTTCTATTTTGCAAACCTCAATAGTTCTCACTATAAACAGGGTATCGAAGCTATTGAACATCGCTGGTAAAAGGGTATCGAGCTGAAAGGAGACTATGTAGAGAAATAAATATGTTTTTCCCCATAATATTAGTGCTTTCTTTATTAGGTCGGGTGCTTCTGGGATAGCCCCTGTATGTGCTAGAAACAGTAAAAATCAGTGACAAGTTTAAAATTCACAAATAGTTAAAAAGTGAATATAATAATATATTTTGAAAATTTAATATTAGAATTATAATTAAAATTACAATTAAATAATATTTAACTATGTTTAGTCAGCTTATCCTCCATTTACACATGGGTGTCTGTCAGGCGTAAGAGTGAGGAAGATGATTTGATATGGATTAACTGCTGTGGTTCTCATCATCCCATTTTATACTGGGCATGAAAGAGCCTCTTTATCAGGCTTGAGGTTCTTTTATGTGCCAAAAATCAATGACTCAGGACCAATGGCTTTACTTCCCTTCCGAAGGAAGCCATTCTATTGATTTTTATGCTTGAAAAAATACATTGTCCTGGTTTTGAACCCGCAGTCTTGGATTTATGAAGTTAGCATGGTAACCATTACACCACAGAGTAAATCTGATGAGAGCAATTGGTGAAAAGAATAGCAGCAAACATTGGAGAACCCAGATGCTGCTTTGTTCACCACAAATCCCACATGCAGTCCTCTGGAATTAAACCTGGGCTGCTTTGGTGAGAGGTGGGCAGTTTAACTACTTGGTCACAGCACTGCCCATTAATAATAAATACATTTTACTTTCACAAATGAAATATAAATTTCACTGCAAAACACAAAAATTCCTAACTCTATAGCCAAAATGAAAACAGAGATAAACAGTATTTAATAAGGCATAAAATAATAACTGGCAATAACATATGAAAACAATATTTAAAATTGTTATAATTGGAATAAAATAATAAACGATACACAGAAGTATTCAGAAAGAAATACACTAATTATGGAAAACTACAAAAATCCAATTTTTCCCATTTTTGACATCTTAATATAACAATGTTTACAAATGCTAAGTAAATTGAATGTGATAGTAGTTTACCGGGTAAATTGCTAAAAATGCACAAATTTTCCTATTCTAAACACCTGAAATGTGAATGTATGACTGACCAAGTTTGCAGCGACATTCTCCTGGCCGCTTGCAGTAGCCCTGTAAGGGATCACATCCCTTTCTGCAGATGGGCACGTCACAAAGATCACCAGTCCATCCTGGCAGACATTTCACGTCACCATTATCTGTGCAGATGTAGTGGCTGTGCTCGTTCTGGCTTCCTGGAATCTCACATGCCTGTAATTAGTTCATATTCTATTGCTAATTTCTAACACTCAACTGCCAAACTGGTTACCTATCTAATGTAGGAAAATCATGCACATCTTTTCTTGGGCGCTCAGCTCCCTAGTTTTCATTCAGTAGGCTTCACATAATTTTGGAAGCAGAATGACAACATTGAGACATGAAGTGATATTTAAGATTTCACTCTCTCTTTAGATCTCAGAATTCACATACATGTAAGAGGGCTGAGTTTTGTTTAATAATTAATTTGGTTAAACTGCACGATCATCTTCTTACATTCGCGTGCGGTGTTATAAGTAGTAAAAGTGGGCATTAAACCTTATCAAAAAAAATCTGATGTGTTCAATTTACATGACTTTCTCTATATCTCTGTAACAAATTATTGTTAATAAGCTTATTCTTGTATTTATTTCATGCTAATCGAGAAAAATTAGCAGATATAGTCTTTATTTCTTGCTTTATTGTAAGTAGAAGTGAAATAAGGGAGTACCATAGGTTAGAGTGAAAGCCAAAAGCTGGTTGCTTTGTGACCGAAGTTCCTTTGTTTGTATGGACACGAGTTGGCAAATTCCTGTATGAGAAAAGTACAAGTTTTTCAAAGCTGAAACCAAAAACAAGGAATATCTCAAAACGATCAACTCCACGAAAAAAATGTATATAACATAAATTGTGTGTTTTAACGTGCTCTACATTTTTTATGTGTTAAGTCTTTGTCCATCTCTTACGGTTTAGTAGTTATGCAAAATTCATCCAGAATAAAGTATCTTCAGAGGCTATTCCCAGAAAATTCAAGATATACATTTTATTTGTCAGGTAAATATATTTAATATACAATATTTTAATCAAAATCGTTAGAGCCATTTTTTAGAAAATCAAAATTTTCGAAAAAAGTTCCATGTAAAGGGTAGTTGGAGTGGGGGGATGTACTTGAAAATCTTTGTGTCGCATCCTTGGAAGATACCAAACCTAAATACCAAGTTTGGTTTTTAACAGACTTCTGTTTTTGAACTATGCTACACACTGACACACACATGAACATTTTTCTAAAAATGCTTTTTTTGCATTCAGGAGGTCTCAAAATATGTATTTCAGGTGAAATCTCGGTATCAAATTTTTGGGTGCATTACCATACCTTCTCTATACATTATGAACATAGCACGTATAGAGAAAGTAAAAACTTCCTACATATTTGAAAAACAATGGTTGCATAACACAATTCAAAAATGAAATCCATAAATTCCTACTTAATAATCAGTTCTATTCAATTGATGAATTAAAGGCCACAGAATAGGTAAGATTTTAAATTATGTGAATTACATAATCTGTACCACTTAATAACTATTTATTTTTATGGGGTCTGCCACATGTCCAAGAACTTCTATGGTGAATAAATAAGCAGGAAGAAGGATGCACTACCAGCTATGAAACAGAAGACTTAATCCTACACTTCAAGAAATCATATTTTTCATTAAATTGGGCATTGCTTATAATTCATTTAAATAATGGTGTATATAATATATATTTTCCAATAATGTATCTTGTATTTCAATTGCAACATGTTGTAAATAGTTACTCTTTTTACTTTATCTTGTTAATTTATTTCCTAATTGTGTTAAACTTTTCATATAATATAATTTCAAGCAGTATTTTAATTTACAGTTCTTTATATTTGACTAAGCCAATATGTTTGTAATGAAATCTTATGGTGAATAAATTTGATTTGATTTGGTAAATTAGATATCCTGTCCACCACAATGTCTGAGAGCCTCAAAGACAGACTTACTTTGCTTGGCCAGCACTGCGGAAAGACAGGCAAGTGAGGCAGAGAAAGCTCTCTTTCTTCTCCCCAGCCCTTGCTTCCTAGCACCCAAGAGAAGGTGTGTGCATAGTAATTAGTTCTTTATGACCCTAAAGGTTGCCTAGATATATAGGGTCATTAAATTATAAGGTACCCTCTCTTGCGGCCTCTGATAGGTGCTGGGAAAGTGGCGCTGACAGAAACACACTAAATTCCTTGCCTTAGGGTAAATACTGGACAAAACACAATAGCAGAAAGAAAATAAAGGAAGCCACTACTCTTAATACCAGTAGAAGAAAAATAATCTGATGTGTTACATTCACATGACTTTCTCTGCATCTATGCAACAAATTATTGTTAAAAAGTTTATGCTTCTATTTACTTCATGGTAGTCAAGAAAAAATTAGAAGAAATAATTATATTACATGCTTCCTTGTAAGTAGAAGCGAAATAAGGGAGTGCCATAGGTTAAAGTGATAGTCAAAAGTTGGTTGCTATGTGACTGATGCTCCTTTGTTTGCATGGACAGGAGTTGACAAATTCCTGTATGAGAAAAGTATAGTTTTTCACAGCTGAAGCCAAAAACAAGAAATATCTCAAAAACGATCAACTCCATGAAATAAAGTATATAACATAAATTGTGTGTTTTAATGTGCTCTACATTTTTTTGTGTTGTAAGTTTTTGTCCATCTCTTATGGTTTAGCAGTTATGCAAAATTCCGTAAAATTCATCCTGAATAAAGTAGTCTTCAGAGGCTATTCCCAGAAAATTCAAGATATACATTTTATTTGTCAGGTAAATATCTTTAATATACAATATTTTAATCAAAATCGTTAGCCGATTTTTAAGAAAATCAACATTTTGGAAAAAAGTTCCATGTAAAGGGGGTTTGGGGTGGAGGGATTTTTCTCAAAATCTTTGTGCTGCATCCCTGGAAGATACTGAACCTAAATACCAAGTTTGATATTTTATGTTACCGACTTTTCGTTTTTCAGTTATCATGTTCACAGACACACACACACACACACACACATGGACCTTTTTGTGAACATGCTTTTTTTGGATACAGGGGACCCTAAAACATATATTTCCGGTGAAATCTAGGTATTGAATTTTTGGATGGAGTGCAATACCTTCTCTATACACTATGTACATAGTACGTATAAAGAAAGTAATAAAAGACATTTAAGAAATGTTTATACCACCCATTTTTCCACAAAAAATTTCAGAAATTATTCTCCAAATATAAAATCATTCTAGCACCCCAGAATAGATATAACCAAAATTCATTAAGAGCACCCCCAAAGGATCCAATACCCAAAAAGAAAAAAAAGGAATCTATCAGATAAACAGCAATAATTAAAATAAAGTATACATTGGAAAAATCAAAAGAAATATCTGCATCCGGACCAAAGAACATATGTACAACATAAAAAACAAACAAGTTAGCAGTTGCAGCATATTTTTGAGTTCCAACCATGAAATAAACAAAAGCACAGAGTTAATAATACATGTGAACCACCCCATGTTTGGGAAAAACAATTTATCAAAAATAACTTGCACTGGGAATTTTGAATTTTTTTTTTTTTTTTTTTTTTTTTTTGGTTCATTACTCCATTAAAGCAACAGCTTTTTGAAACATGTCCTGTTTAAAAAAAAACAATAATGAAGCAATAATGTCCACACCTTGACTCAAAAATTAAATGTGGGAAATGTTGACTTCTGCCCTCAAAGAGGCAACATACATGGTAAAAACGTTCTTGCTCATTTACCTTAGCTCAGCAGCAGGAATTATTGTGATTTCTTGCACTATATTATCACTAAGTTCTGTTTGAGCAGTTATGTGCCATTTTTATTGTTATGGCAATAGAATTATAAGTGTTGATGTGTGGCGCCCTGGTTGTGATTTTTACTTTCTCTACACGAACTGTTCCAGCCA
Source organism: Hymenopus coronatus (assembly GCA_030762935.1). NCBI lineage: Eukaryota > Metazoa > Arthropoda > Insecta > Mantodea > Hymenopodidae > Hymenopus > Hymenopus coronatus. Next base: position 18,080,347 of record CM060888.1, read on the forward strand.
AAAATTTGATACCAAAATTTCACTAGAAATATACGTTTTAGGGTCCCCTGTATCCAATAAAATATGATGTTCCATTCACATGACATTCTCTGCATATCTGCAACAAATTATTGTTAAAAAGTATATGCTTCTATTTACTTAATGCTAATCAAGAAAAAATTAGCAGAAATAGTCTTATTACGTGCTTCCTTGTAAGTAGAAGTGAAATAAGGGAGTACCATAAGGTTAAAGTGATAGTCAAAAGGCGGTTGCAATGTGACTGAAGTTCCTTTGTTTGTATGGATAGGAGTTGACAAATTCCTGTATGAGAAAAGTACAAGTTTTTTAAAGCTGAAACCAAAAATAACAAATATCTCAACAACAAAAATTTATGTTATATACATTTTTTTGTGGAGTTGGCTATTTTTTAGATATTCCAGGTTATTAGTTTCAGCTTTAAAATGCTTATACTGCCATTCTTGATTAGCATGAAGTAAATAGAAGAGTAAGCTTTTTAATAATAATTTGTTGCAGAGATGTAGAGAAAGTCATGTGAATGGAACACCTCAAATTTTTATTTACAGGACCCAGAGTATATCATTGTAAACACTATAGGAACTTAGTGATAACACCATGGAAAAAATAACAAGGATTTCTGAGCTGAGCTTAAGCTAGTGCGCAAAAATAGTTTTATAAGAGAGATCCTTGTTATTTTTTCCATGGTGTTATCACTAAATTATGTGTAAACTTCTATCCATACAAACAAAGGAACTTCAGCCACATAGCAACCAGCTTTTGACTATCACTTTAACCTATGGCACTCCCTTATTTTGCTTCTACTTACAAGGAAAACATTTCACAATTTTCTTGGAGACTGTCGGTTCTCTTGTGCAGCGGAGAGAGGCGGAAGGAGGGGATACCTTATAATTTAATGACCCTATAATATATCTATACATATGAAATATAACTTGACATTTTCACAGAGGCTTTACTTTTACTTTCTCTACACATACTATGTACATAGTGTATAGAAAAGGTATTGTAATGTACCCAAAAATTAGATTCCCAAATTTCACTGGAAATATATGTTTTAGGGTCCCCTGTATCCAAAAAAAGCATTTTCAAAAAAAGGTCTGCCTGTGCACAGGTGTGTGTGTGGGGGGGGATGTCCGTGTGTCTGCGAACAAGATAACTCAAAATCGAACATTCAGTAAAATACCAACCTTGGTATTTAAGTTTAGTATCTTCCAGGGATGCGACACGAAGATTTTGAAAACATCCACCCACCCCAAACAACCCTTCACATAGAAATTTTTTAAAAAAAATTGATTTTCTCAAAGGTGGCTCTAACGATTTTGATTAAAATATTCTATATTAAAGATGTTTACATGACAAATAAAATGTATATCTTGAATTTTCTGGGAAATTTATTCTGGATGAATTTTATAGAATTTTGCATAACTGCTAAACCATAAGAGATGCGCAAAAACTTACCACACAAAAAAGAGCATGTTAAATCCCAAAATTTATGTTATATACAGTTTTTTCATGGAGTTAATTGTTTTTGAGATATTCCTTGTTTTTGGTTTCTGCTTTGAAAAACACTTTTCTCATACAGGAATTTGTCAACTTCTGTCCATACAAACAAAGGAACTTCAGTCACATAGCAACCAGCTTTTGACTATCACTTTAACCTATGGTACTCCCTTATTTCACTTCTACTTACAAGGAAGCAAGAAATAAGGCTATTCCTGCTAATTTTTCTGGATTAGCATGAAATAAATAGAAGCATAAGCTTTTTAATAATAATTTGTTGCACAGATGTAGAGAAAGCCATGTGAATGGAACACATTAGATTTTTTCTGTATTGTATTCCATCCAAAAATGTAATGCCAAGATTGTGCCAGAATACATTTTGAGACTCCCTAAATCAAAAAAAAAAAAAAAAAAAAAAAAAAAAAATTATACTGGGTATATTAATATTGTATTCCACCTAAAAATAATTTTTATTTTCTCGACTACATGTAGGAGGTAGGAGCATGTTATCGGTGAGGGCACTTTGGAAACCAAGTACTAATCTATTGCAGCCTACCACCCCCTTCCGGGGAAGGGATGAGAGGAGGGGAAACCACAGGCCAGCACACAGGAAACGACGGACCTAAGCGCAGAGACGCAAGGAAGTCCCTAACAGTTTCACTAGATGGTACCCCTGGTGCACCACAAAGGCTATACAGGTGCCGGGAGGCCGAAAAGAGGCCTCTACTAACGCAACCAAGGGGAAGAAAGTTTTACTTGGAGGAAGCAACGGTGCCATCTGGCTGCAAAGCCTCAAGTCACACTTGCCGCCGACCTGAAAGGTGAAGAAAAGAAATGAAATGAAGGAGTGAAAGGGAAAGGAACTGTGGTAGATATACAGAACCCCAGTATTCGCCTAAGGAGCCCCAGGAAAACCACGGAAAAAACCAGGGCCAGAGCGCGCGATCAACGGGGAACGAACCCGGGCCTATCGAAAATCAGTCCCATATACCTGTAGCAGGTAAAGGAAGCATCTTATTCCACTATTATTATTATTATTATTATTATTATTATTATTATCATCGTCATTGTGACATATCTTCTCTACTTACAAGGAAGCAAGTAATAAGATCAATTCTGCTAATGTTTATCTCGATTGGCATTGTGTTGATAAAAGAATACTCTTTTGTAAGAATAATTATAAAGAATATCATATGAATGGAATACACCATATTTTTAAAACTGTAGTAATTAAACAAAAAAAGCAGTTGAACTGCCTCTATGGAAACAGTCCAGATATACTTGCTGGACTGCAAATATGCTCTTTTTAAGCCAGAAATGATAACCAATAATCGCCATGGTTTCTACAGCTTTCAATGTTCGCCTCTGCCCTTGGCTAAGAATGGACATGAATCAACGTTAGCCCTCCACAACCGTTTTGCTGCGACTTTAAAGAATGTACACAGATCCAATTGACTATATTCTCTGTTACTTAAGTCCTTTTTTTCTTTTTTTAGTGTTTAACGCCCGATTTTACTGCTAGGGCATCGCAGCCGATGACACTGATGATACATGGAATGAAGATGCAGCACCTGTGGAATGTGGTGAACTGCAGAATCTGGAGAAAACCCGCCCCTGCGCCACTTTGTCCACCATAAATCCCAATTACGGTCTCTTGCTACTTCTTCAATGCACACATTTTTTGACTGGAGAATGGACACCAATCCAAGATGACCATGTTTACTGCTACTTAATCTTGAGTGCACAACTTTCTTTGACTGGAGAATGGCTGCAGAATGAACATGCTCAAAGCTTTTTAACCTTGAATAACGACTGGAGAATGAACACCAACCCAGTGCTGACCATGCTCAAAGCTCTTAACCTTGAATAACGACTAGAGAATGAACACCAACCAGTACTGAGCACGCTCAAAGCTCTTAACCTTGAATAACGACTGAAGAATGAACACCAACCCAGTGCTGACCATGCTCAAAGCTCTTAACCTTGAATAACGACTGGAGAATGAACACCAACCCAGTGCTGACCATGCTCAAAGCTCTTAACCTTGAATAACGACTGAAGAATGAACACCAACCCAGTGCTGACCATGCTCAAAGCTCTTAACCTTGAATAACGACTGGAGAATGAACACCAACCCAGTGCTGACCATGCTCAAAGCTCTTAACCTTGAATAACGACTGGAGAATGAACACCAACCCAGTGCTGACCATGCTCAAAGCTCTTAACCTTGAATAACGACTGAAGAATGAACACCAACCCAGTGCTGACCATGCTCAAAGCTCTTAACCTTGAATAACGACTGGAGAATGAACACCAACCCAGTGCTGACCATGCTCAAAGCTTGAACACTCACCTGTTTCTTCCACTTGGGCACATACCGCGCCGACTCCACCACGACCAGCAGCACCACCAGCAGCAGGACGGACGATGTGTGCATGGCTGAACGTCGCGATAACACTGACAGAGGATTATCCTGACGTGAGAAGAGTGTCAGCCGATGACCCGCTCTAGACCCACTTGCCTACTCCACTCGAACTGCTCAATCCAACATAACGGCTCATAACTCTTCCCAGATGTCGAGATCTCTCGAGAAGCATAACGGGCTGCCACTCCTTACTCTCTACTGGGTCTCAAACAATTTCACGCATTCCAAAAAGGGGCTTCATCCACTTTGATAATCTAAAATCTGTCTTACTTTTGTATAGATAATTAGAGTAGAGTCGTTATAAGTAGACTGAGATAGTCAAATATTTATATGTTGGTCTTGAAATTCCATTATCTTTCCTTACATCACGAGAAAGAACTGAATAACACGATTTAAAAACATAAAACAATTATTGAAAAATCTTATGCGTTCCATTCACATGACTTTCTCTACATCTCTGCAACAAATGGTTGTTAAAAATCTTATGCTATTTACTTCCTGCTAATTGAGAAAAAATTAGCAGAACTAGTCTTATACTTGCTTCCTTGTAAGTATAAGCGAAATAAGGGAATACCATGGGTTAAAGTGATAGTCAAAAGCTGGTTGCTATGTGACTAAAGTTCCTTTATTTGTATGGACAGGAGTTCACAAATTCCTGTTTGAGAAAAGTAAGTTTTTTAAGGTTGAAACCAAAAAAGAAGGAATATCCGGAAAATGATCAACTCCACGAATAAAATGTGTATACCATAAATTGTGTGTTTAAACGTGCTCTACACTTTGTTTTTTTTCAGCTTAACGTCCTTCAACCTAGTTGGTCATATCGGCCAATTAATGAAATTGGTGAAATGATGCTCAAATGTTCTCGGGGTCCACGGAGCTTAAAGTTACTCGACATTCGTCTTCTCAGGATTAGGGAAAACCCCGAAAAAAACCTTATCCGAGTAACTCAACCTTAGCGAGATTCGAACTCACGACCTTTTGAAGGTGAGGCAGACACGATACCACCACACTACCCAGGCGGGCTCTTTATTTTTGTGGAGTAAGTTTTTGTCCATCTCTTACGGTTTAGCAGTTATGTAAAATTCATCCAGAATAAAGTAGGCTTCAGTACTCCCAGAAAATTCAAGATGTACATTTTATTTCTCAGGTAAATATATCTTTAATATGCGATACTTTAATCAAAATCATTAGAGGCATTTTTGAGAAAATCTAAATTTTCGAAAAAAGTTCCATGTAAAAGGTATTTTAGGGTGCAGGGATTTTTCTCAAAATCTTCATGTCGCATCCTTGGAAGATGCTAAACATAAATACCAAGTTTAGTATTTTGCCGACTTTTCGTTTTTGTGTTATCGTGTTCACAGACACACACACACACACTTTTAGATACAGGGGACCCTAAAACATATATTTCCGATCAAATCTCGGTATCGAATTTATGGGTGGAGTGCATTACCCTCTCTATACACTATGTACATAGTACGTGTAGAGAAAGTAAAAAACTGTTGAAACCCAGTAACCGGCCATCTCGAAAATGGTGATGCTACAAAAAAGTTATATTTTTGAAATCGGGGCGATTCAGAAAGTAACGATCGCTTTGGCATTACTAAATAGAAACGAAAGCTATCAACACAAAACTTTATTTACAAAGTTACAGAACCTTACTCTGTTTCTCAACGTAATCAAGGTATTTATTGTCACGTGGTACCGGTGTTTCAATACACATGTTATACTCTTCCACCGCTAACATCTGAGCCAAGATGTTGAGGTTTTCACCGATTACGAATCTTTTTCCACCCAAAAAGTCATGTATGGGGACCAAAGTGAGATACTTTTTTTTTTTTTTTTTTTTTTCTAAATTCTTTAAACAACCTTTGCTTTCAATCCCCTCCTAGCACCGACTCTGGTCTTTGTCGGGCTTAACGCCATTTCCTCATTGAAGACTCGCATCAAAATTTGTGTTATTTGCCTATAAAATTCGATTGACCGAACATTTTGTGCATTGACGGTAGAAAAGTATAACATGGACATTGTAAATCTGGTACCACGTAACAATGAAAATCTTGACAGAATGGAGATTGCGTTGAGAAATAGAGTAAGGTACTCTAACTTTGTAAATTAAGTTTTGGGTTGATATCTTTCGTTATTATTTAGTTTTGCCAAATCGTCGTCCGTTTCTGGATGTTCCTCGATTATTATGTGTCAAAGAGATCTATCCACATTATTTTTACTTTCTCTACACGTACTATGTACATAGTGTATAGAGAAGGTATTGCATTCCACCCAAAATTCGATACCGAGATTTCACCGGAAATACATGTTTTGAGACCACCTTATCCAAAAACAACATTTTTAGAAAAATGTCCTTGTGTGTGTGTATGTGTGTGTGTGTGGGGGGGGCAGTATATCTCAAAAACGAAAAGTCCGTTAAATACCAAACTTGGTATTTAAGTTTGGTATCTTGCAAGGATGCGACACGAAGATTTTCAAGAAAATCCCCCTACCCTCAACTACCCTTTACATGGAACTTTTTTCGTCAATTTTGATTTTCTCAAAAATGACTAACGATTTTAATTAAAATATCATATATTAAAGATATTTATTTGACAAATAATATGTATATCTTGAATTTTCTGGGAATAGCCTCTGAAGACTTCTATATTCTGGATGAATTTTACGGAATTTTGCATAACTACTAGAGATAGACAAAACTGTAGAGCACATTAAAACACACAATTTATGTTATATAATTTTTTTCGCGGATTTGTTAGTTTTTGAAATAATCATTGTTTTTGGTTTCAGTTTTAAAATACTTATCTTTTCTCATACAGGAATTTGTAAACTCCTGTCCATACAAACAAAGGAACATCAGTTACACAGCAACCAGCTTTTGGCTTTCACTTTAACCTATGGTACTCCCTTATTTCGCTTTTACTTACAAGGAAGCAAGTAATAAGACTATTTCTGTTAATTTTTTCTCTATAAAAAGTATTAGCTTTTTAACAATAATTTGTTGCAGAGATGTAGACAAAGTCATGAGATTTTTGAGATATTTACATGACCAATGAAAGTGTATATCATGAATTTTCTGGGTGTAGCGTTTGAAGTTCCCATCATTGAAATGGATTTTATATAAGTTTGTAAAATTGACAAACTTTTAGAACAGACATAACTTACTACATAAACCATGTGCATGTTGTTTAAACATAATTTTTTTCCTATTAACCATTTCTGGGAATTTGTTATTGGTTTCAACTTTCATATATCTAAATATATGTTTTTGAACTGCTAATTTGTCTTTTTGTTTTTGTGATCTCCAAATTGAATGGAATTCCAAAGACTACCAAATCCCTCTTTTGCCTACAGTGGAATTATTTTTGCAAGCATTCATCTCGATAAAAATGAAGTAACTAGAAAAAAATATTATATGTGTTCCATTCACATGACTTTCTCTACATCTCTGTAACAAATTATTGTTATAAAGCTTATGTTTCTATCTACTTCATGATAATTGAGTAAAACATTAGCAGAAATGGTCTTATTACTTAGTTCCTTGTAAGTAAATGGGAAATAAGGGAATAACTAGGCTAAAGCAATTGTCAAACCTCTTAACTTGGTGGCAGTGCAGTTCTCTTTGCACAGTTAAAAGTAAAACAAAAGGAGATATGAAACGAATGAAGACTTCTCGTTTGAGTAAAGTTAAAATTGAAACAAATAACCAGATGTAACTTCAAACAGAGACAAAGACAAAGAAAGAAGAAAAGAAAGTATAGGACATAAACTATGTGTTTTAACGAGATTTACATTTGTTTGTATGGTTTAATAGTTGTGAAAGTGTCCTCCATAACGAGAGGTCTTCAGAGCCTATTCCCAGAAAATTAAATATATACATTTATTTTATACATTTTATTTTCATGTATCTTTAATATACTTAATCTTTAATCAAACTTGTTACACCCATTTTTGAGAAATTCACAATTTCGAAACATTTTACATGTATAGAGTAGTTTGTAGTAGGGGAATTTTCTTGAAAATCTTGAAGGATGTTGAACTTAAAAATCAAGTATTTAACGGAATTTTTGTTTTTAAGTTATGTTGTTCCCACATACACATGGACCTTATTCTAAAAATGATTTTTGGATTTCCAGTGAAATCTCGGTATCAATTTTTTGAAGTGGAATGCAATACCTTGTCTATGTACTATGTACATGCTAGATAAAGTGAAAATTATTTTATTTTTTATTCAGGGGATCTTAAAACATATATCTTTGATGACATCTCTATGTAGAAGTTTTGGGTGAAATACGGTACTTTCGGCCCGCCTGGGTAGTGTGGTGGTAGCATGTCTACCTCATATTCAACAGGTCGTGAGTTCGAATCTCGCTTGGGGTGAGTTGCCTGTATAAGGTTTTTTTCGGGTGTTCCCTTATCCTCAGAAGACGAATGTTGAGCATCATTTCACCAATTTCATTCATCGTCCAATAAAACCAACCAGGCTAAAGAACGTTAAGCTAAAAAAAAAAAATAAATAAATAAAAAAAAAAAACAGTACTTCCGATACTTGCTGTACGCAGTAGGGACATTCATAAGCATGGAAGAATGTGCCGAGAAAATAATATTTTTAAAAATCAAAACGGTATGTTGCTAAGTGATGTGAAGCTTTAATGAGATATTAAAATGTTTGAATGAAATATGAAGGGAACCGCGTACTGGATGTTGAGATTAGGCAGTGTGAGAATGCACGTATAACTGTTCATCATAAGTAGACCCACTTCCACCAGAACAACAAAGATATCCGGCACATTCTCCCGGGTTCGAAACTTTCCTAACCTGCCTCTACTCCGACTGTAGAGGTCTCTGACCTACATCTCAGCGTGGGTTTGAACCCCGTTCAGCCGCGAGTTGATTCAATAATTCAAACAGCTAGATGGATGTTTCCCAGAAACTGAGTTTTCCCCGGTGCTAAGTCAAAACCTAATTTTCTCTGCCCACTCTAATTTACCTTAAGGGAAGTCGAAATGCTCCTTCTTGCCAGTGTTAAAGTTTGACCCATTATCTCAGCAACTGTTTAAGAGAATGAGCTAAATTTTTACTGTGTACATAGTGTATAGAGAAGGTATTGTAATGCACCAAAAAATTCGATACCGAGATTTCACCGGAAATATATGTTTTGGGTCTGCCTGAATCCAGAAAAAGCATTTCTAGCAAAAGGTCCCTGTGTGCGTGTGTATAGGTCTGTGTAAGTATGTCTGTGGACAGCACAGCTCAAAAACGAAAATACCATTAAATACCAAACTTGGTATTTATGTTTAGTATATTGCAAGGATGTGATACTAAGATTTTCAAGAAAATCCCCCCACCCCCAACTACCCTTTACATGGAACTTTTTTCGAAAATTTTGATTTTCTCATAAATGGCTCTAACGATTTTGATTAAAATATCGTATATTAAAGATATTTAACTGACAAATAAAATGTATATCTTGAATTTTCTAGTAATAGCCTCTGAAGACTACTTTATTCTGGATGAATTTTATGGAATTTTTCATAATTGCTAAACCGTAAGAGATAGACAAAACTTACAATACGAAAAATGTAGATCACGATAATACACATAATATATGTCATATACATTTTTTTCGTGGAGTTGATCGTTTTTGAGAGATTCCTTGTTATTGGTTTCAGCTTTAAAAAAAAAAAAAAAACTTTATACCTGTCTCTTACAGGAATTTGTCAACTCCTGTCCATACAAACAACGGAACTTCAGTCACATAGCAACCAGCTTTTGACTATCACCTTAACCTATGTTACTCCCTTATTTCGCTTCTACTCACAAGGAAACAAGTAATAAGACTATTTCTGCTAATTTTTTCTCGATTAGTACGAAGTAAATAGAAGCATTAACTTTTTAACAATAATTTGTTGCAGAGATGTAGAGAAAGTTATGTGAATGGATCACATCAGCTTTTTCAAGGTATATTCAGCAATACTTTTACAGTTGCCTGATGAAAAATAGAACAGTTTCATTAGAAGGAAAGTATGGTTTTTTAAATACAGCTCTTAAAAATTTATTGAAAAATGATTTTTAAATTAAAAAAAATATCCACATATGTAAACACTTATTTTGTTAAAATAAAGCCTATTTAAGTGCAAATATGTGGTAAAAATATCAGCCCTTTGTGTCAATCAGTTTCTGAGATAATGGGGCATTTGAATATACAATTTTACTTCTTCAAATTGCTTTGGAATATAACATTAAACAAATGTAACCTATCTTTCCAAACACAACTTTGCAGTTCTTCGAAACTGTCGCATAAAGGCAATACGAGCGGGATGCAAATGCTGCCAACAGCTATAATATTTTCCGGTCTCTAACCTAACATTTTCAAAATTATTGATGTTTTACCAAGCGAGTGTATCAAAATGCTCTAAATAGCTACTACTCAAGGTTATTTTCAGCACTATTTTAAAGGTATTTACAACTAGCGTGCTTCTATGAAAGTTATACAAAAAAGTGAGCGGGAGACTCGAAATATTCATTTGCAATTAAAATATGAAAATCGAGAAAAAAATACGAAAATCACATTTCGACTCCCCTTAAGGTGATGCATCAGTGAAATTTTACCAAAAATCTGTTTCATTCACATGACTTTCTCTACATCTCTGTAACAAGTTTCTGCTAAAAAGTTTATTCTTCGATCTACTTCATGCTAATCGATATAAACATTAGCAGATATGATCTAATTTCTTGCTTCCTTGTAAGTAAAAGGGAAATAAGGGAATAGTCAAATCTTTTGAAAGCTGGTTGATATGTGGTTGAAATCCGTTTCTCCTACATGGCCAAGAGTTTACTAATTCTGTATGAGAAACGTTTTAAGAATTTTAAAACTGAAACCAATAACGAGGAATATCTCAGAAACGGCCAGTTCTACAAAAAAAGCGCACATGACAAAAATTATATGTTTTAACGAGATCTGCATTTTTTCTATCGTTAAGTTTTTGTCTATCTCTTACGGTTTACCAGTTATGAAAGCTCAGAAAAAAATCATCCAGAATAAAGAACTCTTCAGAGGCTATTCCCAGAAAATTCAAGATATAGTTTTTTTTTGTTTTTTTTCAATGGAACTTAAAAGTTACTCGACATTCGTCTTTTCAGGATAAGGGAAAACCCCCAAAAAAACTTTATTAGGGGTAACTCACCGTAAGCGAGATTCGAACTCACGACCTTTTGAATATGAGATAGACACGCTACCACCACAATACCCTGACGGGTTATATACATTTTATTTGTCATGGAAATGTTTTAAATCTAAGAGATTTTAATCAAACTCGTTAGCCATTTTTAAGAAAATCTAAATTTTCGAATTTTTCCCACGTAAAGGTGGGGAATTTTCTTGAAAATATACGTGTCGCATTCTTGGAAGACACCAAACTTAAATACCAAGCCTTCGTTCTTGGGCTATGCTGTCCACACACACACACACACACACACACACCGCGCGCGCGCAACTCTTTCTAAAAATATTTCTTTTTTTTTTTTTTTGGATTCGGGGTGACCCAAAACATATTTCCGGTGAAATTTCGGTATCGAATTTTCGGGTGCAATACAATACCTTCTCTACACATGTACATAGTAATGTGTATAAAAGCAAAAATTTAATGTGGGGGGATTTTCCCCCAAAATGGCGGGGGGGATTTATCCTCTATAGGGGAAGTTTTGGGGAAATTGCTGGGGGAATACAGTGAAACAATAGGGTGTTTTGGGGCAATATTTATTTCGCAAAAATAAATAAGTGAATATCGTGACAAAAGAACTGCGTGTTAATGAAGAATTTCGACTTTATCACCACACCGACAATGTGAATTGCCATCTCTGTTCTGTGAAGCTATCAACAAACAACCTATCAAGGTGATGCGCACTTGTCTGCTGCATAATTTAAACAGTTTTTATGTCAACTCAACAACGATGTGACCTAGGTGCTTAGCAGAATATATTATTGCAACGTATAAATAAGCAAAGAGGCATATTGGTGCTGAATAAAATGCCAAAAACAAGTGGAATGAATTACAGGAAAGAGTGGGAGACATCCTAAACTTTCAGGTAGGTACCTAAACTGAACTATGATTCACAACTAAAAGTACACATAAGTGTATCTACCTTTAAAAATCTGATGTGTTCCATTCACATGACTATCACTACATCTCAGCAACAAATTATTGTTAAAAAGCTTATGCTTATATTTATTTCATGCTAATTGAGAAAAATTAGCAGAAATAGTCTTATTGCTTACTTCCTTGTAAGTAGAAACGAAATAAGGGAGTACCAGAGGTTAAAGTGAAGGACACAAGCTGGTTGCTATGTGACTGAAGTTCCTTTGTTTGTATGGATAGGAGTTGACAAATTCCTGTATGAGAAAAATTGTTTTTTTAAAGCTGAAACCAATAACAAAGAATATCTCAAAACGATCAACTCCACGAAAAAATAATATGATATAGATTATGTGTATTATAATGATCTACATTTTTCGTATTGTAAGTTTTTGTCTATCTCTTACGGTTTACCAGTTATACAAAATTCAGTAAAAATCATTCAGAATAAACAATTCTATAGAGGCTATTACCAGAAAATTCAAGATTTACATTGTATTTGGCATGTAAATATCTTAAAAATAAGAGATTTTAATCAAAATTGTTAGAGCCATTTTTGAGAAAATAAAAGTTTTCCAATTTTTTTTCATGAAAAAAGGGAAATAAGGAAGTGCACTAGGCCAGTGATATTCAACCTGGGGTACGCGTACCCTCGGGGGTTGGTGAAGATTTCTTAGGGGATATATAAAATAATGTGTTTCCTGAATCCTCACAAAATAGCGAAAAATATTTCAGCCAGAGAGATTTGAATTGCCCTTCCGGTATACCCAACAATGATAACATACATCTGCGCTCGCTAATCATTTATGTTGTTTATTTCAAGCGCCGACAACAATAACAGTTTCTAAGAATGTACGTTAATTACCGACTGTTCAGAACGCAGATTCCATTTGTTTATCCAAGTTTCACATCTCATTCTTTATATTTGTGAACCTTTGGATATCCTTATTGTGATAGTGGACTAAATATTTGAACTTTTGTTGTAAGACGGATAAATTCGTTATAAGAGGAAAACGTAAACTCAACGAAACAGTTGATAGTGGCGAAAATGTTTAACCACCGCAAGTGAAAAGTGCATGTTCCACCACGTGACATATGTTGAAGTTGAACCATCTACGAGCAAGTCGAGAAATGTGAAATGCGAATATTACAGGGAGTCCTACGTTAAATATGGATTCGTATCAAATATGTGTGATCCACCTCTGCATTATTTTAAACCAAACTCTGTCGAATAATTCCATGAAACCAACCCAGCTTCACAGACATTTGGAAACCAATCACCAAGTCAGTCCAATTTCTCCGGCGCAAAGCAGAAAAATTAATTACAAAATCAACTAAGGAGGCATTGTATGGGTTAGCGTTGCTAAGTCACCTTATACCACAGTTGAATCTCTCTTTATTCCTGGTTCTTTGATTGCGCTGAAGTAATCATAATGACACAAGTGTTGGGTAGAATTCATGATATTGTTGATCAAACAGTGGAACATATTCAAAAAGATTTGCAATTCAAATCGATGAATCGGTGGGTGTGTCTGCTGCTGCTAAGCTACTTATGTATGTTCGGTATTTTGAAGTTCAAAAAGGTGCTATTTCTGATGAAATTTTAGGATGTAAACAATTACCAGAACATACAACGGGGGGTGATGTTTTTAAAATTCTTGAGAATTTTATAAGATTAAAATTAAATTTGTCATGGGACTAGTGTTTAAATTTATCCACAATGGCACGACAGCTCACAAGGAACCTTGGCCTACCGCCTGGAGCCGATACTTATCCATCAAGTAGCTTCTCAGCTGCCCCCCCCCCCCTCCAGGGACTTCACGAGGCTGAATGCACCCCGGACCAGGTCTCCCAACGGGAGAAAAATCCCCACGCCGGTACTGGGAATCAAACCGAGATCTCTCGCATGGTAAGCAGCTTGCACTAAGAAGACGACCATATTGCATTATACACAGAGAAAATTTGGTAGTTCCTCCTGGGTTACACGGAACATTGAACACTGCTATAAAAGTAATCAGTTTAGTAGTCAAGTCATTGAACTCCCATCTGTTTAAAATAAAGAAGTGCAAGGAGAATAGAGGGCTACGATTTAAACTTGAACTAAGTAATGAGATATGACTTCGTGCTGAATCTAAGACTGATATGTTGGTACTATTAAGTTATGTGAGTATTAGACAGGTTGCACACTATCACTGTATAGTAAGATTTCAGGGAGGTTAGATCAACTTTGATCTAATCCCCTCCAAAAATTCAACGAACGAGGAGAGACACGTCCGTAAATTTGCTTATAAACTTTAGGTGAAACTTCAACACTCTTATAGTTTATATTGGAGAGTTTAAGGTAAAAAATGTGGTTCTAAAATAAGCATTCTTTTCAAAATAAAGTCCAAAATGTTACTATCAAAACATCCTAAATATAGATTACTATATTATTAATATTTTAGTGTACACATTTAGATTAAATTTAAGTTTTGGATGCTATATTTTTACTTTCCATGTCACAATAAAGCTAAATAGACCTGTCCTGCCATCTAGTTTGCTGTTTCCGCAACTGGCAGATCAGCAACAAAACGCGGACCACACCAGCGCGCCAAGTGGACATACCAATTACTATGTATCAAACCATGTGTTGGAGATACAGAGCCAATGTACAAACAAGGTTATCATTTGCTGTTCACCAAATTGTAATCTTGGATCGTTAACTCCTAAACTATTCATTGCAGCGCACATGAGGTTAATATATGACTTTTTTGCTCTATATGTGTGAACGCTGCGCATCAGTACTTCTAAAGCTTATCATGCAGGAAAACAGTTTCATTTTTACGCAGTATTTAAGCACGAACTTACTTAAATATATAGTAGGTTAACGTCTTTTAACCTAGTTGGTCATATCAGACGATGGATGAAATTGGTGAACTGACGCTCAAATGATCTCGGGGTCCATTCATCTTCTTAGGATAAATAACCTAGAAAAAAACTTTTTTCGGGTTACTCACCGTAAGCGAGATTCGAACTTGTGACCTGTTGTATGTGAGGCGCTTACGCTACCACCACACTACCCAGGCGGGCATTTTTTAAAATTATATACAGTAATACCGTAGCGGATATCCGCTATGGTAATACTACAACAAACATTGATCATTATTGGCTAGTTACTTAATACTTCACATTAATTATTGTAGTGATGTAAGATCTAGCAAACCATACATTATTTTCAGCGTTAAAGTGATATCAATAGGAGATTATAACAATTACGTAAACTCCATTTTGTGGGAAATACTGTTCTTGAAAATTTATACAATTTCAGCGTTATATGAATATGGTTTACATTTGTAAAATGTTTGTTCGCTCGTTGCAGTTAATCGATTACACACTGCACAGTTCATTATGACACGATATTAAGAAGTATTATGCTCATGTATGCGAAACAATTGTTTGGGAACAGTTCCTTAGCTTTGGGACAAAAATCAGTTGATGAGGCACAAAGAATATAAATTTAATTGTTGCCCTATTCTCATGTTTTATCCTGGCCAGGTGATTGATTATTTTGTAGGATGTTTATCATCAATGAGTACACCCTCCGCTCTTCCCGCCAGGTGCCCAGGCTTATTAATGCCCTCTATGAGCACCAATTAAATGTAAATGAGACAATATTTCCATTTTGTTTGGTGTGCACCTGCACATATCTGAGTACTGCATGTTCGAATACGGCATTCAAGTGATTCTCAAATAAGTACCGGTGCACTTGCACGCATCAAAGTGAAGGATTCGAAAACAATATCCAGAATCCGAAATACGAGGGCCATCCAGAAAATAACGAACGATTTGGCATAACCAAACAATTTGGAAAGATATCAACACAAAATTTTATTTACAAGGTTATAGTATCTTACCCTATGTTTCAAGGTAATCGCCATTGATTACAAGTTATTTTTATCACATGGTACCTGCTTTTCAATGACGATGTTATACTTTTCTATCGCCAAAAAACTTATTCGGATTTTTGAGTGCACAAAATGTTCAGCCAATCAAATGTTATAGGCAAATAACGCAAGTGTATGGTGATAATGCAATAGGTGAGTTTTCAGTGAAGAGATGATACATAATTTACGAGAAATCAAGTAAGAACCAACGTGTACGTTAAAGGCCGGAGTGGAAGTTCATCAATCATTATGGAGTAGTTGAAAGCACATGTTGATGAAAGAATTCAGAAAAATCGGTGTTACATTTTGGACACGGTACATGATTTTTTTTTTTTTTTTTCCTTTCTTCGTGGGAAACGATTTCCCAGCCGATGAAACCTTAAAGTGGCAGTGTCATCGGCTCAGATCTTAAGCGGTGGAAGAGTATAAACAGCGGCACAGAAAAACCGGTACCACGTGATAATAAATACCTTGATAGCAATGACGATTTCGTTGATAAATAGAGTAAGGTACTGTAACTTTGTAAATTAAGTTGTGTGTTGATATCTTTCATTATTATTTAGTTATACCAAAACTTTCTGAATGACTCTCGTAGGTGATTCTCGAGAACATCCGAAAATCGAATACATCGGCATTTTGCATTTAAATACCCATCTCTAACCAGATCCTTTGCGTGCACTTCACTTTCGCATCGCAGCAGTCATAAATATAACCGTAAATGGATGACTAAAACTTTTACAGTATTTACAATGTAAGATGAAAATGCTTTGCTTAAAAAAAAAAACTTCTTTCAAAGGGGATTTTTTTGGATAATGTTTAACGCCCGCTTTTACTACTTGTGCACCGCAGGCGATACAAGGAATGAAGATGGAGCACCGGTGGAATGCAATGGCGGGGGAAACCGGAGAAAACCCACCCCTGCGACGCTTTATCCACCAAAAATCTCACATACGGTCGCTTGGGATCGAACCCCGGCCGTTTCAAAGGGGATAGCAGCTTCTGGTCGGTATTAATCCTTTTGTACTTAAAAAAAATCTATATCTCAATCACATGACTTTCTCTATAACCTATTGTTTAAAAAGATTATTCCTTTATCTGCAGTGGTAATCAAGATAAACATTAGTAGAAATGGTTGTATTACTTCCTCGTACGTAGAAGGGAAATACGGCAATACAGTAAGATAAAGTGGCAGACAACATTTTTTAAAAAGCTGGTACCCAAGAATTGATATTCGGTTCGTTTTGCACGGCCAGGGATAAATCAAAAGACAGATGAAATGAAAGAACTCCAGTGTAAGAAAAGTCGCTTAAATTGAAACCAATCACAAGCAGTATCTAGGAAACGGACTCTACAAAGAAAATGTGTGACATAGATTGTGTGAATTAACGAGATCTACATTTTTTGTGTTGTTTGTCTATCACTTACGGTTTACCAGTTATGCAAAATTCATCCAGAATAAACATGTCTTCAAAGGCTACTCCCAGAAAATTTAAAATATATTAAAGATGTTTACATGACAAATAAAATTTATAAGAGATTTTAATCGAAATCGTTAGCCATTTTTGAGAAAATAAAAATTTTCAGAAATTTTTCCACGTAAAGGGTAGTTGGGGGGGGGGGTTCTTTAAATATTGTGTCACATCCTTGGAAGATACTGAACTTAAATACAAAGTTTGATATTCAAGTCTTTTCGTCTGTTAGTGCTATGTGCCCCCCCACACACACAGACATTTTTCTAAAAATGTTTTTTTTTTGGATTCAGGGAATCCTAAAACATGTATTTCCAGTGAAATCTCGGTATTGATTTTTTGGGTGCATTACAATACCTTCTCTATACACTATGTACATAGTACATGTAGAGAAAGTAAAAAAGCTGATTAAGTGTTACATTCTCTATTATGTAATCCTCCATTTTTAGGATTCTTTCCAAAATGAATTGCAATTCAATCCATAGCCCAAAATTATATAATCTTTCAGATCAGTCTGTGAAAGAAATATAGAGTTGTTTACCGGAGTAACATTCTGATTACATTCATATGACTTTCTGTACCAGTTCTGCAAAAAACTATTCTTATAAAAGAGAACTCCTTTTCTACATCATGTATTAACAGAAATTATCTAATTACTTGATTCCTTATAAGAGAAGAGAAATAAGGGAGTAAGTACACTAGGCTAAAGCGATAGTCATATCTTTTAATAGCTCGTTGCTATGTGAACAACTGAAGTTCTTTGCTTTACAAAGCCAGCAGTAAACAAAGGAGAGATGAAAGGTAAGGTAACCCTGTTTGATGAAAGTTACATAGTTTAACATTGAAATCTATAACAAAGAATATCTTGGAAATATAAGATCCACAACAAAAATGTATATGAAATAAATTGTGTGGTTTAACAAGATCTACATTTTTACTTTCTCTATATGCGCTATGTACATAGTGTGTAGAGAATGTATTGCACTCCACCAAAAAATTCGATACCGAGATTTCACCAGAAATATATGTTTTAGGGTCCCCTATATCCAAAAAAAGTATCTTTAGAAAAAGGTCCATGTGTCAGTGAACACGATAACTCAAAAACGAAAATTCGGTAAAATACCAAACTTGGTATTTAAGTTTAGTATTTTCCGGGGATGTGACACGAAGATTTTGAGAAAAATCTCCCCACTCCAAACTCCCTTTACCTGGAACAAATTTTGATTTTCTAGAAAATGGCTCTAACGATTTTGATTAAAATACTGTATATTATAGATATTTACCTGACAAATAAAATGTATATAATGAATTTTCTGGGAATAGCCTCATGAAGACTACTTTATTCTGGGTCAATTTTACGGAATTTTGCATAATTGCTAAACTGTAAGAGATGGACAAAACTTACAACACAAAAAATGTAGAGCACCTTAAAACGCACAATTTATCTTATATACATTTTTTTCGTGAAGTTGAGTTTCTGACATATTCCTTTTTTTTTTTTTCAGCTATGAAAAACATACTTTTCTGATACAGGAATTTGTCAACTCCTGTCCATACAAACAAAGAAGCTTCAGTCACATAGCAACCAGCTTTTGATTATTAGTTTAGCCTATAGTACTCCCTTATTTTCCTTCTGCTTACAAGGAAGCAAGTAATAAGACTATTTCTGCTAATTTGTTCTCGATTAGCATGAAGTAAATAGAAGCATAAGCTTTTTAACAATAGTTTGTTGCAGAGAGCTAGAGAAAGTCATGTGAATGGACCACATCTGATTTTTATGCGGTATGTTTTCGTCTATTTCTTGCGGTTTACTAGTTACACAAAATTAATCCAGAATGAATGGGCTTTCAGAAGCTATTTCTAGAAAATTCAAGATAATTCAAGGTATACATTTTATTTATTATTCATAAATATCTAAAATATAAGTAGAAAATTTTGAAATTAAAGGGTTGTTTGGGGTGGGGGACTTTCTTGAAAATCTTTGTATTGCATCCTTAAGAGACGCTAAACTTAAATAATAAGTTTGGTATTTAACTGACTTTTTGTTTTTGAGTTATCATGTACCCCTTTTTCTAAAGCTGGTTTTTTTTTTTTTTTTTTTGGGATTCGGGGGATCCTAAAATATGTGTATTTCCAGGGAAGTTTGGTATCAAAATTTTAGGTGGAATGCAAAACTTTCTCTATGTACTTTGCAATAAGTAGAGAAAGTATTAAGTGACCTGTTACAGGTAGTTCACCCTGTTCAATTTAAGAAAAATTATATTGATGTTGAAAATTAATTTAGTTACACTTTTGGCTTTTCATGCCTGTAAAGTGTGTTCAATTCCTATTATTATTATTATTTCACAGATACTTATTTGGTGATTTAAGTTTTAGGTAACTTACCTGATATGTAAAATCTCAATTGTGTGGTTGTACTGGCTGTTAAGTGGTTATGGACAAACATTCTAAGGTTTTTGATGCTAGATGGAGAAGCAGAGATACAATCCCATGACCCCTGATTAAAGGAAGCAAGGAACTGGTTACAAAATAAACATTACATTATATCTCTCAATATATATTTAACATAAAGCTATAACAATACGTTTTTTTCTTAGCAAATAAAGTAAATGTCACAACACACAGCTAATCTATGGGAAGACATTAAACATGTTTTATGTACAAATGTTAGTAATTGCAACACCATTCTTTTGAGCTATCCCCTGGTGGTGCTGGTAGCTGGGTTCAAGGTCTGTTCCAGCATTTACCTACAACTTGTAAACTTACATTCAAAAACTGTTGCTGATCCTCTCATAACAAACAATTCTTTTTGTGTTGCCACATAAAGTTTTGAACTATTTCCAAACTTCTAGTTTCTTTGATTTGACAGAAATGTAAACATCTCCATTTTACACAGTCAAGTGTAATGAAATTTAGTATATAACATACCTAGTTCCTCTTACAAAACATGAATCATCTAAATTACTTGTTCTCAGACAAATAAATTAAAAAAAAAAAGAAAAATATACATCTCACTTCTCAAGTTATTGTTACAAAAATCCCCCGCTAAAGTTTATTACTGTTATTCATTTATGTAAACCAGTCTCTATGTATAGGCCTGGTCACATGACAAGCATAAAAGAGAGACACAAGTTTGTACTGTTTTAGCACACCATTTTTTGCCAATGGATGATTGATAAATATGATGTGCTTCTTTGATTCTTAATAATTCAAATCTAGGTACAATACAGTACTATTGTATACACTATTTTCAAAAAGTGATAAGTCATTTGGCTGCTATGCTAATTTAAAAATCTGATTTGTTCCATTCATGACTTTCTTTACATCTCTGTAATAAACTATTGATTTTTTTTTTTGTAGCTTAATGTCCTTTAACCTGGTTGGTTATATCGGACGATGAATGAAATTGGTGAAATGATGCTCAAATGATCTTGGGGTCCATGGAGCTTAAAGTTACTAGACATTCGTCTTCCCAGGATAAGGGAAAACCCTGAAAAAAACTGTATCTGGGTAACTCACTCTAAATGAGATTTGATCTCACGACCTGTTGAATGTGAGGTAGACATGCTACCACCACACTACCCAAGTGGGCACTCATATAATTGAGATATTAGCAGAAATGGTCTTATTTCTTGGATGCTTGTAAGTAGAAGGGAAGCAAGGGAATACACTAGGATAAAGTGATAGTCAAATCTTTTGAAAGCTGGTTGCTATGTGATTAAAATTTGTTTCTTTGCATGGCCAGGAAATTAAAGATTCCTGTATGAAAAAAGTTTACGTGCTTTGGAACTAAATCAATTACGAGGAATATCTCAGAAATGGTCAACTCCACAAAAATTTATATATATATATATATATATGACATAAATTGTGTGTTTTAGCGAGATCTGTTTTTTGTGCAGTATGTTTCTGTCTACCTCTTATGGTATACCAGTTATGCAAAATTCATGCAGAGGCTATTCCCAGAAAATTCAAAACATACATATTATTTTTCATGTAAATATCTTTAACATACAGTATTTTAATCAAAATCGTTAGAGCCATTTTTGAGAAAATTAAAATGTTTGAATTTTTTTCCATGTAAAGGGAAGTTTGGGGTGGGGTGATTTTCCTGAAAATATTCAGGTTGTATCATTTTTGTTTTCTGACTACATCTAAATAATTACTGCAATCTAGTTTTTTTATAATGGCTTTGACATAAAACATATATTGCACAAAATAATATGAAAAGTTCCTTGGGCCCTACAATTTATCATATTGCTCTCAAATTGGTATATAAACATAACAATTTTAAATCTATAATTCCAAATGCTTTAGAAAATGGAAATGGCGTGTTATTTATGGATGCTCTTTAACTACTGTGGTTCTCAGCGTTCCATTCTAAATTGGGCGTGAAAGACCACTTAATTTAGCTCAGATGCCGCTCTATCAGACTTGAGGTTCTTTCACGTGCTGTAAATCTACGACACGGGACCAAAGGAAGCCATGCTAAGGATTTTTACGCCTGAAAAAATCCATCATCCTATGCCAGGTTTGAACCCGTGACCTTGGGTATATGAAGTTAGCATGGTAACCACTACACCTCGGAGGGCAACTAAAAAAAAATGTTTTAGGACAATGATATGTAAATTGCACCTTTATAGCGTGGCGAAAGGTATTCGTTGCATGTTAAGGTTTTAGATTTTTTAAATGTCATATTAAATTAACCTGCAGCCATATAATTCAAGTATTCAATTTATTTTTAGTTTAACCTGATTGGTCATATCACACAATGAATGAAATCATGCTTAAATGAACTTGTGTTTCATGGAGCTTACAGTTACTAGACATGCATCTACCCTGGATAAGGGAAAACTCTAAATGAGATTCAAACTTGCAACCTCTTGAATGCGAGGCAGATATGCTACTGTCACTATCAGATGGGTATACCTTTTTCTATTGTGAAAATATTATATTTTTGCACTAAAATTTTAATATTTGTTTTTAATTTTATAGTTTAATGGTAGGAGAGGGTCATATGTAACTCTACCAGATATCAAGCATGCCATTACACCGGTTATTTTACTTGGGCCCTCCCTGTCCTATGCCACCTTTATACACATGACTGCAGTTGCTAGGATTTGAGATTGCAAGGTTTGGCTTTGAAGAATAGCCAGTCATTAGCTATTACTTTAATGCTCACAGTTAAGCAAAATGCTTCAGTTGCAGAGTTAAAGGAAGAGTGACATATGTAGTAAAATAATTCTGGCAATAAAGAGTTAACAAATATTTCCTTTTTAATATTTAACACACTGATAATTATTTTTTTGCCATCTATCACACTCTAATGCTACAGGTCTTTCTGTGTTCACAAATTATACCTTCATCAGGTGATTGAGGTGCTGGTTTCAAGCATTGACAAAATTAGCTTTCTATCATATACATGCTCTAATGCTTCCATGATACTAACATTTATATGTTCCAAAATGGCATCTCAGTTAACTGCCTTTTGCAAGAGTATTGTAAGATCTATTAGGGTATACTCTGTTTTGGAAACAAGAGATTTAATTAAGGTTCTTGTGACAAACATTTGAGAGACAACTACTCAAGAAGTTGTTTTAGAACATAATATAATCATTAGCATTGTGGAAGATGTAATAGCAGTATTTTAATCAAAACCGTTAGAATTATTTTGAGAAAATGAACATTTTTGAAACTTTTTCTATGTAGAAGGTAGTTTAGGGTGGAGGGATTTTCCTAAAAATCTTTGTGTCACATCCTTGGAAGATACTAATGATAGACAAACTCCTTTAATGTGAGTTAAGTGAAAAGTAATTTAGATGTAAAACAGCATGTGAGTTGCTGTTAAAAGTTTACTATGCATGGCTGAATGCAGAATGAGAGAGAGAGAATAGGAGGGGAGCACTGTGTTACCACTTGGCAACATTTGTTAGCAGACCAATAATCAACCTGAGGATATACACAAATGAGTATAGGGGTGTTAAACTTTTTTTTCCCCCCTCTTTGCAGCACATAATATACATAATCTTGAATTATAATTAAATTGATGTGTGACTCAGGAAGTTTGAATCAGGGTTACCACCTTTTAAATGTAAATACACTGTAGCAGTCACTCAGACTTACCAATTTATGCTCAAAATTATTGTACATCTAAAATTGAATAATATTAAAATAATGCTGATGAAAACACATTTTATAGTACTTAAAATATTAATGATTGCAGCCCTCTTTTAACACATTTATTTCTTGATCTGCTGATCATGCTCGCTCTGGGCGGCTTAAGCAGCATACAAATTTAATGCCCCAGAGTTTAGACTTGAAACTTTTTATATCCACCACATTCACTGTATTTGGTGTAACTCTCTTCAGAACTTTAGTTTTTATTAAACTTTTGAAAAAAATCTTGTGTGTCCCATTCACCTGACTTTCTCTGCATCTCTGTAGCAAATTATTATTAAAAATCCTTATTCTTATATCTACTTCATGCTAATCGAGATATATATTAGCAGGAATGCTTTCTTGTAAGTAGAAGAGAAATAATGGAATACACTAGGATAAAAGGATAATAAAATCTTTTAAAAGCTTGTTGCCAAGTGGATGAAATTCGTTTCTTTGCACTGCCAAGAGTTGACAAATTCCTATATGTGAAAAGTTTTAAGTACTTTAAAACTGAAACCAATAACAAGAAATGTCTAAAAAATGGTCAACTCCATGATAAAAATGTGTATTTTAGAAGTTAACATTGAGTCAAACTTAATCCTTTTAAAACTTCACTTGTTTTTACTTACATAGGAGTACATATGTTTCACAGAACTTGTCTGCATTCTCAATTATCTTTGTAAGTAAAAACAAGTTAAGTTTGTTTGACTCAATGTTAATTTCTAAAGTTATCATTTTACTTCACTGTGTACCATTGTTAGTTATCATAAAAATGTATATGACAAACTGTGTGTTTCTGCAGATCTACATATTTTGTGCAGTAAGTTTTTGTCTATCTCTTATGTTTTATTAATTATTCAAAATCCAGCAGAATTCATCCTCAATAAAGAGGTATTCAGAGGTTATTCCCAGAAAATTGAAGACATACACTTTATTTGTTGAGTAAATATGTTTTAGTATACAGTATTTTAATCAACATTTTTAGAATTATTTTGAGAAAATGAAAATTTTTCGAAAATTTGTATGTGACAGTGAAGTAGATTTGAATGCTCTAGTGTCATAATTCATCTACTAAATTCACTCTTCACTGTGGCAGGCAGGTATTTACAGTGCAGCACTGCAACTCTGCCCTCTGCTGCCATTTGCCCTCAATACTTTTGTAATGTGGTACAGTATCTCTGTTGATGTAGACTTTGGTGACACTGCCTTAAGAGATAGACAAAAACTGTTAAAACACACAATTTATGTCATATACATTATTTTGGTGGAATTGGACCATTTTTGGGATATTCCTAGTTATTTATTGCCTTCACTTTTAAAATGCTTAAACTTTTTTCATGCAGGAACTTGTCAACTCCTGGCAAAGCACAGAAATGGATTTCAATCACATGGCAACAGCTGTTATTTGACTATTGCTTTAGCCCAGTGTATTCCCTTATTTCCATTCTACTTACAAGGAAGCAAGTAAAAAGGCCATTTCCGCTAATGTTTATTTCGATTAGCATGAAATAGATGGAAGAATCAGCTTTTTAGGAATTTGTAACAGAGATGTAGAAAAAATCATGTGAATGGAACACATCGGATTTTTGTGCATGTATCTTCAAATTTTAGTTATGTATATTCAAAATCAATATTGTATAGCAGAGAGAAAAAAAATAATTTCTTATGTCCTATGCCCATGGATGTGTATAGGTGTTATATTACAACTATAGAACCCTGGTATTTTTGGGTACTGGAATAATTAGAAGTGTTACTTAGTAAAATAACCATTTTTACTTTCTTTACACATACTATGTATATAATGTATAGACAGGGTATTGTACTGCACCCAAAAATTTGATAGCGAGGTTTCACTGGAAATACATCTTTTGAGACCCCATGATTCTAAATTAAAAAAAAGTTTTAGAAACATGTACATTTGTGTCTGTGTGTAACTGTTGGCAGCAGAGCTCAAAGTTGGTTAAATACCAAATTTGATATTTAAGTTGAGCATCCTATAAGGATGCAACACAAGATTTTTCAAGAAAATCCCCCCAACTAACCTTTACATGGAACATTTTTCAAAAATTTTGATGTTATGAAAATAGGCTAACGATTTTGATTAAAATACCTTATGTTTAAGATATTTTTATAACTGAAATGTATATCTTGAATTTTCTGGGAATAGCCTCTGAAGACGTATTCTTTCTGGATGATTTTTGTGTAACTGTTAAACCGTAAGAGATAAGCCAAAACTTACTTTAAAATACACAATTTATTTCATATAAATTTTTTGTAGAGTTAACTATTTTTGAGATGTTTCATTTTTAAGCTACTTAAACTTTGCTCAATCCTAGCCTACTCCTAGCAAGCACAGAGAACCAGATTTCACTTGCTGCACATGGCGACCACCTTTTAAAACATCTGACTATCACTTCAGCTTGTGCATTCCCTTGTTTTCCTTCTAGTTACAAAGAAGACAAGAATAAGAAAATTTTGCTAATAGTTTTCATGATGTAGAAAAAGAATAATCTTTTGAAGAAAAGTTTGTGTGCGGAACAGCTAGAGAAAGGCATTTTTTTACATTGAAATAACATACCATGATATAATAAATAGACACTCTGTTAACTCTTTTACATAAAGATAGTAGTTTATGTACTTTAAAAATTGCTCACCTGTCAAAAATATAGAAAGGACCTTCTGACTAAGAATTCACACTGTGAAGGAGCTGCTGAGAGCAGTCAGGAGGGGAAGGAAGGAAGGATGTTACACATTTCAGTATCAACTCTTGACACACCTATTCAGACAAAAAACATTTTTTGCATGTAAGTGTACATATCAAACTTAAGCTCTTACCCATATCTATAACACATCTGTACTGGAACAGACCATTTACCTGAGTTCACATCTTTGTGCTATGTATATGATACAAACATTACAATTAACAATGTACAAATTTTACACAGCTGTTATAAACATGGGGTATACATTGTTCAATTCCTATACAAATCTGTAACAATGATTTTGTTGCTTTTGGGTCCACAACACTTAAAACTTTTTACAGATGTAATGTCTTCATTTAGAGTGAATGCACCTTCTTTATGATACAATTTAAAACCATTCTACACACTAAACCACACAAAAACCAAAAGACAATTTCAGAATGTAGTAAAGTGTCTCGTAATCTTGCACTTTTGAGTGTACAGTATTTTTCAGAACATGATAACCCTCTGTCAAAGGCAGTGTGACTTTAAAGTTTGGGTCTAAGTGGTCTGCGGTTGGAAACCAACCCTTGCAGTTGCCAAGTTTTCCACTTACTGTTCCTTAAATGAAATGCGAATCTTGACTTGCAGAAGACTATAAACAGCAGGGGTCATATGTGGGTACTTGTGGACTAATCAGCTCATTATGGGAAGAAGGGAGCGAAAGCATGACAAGTCATTTCTTCTGATTTCTTCGCCAATGAGATAAAAAAGAATTCCACAGTATGTATGCAAAATGAATTACTCCCTGGTAAAGGGTATTTCAGGCTTTAAGCAGATTTACAATTCAGAACATACCATCAAATGGGGTGAAGCTGACTGAAAAATTTAAAAATGTTTTTACAAATTGTTTCACTAACAATTAACAGAGCGAGATGGCTATGTGATAATGTGTTGTCCTCACAACCAGGAGGTCCTATGCTCAGTTCCCATCAACCATCTGATTCTTCCCTGGTTGGTAGGCAAATACTGTAGTTTCTCATCTACCACAATTTCCTTCTCATGTGGAATTTCTGGTGGATTTCTATGTTTTGTGGTGTGGGATGATTACTCCAAGGAAAGACACTAGGGGGCTGCTCTCTCTAGGCAGCTCCAATAGGAGCTATTATGGATTTCGCGTGTATGTCTCCCGGTGCCTGTAGCCTCCTGTGATTCCTTCACATTCTCTCACAACTCATCTCCCATAAAGACTGGTTCACAACAAACGGTAACAGTAATCAGGACGTAAACAGAAATGTTGAAATACATGCATTATAATGGAAGCATTCACAATTGAAGGGAAGCCTCCCGGGAATGAGAAGAAGGCTTGCGCAAGTTTAAGTTTCATGTTATGTTCCCAGGCATGGCATACATGATCCATAATGTGCATATCAGACTCTTGTTCTTCTTCTTAACTTTATGGACTCTTCATCGTAGCAATTATTCCATGTAGCCATGACATAAAACAGCTGCTAGAGCTCTCTCTAGTTGCAATCACATGCTGGGAAAATCAAAATGGAAGGAATTCTAGCAAAAGAGCCTTATTTCTATTTCAAATTGTTTGAGCATTGGTTGTTTCTCGAAAGTGTACAGTTTGGCTGCTTGAGAAGTTCTACGGAGTCGGAAATAGCAATGGCTTCCAAACTTTTAAGTAATCTGTAATATTTTGACTGAATTTATAGATTATGTTGTCTAAACTGGAGAGCAGGTGAAACAAATGAATGCATTTTGGTTCTCATTACTTGATTATTGTGAATCAAAATATTAAATTCCACCTGGGTTATAGTTCTTGTTCTCGTGCTGATTGCAGTACCAGTCTATTATGAACCAGCCTAAGTTACAGTGTGTAAGATATCCCCCTTAGCGGTTGCAAACCCTAATGGACTTCATTATTGGTGATAATCAGACACATTTACACCACCTTCATCAACAATCTAAATGTTCTTCAAACAATGAAATTATATTCTTGCTTCCTAATACTCTTGATAGCCTTAAAGAACTCCACAATGTTTTAGATGTCTATCCAATTTTACAGCTTTGGTTTGGGAAACAAAATCATGAGCAAATCAACTGATTTGAATTAACACCATATTTTCCAATTTGACAGTTGAATCATCCATACACAATCCCCAAAATGTTTGGAGGGCCAGACCTGTCTTTGGTTTGCACCTAGCTGTAAAGTCTTGACAAACTTTATCTCAAGTTGCCGCTTTAGACTCACCATTTATTGCCATGATAGTGTACCAATTTGTATTATTACTTTCTCTACATGTGCTATGTACATAGTGTATAGAGAAGACATAGCACTCCACCCAAAAATTTGATACCGAGATTTCACCGGAAATATATGTTTTAGGGTCTCCTGTATAATAATAATAAAAAAAAAATTCAGAAAAAGGTCCATGTGTCTGTGAAAACGATAACTCAGAAACGAAAAGTTGGTAAAATACCAAACTTGGTATTTAAGTTTAGTATCTTCCAGGGATGTGACACAAAGATTTTGAGAAAAATCCCCCCACCCAAACTACCCTTTACATGGAACTTTTTTCGAAAATTTTGATTTTCTTAAAAATGGCTAATGATTTTGGTTAAAATATTGTATATTTAAGATATTTACCTCACAAATAAAATGTATATCTTGAATTTTATGGTAATAGTCTCTGAAGACTACTTTATTCTGGATGAATTTTACGGAAATTTTCAAGCTGCTCAATAGTAAGAAATGGACAAAAACTTACCATAAGAAAAATGTACAGCACGCTAAAACACACAACTTAAGCTATATGCATTTTTTTCGTGGAGTTGATCGTTTTTGAGACATTCTTTGTTTTTGGTTTCAGCTTTGAAAAACATACTTATCTCATACAGTAATTTGTTAACTCCTGTCCATACAAACAAAGGAACTTGTCACATAGCAACCAGCTTTTGACTGTCACTTTATGTCACTTTAACCTATGGTACCCCCTTATTTCGCTTCTACTAACAAGGAAGCAAGTAATAAGACTATTTCTGCTAGTTTTTTCTCAAATAGATGAAGTAAACGGAAGCATAAGTTTTTTAACAATAATTTATTGCAGAGATGTAGAGAAAGTCATGTGAATAGAACACTTCAGATTTTTTTTTTTTATTTGTTGTGAAATGAAAATATGAGTTTAAAAGGAACAGACCACTTAGCCTTGAGTGCTCTAATACTATTCTGGAAACTACAAGGTAGGATAGGAAAGTGTAAAGAGAGAAGACCCAGGTTATAATATAAAAACCTCACTTCTTTCTTTGCTGTTTAAAAAATGTCAACATATGAACTTAAGTTAACTTCACAGCATTTGACGGTATTATGCAGTTATTGCTTAGAAGGTAAATAAAAATTTAATGCACAGCACTCCAAATTGAATGACAATGTTCTAGCAACACAATATTTTGGTGAAACACAAAAAAATATATGAACAAGCACCTAAATGCATATTGTGAGCACATAAACCCAAACCAGTCAGGGAGAAATGGGCAACACACTGTTGTTCTGAAAATACCTGTACTCATGTGGTGCTAACCATGCAGTGAAGCTACCGACACACAAACTCTGCATTATTACACTCACTTAAAATAAAAGGTATGAGGAACTGATATGATATGGAACGAGACACATTCAAGCATATTTACTACATTCTGAACTTTGTCCTCTGTACATAAAACCCTTTAAAACAAAATACTGCTTCAAAATTCAACAAAAGCCAAGGCATTACATAAAAAAACTAGCTCTTTCAAACCATTTTAGGAACACCAACATAAAAGTAAAAAAGCAAAACTGTCATTTTAAAGCCTTTAACAATATCTACTGGTTCAATAATTTGTTTTTTAGGCTCTTGTAACACTTCTATAGATTGATCAGAAAAAGGGCATTAGTAAATGCATTTCACAGCTCAGTATACCAGCTCTTCTTCAACCTTGATAAAGAATTTCTTTCTTTGTTAGATTTCCCAAAGAGTAATAAACAAAAGGCAGTCTTGGAATAATTAGGTCAAACATTACACATATGTTATTAATGCAAGCAGCCCCAAAAATTATTTTAAGCACAGTTTAATCTTAAAGCAGATAATCTGTGGAATATTATTTTTATGGCATTCAGGGTATTTCAAATTGATTGATGCAAAAGGAGAACAATGACCATTGTAATCATTTTTATCTCACAAATGCATTTCTATGCTCATTATAGTTTTTTTTTTTTTTTTTTTTTTGTTTTTTTCTGTTTGTTTGGTATGCTTAACATCCTTTAAGCTGATTGGTCATATTGGACAATGAATGCAATTGGTGAAATGCTGCTCAAATGATCTCGGGGTCCATTAAACTTGATATTCATTTTCTCAGGATAAGGGGAAAAAAAAACCCAAAAAACCTTATCTGGATAACTAACCCTAAGCAAGATTTGAACTCGCGACCTGCTGAATATGAGGCAGACATGCTACCACCACACTATCCACGCAGGCATTATAGGTATTAAGCTGTCAATGGATGTGTGAGCATTATGCTCACTTTCGATTTCAAAAGTGTGTTATATTGTTTATCATTGAAGCCAACAGAGTGACCTACTGTATGTCTTCTTTTTCTTCTTTTGTTTATTGCAGCATTTGGAGGACTTTTTAAGAAAATATTAATGTGGTGAAGTAAAATAACTTAGATGTGCAGCAAATATGGTATTTTATAATGTGAAAATGAATTCCTTGATTATATTGTTTAATAATAGACACTAAAAGCTTGTCAAAATATTAACAATAAATACACTGTGCTTTGTCCAGATGACCATGAATTGTAGGATCCTAATTAACTCGAACAATTCTAGGTCAAAAATGTCAACATCAGAGATAGAATTGTTTCCTAGAATATGCAGAAATAATTTTTCAAAATATCCCAGCTGGAAGAAGAGGCTATCAACTAAATTTGGTAGCAGGATGGGCCTTGCCACATTGACATAACCCATGCAGTCACTTCCACAATCTGTGTGTATATGAATCGGAAAGTTGAAATAAAAACCTCTTAGCACGGGACTGGGCATTGCCTTCTGATCCTAAGGTCGCAGGTTCAAACGTGGCCCAGACAAGGATTTTTAAGTATAGTTTTAAGGTTTCACCATTAACCTAAAACTTGCATTTTGTTATGTAAATGCTACAGGATTCTGTTGCAATCGTTAAACACATTATACAGCACTTTGTGGTTATGGTTATCATCTTGGCTATCAGCATATACTTGAAGTGCTCCAATTACTTGAAGGAATTTCAATTTTACAGCTATTATAAAAATAGTTTGCTTTACTTACATAAAACAGCAGACAGCATTACAAATAATAATTATTTAGACATAAAAACATATTTCTCTAGCAATTTGTATCATGGTAGAGAAAATTTGACCAACAATAGTAGTATATGCATATGTTATTGTAGATCGGTTATAAGGTTTCATCTATTTCCGGTATTAGCACCGTAGCAAACTTATCAGTGCAGCGGTGGCTTACATGTGCAATATGAGAATCAGGACTGAGAGAGCAAGTATTTTTTTGTTCTTAAAGATGGTCCATATTCTCTAGTTGCCATGACTTATCTTTATGCTTTCCTAACAAACTCTTGAGTTCAAAAGTGATTACGTCACAAAAGACTAATCATCCAAATCCTAAACAAGCGCCACTGTTGCACATGTAACCACTCGCTTCTCTGCCTGCGTTTCACACTGCAGATGCTTATCTTACCAGCGCTGCTAGAAATCAGATGTTTCCAAACTCAAAATACTTCCAGGGCATTAACACAATCCATTACACAGTATCTGTACATTAAAGCTTACACAATTATTTCAATTATATTTTTCTGCATCAAAAAAGTGCTGCATTTGTTAACTATACTTAACATAGATTCCAAACCTCTCTCATTACAAAACTAAAAATTGATTTACACAACACACGAGATCAAACCATGGAATAAAGCTCTATTTTCTGATCAACCTGTAGAAACATTAATGCTATGATACAAAGATCATCAATACCTTCAGATACCATGGAAATGACACTCAAAGCACCAGAAATAACCTTATTTTGATCAACAGCATGGTTAATGATTCTATGGGAGCAAGTCAAAGTCAAGTCTCTATGCTCCCATATGACAAGATTCTGGTATACACACAAACGTAATGCTATACACTCTTAGAAAATTCTAAACTAAATATTTCCAGAGTTAATCTCTGATTATCACATTTTATTGCTGTCACAAAACCAACACTGCCGAGTCCGTCCTCTTTACGAATTCACGCTGGCCGATCAAAATTAAAATAGGTTACACTTACATACAGGCTGTAGCATTCGTTGAGCTGGTTTGTGTATTACCTTGTTTTAAAATACCAGCAGTTTGTTTCATCATTAAAATTATTTAGTAAAAGTGATATTTTATGCCACACATCCCACAATGCCATGCATTGAAGCTTCAAGCAATTATAAAACTCACTTTGTACTTCCCTGTTTTTGCACACCTCTAAAGGCTACTTCACAATAACCCAGAACAGAATAACACTTAACCCTATTAGTGCCAATCATGATATAACCATGACCCGAAAAT
This sequence comes from Hymenopus coronatus, assembly GCA_030762935.1. Lineage (NCBI taxonomy): Eukaryota > Metazoa > Arthropoda > Insecta > Mantodea > Hymenopodidae > Hymenopus > Hymenopus coronatus. Next base: position 18,113,292 of record CM060888.1, read on the forward strand.
TCTGCAAGAATTGCCAATTACAATCTAATCATGATGCCATTTTCATATGTTTTAACTTTTTCCAGTGGAAAAGTCTGTTTACTTTCTGTCATAGTCAAAGAGCTGGAGTGTTTCAGGACCTTCCTTTTGCACTCCAAAGCGCTAAATTAGCTCAAAATTTAATTTTTCTAGCCAGTGTTGGTTTATGTTGACTGAAACATGGTGTCGTGAAGCCAAAGGTTATGAAACAAAGAGGAAATAGAATTGCAGTTTGCGATGTATTAGATGAAAGCGAGTGATTTTGAATTTTCAGACCTTGATGAAAGCATTTCTTATATCGATGTAAGAGAGGAAGATATATATTCTAGCTTCAGCGATGAAAATGCATCCAATAACAATGGCCCTCATACGCATACAATAGTCGGTATGCTTATCAAAATGGATTTACGGAGGTGTAACCAAATGATGGATACAATGTGAATCAACCATTCACCTATGCAACAACACAAGTATACAGTAATCTACGTTATATTTATATCCTATTGCTTTATGCTATTTTTATTAATATTGGTATCATGTTATGTGTCTGTATGGGTTTTGGTTATCTCCCCCCCCCCCCACCCACCCAGTTTTCAGCCTTCAGGTTATGCAAATTAATTTTTTGTATTAAAAAAAAGAAAAAAACCACGCGTGCTTTTCACCACCTATCATATGCACTATCTGATATTTTCAAGTTCAAGTTTAAAATGCTTTGCAAAGATAACAATTTGTTTCAGAACCTGCCACATCCATCGGAAAAAGATGCATGTATTTCATACTGCTATTTGGGCTGGCTGGCACTAAAAGGGTTAAAATACATGTATTACAATTTGAGCATTCACAACTGATGGGAAACTTTATGGGCCCTGGGAATGGGACAGTAGACTTAGTTAAACTTTAACCTTCTTGTTCTTCTTCATGGAGCCAATATATTAGACTCTTTATTGTAGAAACTACTTAAGATGGCCACATGAAACAGCTGCTAGAGCTCTCTCTAATCATAAGTATGGAAAAAGAAACTAAAAGAAATTCCAGATCCATTTTGTATTTGCAAAAATGAAAGCAATTTATGAAATTTTGAAATCCTGCCACTGAACAATGTTTTGAAGTTATGCAGAATTACTGCTAGAGGGCAACAGAGTCTTAACCCTCTATTGCATGAATTATTTTGTTAGATATGCTGCTCTTCCTCTAATTCATAAATTGGTTTTTATAACCCTTTCACTTGCATCACAACTGAAGCGACTTGGATAGTCATGATTGTTAGTGTAATACGAAGTGGACTATCATCCATTCAAAGCCGAATGTTGAGAGTTTTGAGTTCCAGCAATTGCAGTCAAATATGCCTGTGAGGGCCCAAGTAACTGGTGTGATGGCATGCTTGTATGCTGACGGTGTTTCATTTGATTGCAGTTGCATGGATTTTGCACCTTATTATAATTATTATTATTATAATTATTATTAAAAAAATAGTTTTAGTGCAAAAATATTGACATTTTTACAATAAAAAAAAAGCTATAAATAGCCTTATTTTATTGTTGAAGTATAACATGATATCAGAAAAAAAAAAACACAAAAATAATAAAATCTTTGAGTAATCATCTTTGTTGCCAAATGGCAACACCATGTAATAGAGGGCTAAAACAGAAGAGGGAGAAGATTTAGCAGCTATTCAGTGACCAACCACTTGAAAGCAGCAGCAAACACTCCTAAAAAATGTTTGTTAGAGGGCAGAAATTAACAAAGAACAATAACATATAAGAAATAATTTTAGGTAGACTATTAATAAAGAAATAATGTATTAATTTGTGGTATGACTGATTACCAATGGACTTTTATTTAGAAAAGGTTAGTTAGTTGGTTGGTTTACAATGCACCCAATATGATTAATGACCTCTGGGGAAACATTATTCTGTTGCATTATGTTGACTGAACTTTCCACTTTTATTGATATGGTTGTCAATATGCATTTCCTTTATCATTCCCCATGTACTGTGAACCAAGATGATGTATACTATTTTGCTTCCCATTCTGGTTTCTGTTCTTGGGTTAGGTGAATCAGCCTAAACAGCTGTATTACTTGGAATTTCACTTGCTAGAAACAAAGTTATAATTCTATTGACATTATAATAATACAGTGTTCAAAGTTTAAGCCTTAAGACATAAGCTTAAAAACCCTGCTCAAATTACTTGCCAAATACCATTGAAAAGTATCTACAAATATTTTGGCAACATTCATTAATATTAGGGATGGGACACTACTCCTAAAAATGTGACTAAAAATATGAGTATATTTCATATGCATAATAATAAAAACAAAGCTAATGGCTGATATACAAGTATATCACTACCAAGTGATATACTTGGCAAGTTTCTGAAAAAACACAATCACTCAAAAAGTTTTGAATTATACTGACATCCAGCTCAGAATATAATTACATATGAAGATAAACAAAGAAGGTATTATGGATATATAATCTACAGCTTTATTACAACAGAAAAAACTTGCTGCTAAGTAAAGAATGCGAAACAGAATGCAAAATTAGCCTTATAATACAGCACTTTCATTTTATGCCAAGGCTGTGTATATATTTTTTATATTTAATGCCTGCATTTACTACCATGACACAGCAGGCAATGGCACTGATGATAAATGGAACAAAGATGGAGCACCGGTGGAATACAATGGTGGGGAAAACTGAGAAAACCTGCCCCTGCACTGCTTTGTCCACCACAAATCCCACATGCAGTTGTTTGGGATTGAACCCAAGCTGTCTTAATGAGAGGCAAGTGGTCTAACCACTCGGCCATGGTGCGGTCTGGTTGTGGATTGCACAAATGTGTGCTCCACACCAAGGCCACTGCTACCCGTCCCACCTCATGAACACTCGCACTAACTGTTACATCATACACTGAACACATGCTGTGAAAAATCAGTGTACATTAAATAAGTGTACAAGTACAGTGGTGTGTTAAACAAACATATTTGCTCATTCTGTATGAAGTGCAATTACGGCAGTGCTGAAATTACAGTAGCGAGTTACAATAAATCTGATAATTATTGCTGTTAATGATATAAATGGAACGTCCACATAAATGGCCACTGTTTATAGCATTACCTGATGGACTGTGCCATGCGCTCGATCTGCGCAACTCCCTGTGACCCCTCAGTAGTCCACATTCTTTAAACAACAACACTAGTGACACCATCAGTGGTAGCCTGAACTGAACAGGCTATATACTGTTCTGTAACTCCTGCATTACTTACTCACAAGTGTTAGTAACAGGGCTGTAAAGAAAGTAGTAGCAACATGGTCCCCACATTCACAGGAGAGTGGGTATGAGCCAATAGGATATGGGAGCAATCAGGTGACTAGTGCCGATGTGTGGTCGGGCTGCCAGTTGAGTGTGTTGTTGCTGTGTAGCGTTGAAGTGAAGTGTCAAGTGAACCGCTCTAAAGCATGTTTACCAAAGGCGATCAACATTCGTGGATTAAAATCGAGGTTGCCCATGGAAAAAATGATCAGCATGTTATCGAGGATTATGTGAAGCTTGTGACGGGAATGCATTGCCGTACAGGACAGTTGCCTGATGGGTCAAGGCATTTCGTGCAGGTTGGACTGAGACTGCAGATTTGCACCGCTCATGTCGGCCATCCATTCCGCAAGATCAGATTGATATCATGAGTGGTCTCGTTGCCATGGACCATCGATGGACTGTCCGGGAGTTATCCGTAGAGGTTGGTCTCAGCCATCAAACTGTGTGGCATATCCTGATGAAATGTCTTCACCTGAGGAAAATTGCATCCCGTTGGGTTCCACATCGACTCACTGAGGTACAGAAATGGCACCGGTATGCACTGGCTGGTATCCACCTGGACAGATACCGCAATGAAGGAGACACATTTCTGCAGCGTACTGTTGCCATTGATGAGACGTGGGCATGAGCCTATGAACCAGAATTGAAGCGTCAGTCAGTCAGGTTCACCACGTCCAAGTTCGACAGGAACCCAGTCGGGTGAAGCTGAAGCTGATTGTGGCATACGACTACTTCTTAAGCATTCTGTGCCTGAGGGACAAACTGTCAACAGTGACTACTATTGCCAATTTCTGGAGTGACATCTTTGTCCTGCTTTGCGGCGCATAACCCCATAGTGTTGCATGACAATGTACGTTGTTATGTCAAAAACAATGTCCAGCTCTTATTGCAACGGTGGCATTGGGAAATTTTGGAACATCCTCCGTACTCACTAGACATGCATCCTTGTGACTTCGACCTGTTTTCGAAGTTGAATGAACCCCTCTGAGGCTGCTGATTTCCTGACATGGCATCTGTAGTCCACGCAATAGGGCGCTCTGTCACAGTCACAACAGAGATTGCCTTGCCAACGGTCCCCAATGGCTGCCCTACATATGGCAAAAGGTCAGGGACTTTGCGGGTGACTATATTGAAGGAATGTAATGCAATTGTACTTGTGAGTTCAATAAATATAGTGTTCTATCAATGTTGCCACTACTTTATTTACAGCCCTCGTGTGTGTGTGTGTGTGTGTGTATATTTAGAGTGGAAACTTGTTATAAGTGTTGTTTAAAGTGGTGTCAATCTGCATGAGACATTCTTGACATCGTCGGATAAAATTACTTAGTTACGCACAAGTTCTTACATAATGCTCATAATCTCTGTATTATAGTCACACAGTAGGGTTTCAGTTTTAAAAGTTTAGTAGCTATATGAACAGAGGTTTGTGAAACACTCACTTGCTGTGCAACACTGCTGAGAGACTTCTAATGTGAGTGTCCAAATGTGTATAGTCTTTCTTTCCTCCGCTACAACATGTCATTATTACTTCTTTGGTTTAGCGATCCTGTTGTTCTAAATTTACTGACCAAACATCTCACAGTACCTCTACCAGAACTGGATAACCAGGAAATTTCTGCTCAAACTGTTTACACCCATCTACATGATTCAGTTATCATATGTATCATACACAAAAATATACTGAATTTATGAATTTGTTGGCCAGCATTTTCATGGACTAATAAGAGAATAACATTTCAAAGGAAATCACATACGACTCATGTATTGTTTAAACACTTCACAACACAAAGATAAAGTAACAACTGATGCTGTGCCATTTCTGCAGTGGCACAATGCAGAGGTCACAGTAGTCTTGGCCAATTGGCAAAAGGGGGTTAACATAAAACAAAGGCATGGTACAAAATTTGTTAAAATCTCTAAATACTAAAAATAATGCTGTAATAATTCAGTAAACAAGAGCTGTTATCTTTAGAATATTCTTATAAATTGGTTTTTGAATACTGAAGTATCAATTATTAAGAAATAGCTTTATTGTCCCATCCCTAAATAATTTCCAGTATAATGAATGTTTTTATACAAAGTATATTCACAGAAGATGCAATCAAAGTAGAACAAGCAAAGAAAAATAATTGTAAAAAAAAAACATATAACTTAAACCTCATTATTATAAACTTGAAATTTGCATTAAGTTTACTTAGAAAACTGTAACCCTATGAGGAGAATGGCAAATCTACATATATGAAAAGGGAGGTAGGTGATTTAAGCAATTAAGAAAGCTTTGTAAACCTTAAAGCAAACAATGTTTAGATTGCAGATGTATAAAAAGAATTCAAATCTCACTACAAGGATTGTTTGACCTCTTTACATTTGTTAATTCAGCCTGAAGAGAAGAAAATAGGAAGTGTTTTTCATATCAATGGCTATTTTGCTGTTTGACAGATCCTCATTTTCCAATGGGATAAAAAAATTGCCAGCTTTCTAGGATCAAGCATAATTGAGGCGTTGACTTGGGAAAGGTAGTAAGTAAAAAAAAAAAAATTGTTTTTAAGATCTTTCATCGAATGGGTAGCAGTGCATAGGATAAGGAATTAGTCAAAATTGTGAGTGGTTGAGTTCCTACAAATGACCAAAGATGTGCTTGTAATAACAGCGCATGAGGTTGTATGAGGAAGGCAGCAAGCCTCTGAGTGGTCTGTTTTCAATATTTTAATTGTTACATTTGCATTACATTATTGATTCACTATTAACATTGTGATTACAAGGGAATACTGCCAAAACCTGTTCCACAATTGGTAAGTCACATCTTTCCACTTGCAATAAAATTTACTTATTATATTAAGTGTTAATACTTAGTTTCATTACTTTCTCTACACGTACTATGTATATAGTGTATAGAGAAGGTATTGTATTGCACCCAAAAATTCGATACTGAGATTGCACAGGAAATACATATTTTGGGTCCCCCTGAATAAAAAAAAAATCATTTTTAGAAAAAGGTTTGTGTGTGTGTGTGTGTGACTGTGGACAGCATAGCCCAAAAACGAAAATACCGTTAAATACCCAACTTGGTATTTAAGTTTGGTATCTTCCAAGGATGCGACACGAAGATTTTCAAGAAAATCCCCCCACCCCCAACTGCCCTCTACATGAAACGTTTTTAAAAAATTTTGATTTTCTTAAAAATGGCTCTAATGATTTTGATTAAAATCTTATATTAAAGATATTTACCTTACAAATAATATGTATATCTTGAATTTTCTAGAAATAGCCTCTGAAGACTACTTTATTCTGGAGGAATTTTGCATAACTGCTAAACCATAAGAAATGGACAAAAACTTACCACACAAAAAATGTAGAGCACATTAAAACACACAAATTTATGTTATATAAATTTTTTTGCTTCTACTTACAAGGAAGCAAGTAATAAGACTATTTCTGCTAATGTTTTCTCGATTAGCTTGAAGTAAATAGAAGAATAAGCATATTAACAATAATTTGTTACACAGAAGTAGAGAAACTCATGTGAATGGAACACATCAGATTTTTTTTTATTACAATCTAACCTATTTGTAAATGGAAATGGAGTTTTATTTATGGATGCTCTTTAACTGCTGTAGTTCTCAGCTTCCCATACTATGTTGGGCATGAAAGACCACTTAATTTTGCTCAAGAGGCTTCTCTTTCAGGCTTGAGGTTCTTTTACGTGCCATAAATCTATGACACGGGACCAACGGCTTTACTTCCCTTCCAAAGGAAGCCATGCTAAGGATTTTTACACCCGAAAAAATCCATCGTCCTCTGCTGGGTTTGAACCCGTGACCCACCAAGGAGGGCGACAACCTTTTTGTCAATTATCTTTGTGCAGGTTACTTGTAAATGCAAATATAGCTGCCATTTTGAGGAGAATGAAGTATAGCTGCTCTCAGATTTTTGGAACCAAAAAGAAGATAAGAGAAAAAGAGTTTCCAAATCGATAACTCCAGCAGATATACGAGTAGCTGAAATGATTACAGAAGCAAGGAATGTTCAAGCATTCAAAGTTGTAAAGCTGACAGAAGAAGACTTCTATGATTCCACCTTTGGATGTGATGCATGGTGGAATACATTACCAAAAAAGGATCAGTTCCGCTTCTTTGATTAAAATTAGGAGGAAAAAGCTGCCCATTATAGAAATAAAAATTTTGTTCAGTGAAATCAAGCTATGGAGGGGCAGCATCTTGAAGAAGGGTAAATCTGTAAAGGACATCTCTGCAGTTCGTTCTCTATCAGCACATAGAAAAAGGCCCACCACTAGTGATGCTAAGAAAAATGATCTGCTCTCGATGTAGGAATTTATGGACATTAAACATCATGTGTTTTACAGCAATCTTTGTATACCATAAAATTATATTGATACTACTGTGATAATTTGCTTCAAATATATTTTGCTAAGTTAAAATGGATGTTCCATAGTCATTTTCTAAATAATAGCTCTTATTTTGTGGTGTCAAAACAGTTTTTTGCTTCTCTTGTAAAATTTGCTTTTCACTACTTACTGCCTTTCCCATGTCAATGTCTCAATTGATGGAGATTTATGTCCAGAATTGATATTAATTGCCCTTTCACACTAGCCATGTGTTTGTGATTGAAATTTTCAAGTCTGGTTCAAGCTCCTGACTTGAAGTGTGTTATGGCACATAAGTTTTCAAACAAGCCTTGTAGAATATTTAAACCCAACATATGTATTCATCTACAAAACTTAGAAGAGTAATAAACCAAAGCTAACACTGCAAATGACATTACATGATTAGAGCTCCTCTGATTAATTATTATTTTTAAAAAAAGTTGAGAATCTTTTTGATGGTAAGAATTAATCTGTTTTTGCAACACAAAACTACATTTAGCAATTACTTTTCTGGGATTGGTTTCAGAAATATATGTTATTCCTATTTTCAACCCCTAATCCTAACAGACTCTCCTTTTCTTGGTGCCAAAGATGAGTGTGTTGGTTATAGGGTTGTATCACTTATGGAGGTGTCTGGTTCCTGACCCTTTGAACTTCCAAAGGTTTCTGTATGGCAATTCATAATAATGTTCTTCTTTATGATGTAGATTTTCTCCCAAACATCTAATTCTGTACACTAATAAGCTGGTTTTAACAGTTGATTATTAGAACTGGTCAACAACAGGATAAGCTGGTTTTAACATTTGTATTGGTGTGATTTCATGTCCTGATGACCAAAAGTGGTGGACAACTGGACATCAGAACAAGAAATTACACCAAAATAAAACTGTTTCACAACCCCTCTGAATGGACACACCTTGCTAATGGACTATAATTCTGTTCGGCCTAAGCCTATAACATCTGTTAGTAATCGAACTCAGCGGTCACCCTCTATTACGGATGCAGACATGCAAAAACCTTTAATAATTCTAAGAAAACCTTGTTTAGCAGACACTTATATAAAACTTTTGTGTACCTCTTGTGTGAATACGCTAATGTGTACTTACTTTTGATAGTCTATACTTTCTAGAAAGTGGACTGATAATGCCCTCACCCCTCCAATGTCTGAAAAACATAACAGTACCACTCTCATTGTTGAGTGTTGGAATTCAATTGTTTCACTTCCATGTCAGTTTTATAATTTTCTTGGACCTGTCATTTAGTGAGCTGATGTGTTAAAAGTTTCAGGAAAGGAGTATACATGCAATGGCTCCTAGAAACTGCTAAAAGAAAAGCATATCTACAGCATTTAATTGTTCTCTTCAATAAAGTTCATCAGCTGAAGACCAATATGTTTTTCTGTAAGTACAAAGTGCATGTACTATATTGTACTGTAATACACTGATTTTTTTTTATTTTATTTTGATTTTTTTTTCGCACTTAATGCACAGTAATTTGAAGTGTGCTGATTTCATTGTAGTTTATCGAAACCCCTCTTTTGAGGACACCCCTCTTAAACGGACATTTTTTCGGTCCCAGTAGTGTCTGTTTAATAGAGGTTTCACTGTATTTACAATTTATAAATAACAAAGAAAAGGTTAAAAATGTTTGTTAACTCTATTTCACGATAAAAGTTTAGCTTCTGAAGTTTGAGGCACTTTACAAATCCAGATATACCATTAACAAATAAAAACATTATGCACATTGTCATATTTTGGAACATTTTGGCACGAGGAAATAATATATCCCAAAGAATCAGAATCAAATGCAATGTTTTAACTTATTCACTTAATCAAGAAAGACAAACAGGGAAATGTAGATTGGCGGGTCCTGTTTGATGGTACTTTGCACGAGGAAAATGTCTCAATCCCTTAACAACATTTTGGAAATGGGCCCTAATCTACTTCCTGAAATAATTGCCATACTTATGTGATTTCAACTGCATCCCCTTGCCATCATTGCAGACATCGCCCAAGCCTTTTTGCACATGGTTCTTTGTTGCAATGACAGAGACCTAACCAGATTTTTCTGGTACAATGCCAGCATCGAAACTGAAGAAACTACTACTAGAAGAGAAAGAGTGTTTATAGGTTCAAACAACTTCTGTTTGGACTTACATGTAGCCCTTTTTTTATTATCAGCTACACTGAAATAGAGTTGGCAACTATGTGCCAGCTCCAGTTTCCAACTGTGACTGCCTCATAGACCAGATCACCTACATGAACAATTTCGCGGCAGGTGCCACTATGAAGTAAATGCAACTTCCCATAACAAAATAGGCAACAAATTCTTTGCTGCTCACAGAGATATGGAAAGCGGGACGCGAGATCACTCATGTTCTAGAAGTCTCCTGGAATACTGAAAACCATACATTTTCTTTGGACCAGAAGGAGTTATTGAAAGAGTAGCGGTAGAAGTAGTCACAAAGAGAAGTTTACTACAAGCCTCAGCAAGATTCTATGACCCTTTGGGACTAATACCGGCAGTATCAAGAATTGGGAAAATTACATTCAAGACATTTGGAAGTCAGTGGAATAAACTCCTAACCCATGACCTGGCACACATGGGTTCAGCACTACCTCATCTATCTCGTATAAAACTACCGAGATGAGTAGGCACCTCTGACAAACACAGTTTACACATCCATGTCTTTTGCGACGCCTCAGAAAGGGATAGGGTGCAGCCTTGTATGGCACATGTACTGACGTTAATGGACGAAGACCCACTTGATGTCCAGCAAGAGTAAGCTTGCACCGGTAAAGAGTGTTATTCTTTCGTGCCTTGAGCCTTTTGTAGGACTGATGGAAACCAGAGTTCCAAATTACTATTTCAAGGCGATGGGCAGTGACAGCAAAAGCAACACTTTGAGGGGATTCCACCATAGCCCTTGGATGGGTAAAGAATGATGTCAATTGGTGGAAGACATTTGTGTGCAACAAAATCACTGAATACAGAGCTTTACCAATCCCTCTCAATGGAGGACAAACACTGGGGATCTTCTATCAAGAGGAACAACCCTTGAGAACTTGAACACTTCTGACGTTTGGTGTCACAAAGTCTCATTTATGGCCTCAGGATCTTACTTAAGTCCTCTATTGTTGAGCCACTTCATGAGGAGAGAAGCTCACATCCCCAGATTGTTTTGGTAGCCACTCTAGCACCTTAGATTGACACAAGGAGGTTCAGCTCATATATCAAACTACTGCGTTCTTCACCTCAGAAACAAATTACTTGGCAGAGACTATCCTACAGGAGAATTTAAGCAGAAGAATTGACTACTTACTGGATAAAGGCTGTAGAGAAGGAGTGTTTTTCAATGGAACTCAAAAGCCCTGAAAGAAAACATCCATTTTCATGAGGGACCCAAAATGAAACCTTTCAACCCCTTTCTGAACAGCGAATTGAAACATATTGTGGGAAGCCTACAGTTCTCTAGAGGCCTTGTCCAAAGAGCAATGCCAACCACTGATCCTAGATGGAGGCTATCATTTCCTCATCTTCTAATCCTTCACATGCATGTCTGACTTCACTATCACATTCTTCTCTCTGAACTCTGCACAGTGTTTTGATTACTGTGTGCTCACCATGTGATAAAGAAGATCATACATCTATGTCTCCCATGCAAAATGATAAGCAACTCCAGTGCCCAAGAAATAGAAGCTCCTTTACCACTAGACAGAGTATACTGTCTACCAACCATTTGAAGTTAGTGCTTTGGACTTTGCTGGTCCCTTATACTCCACGATTGGCCATTTCACATGGAAATGCTATACTGACTCTTCACCTGTGCAACAACAAGGTCACTGCACTTGGAATTGTAGAGCGACATTAAAACAGATCTCTGCTAGGTTCATTAACATGGTATCCCACATACCATCTACAGAGATAATGCACAAGCCCTCCATGCAGCTAACCGAGAACTAGCAAATGTCTGGAGCCATATCTGCCATATCCACCTATCAGTACCTCACCCAACATGGCATAAGATGGAAGATTACTGCACCATGCATGGCTTGGTGGAGAGGATAGTCGGATCCACCAAACATTGTCTAAGGAAGGTTCTCAGATGCTCTAGCATGGATGAAGAAGAATTATAAATGGTACTGGTGAACACCAAAGCCGCAATCAATTCCAGACCCATCACTCAACATGACAATGTATGGATGGCAGCACACTTTCTGCTGGGGTCCGACTGAAGACATTGCTTTCTGGCCCAGAGCCACAGAAGCCAAAAAGACCTATCAAAGGTCTTCAGGTTGCTCCAGAAGGCAGCAGATGACTTGAAAATGATGGAGCTGAGAATACTTAATGCTCTTGCAGAGTTTTCATCAAGAACAGCCCCAAAGAAAATCTTCGAAAGTACAGATTAGTAATGTCCTGAAGTCGCACTAGTTTCACAGAACTTCTTCTAGAGGATGCGATAATGAAGGATGAGAATAACAGCGATCATGAAGAGGATAACAATATAGAGAGATTGAATGGTTGGAAATAGAAACATGTTCTGTTAGTGATGATATTAAGGCTGGGGGGCTTTCCTCCAGTAAAATCTTCCAGACTTGCTACAAAAATCAAGAAGTACATCATCAGGAACAGCATATAGATATCAAAGGAGCCAACCCTACCTTGGATACAAACAGAAATTCTTCTATAGGACACTATAATGAAGAATGAGAATAAAAGTGAACATGATGACGATAGCAAAATTGATATAACAGAAGAACCTTGGTTCTTGGAAAGAGAAATGTCATCTGTTGCTGATAATATAAAGGTCGGGGACTTCCCTCCAGTAAAATCTTTAAGGCATACTATAAAATATACACTAAAATATCAGGACCAACAAAAGGATACCAAAATAGATATCCAAGAAGACAATCCTTTCTCAGATACTGAACAGGCTCTGGTTTCACAGTAATTCTTCTATAGGTCACTGTAATGAAGGATGACAATAAAAGTGATCATGAAGGGATTAACAAAATAGAAATTAATGAAGAACCTTAGTGCCTGGAAAGAGAAACAACATCTGATGATGGTTAGGTCCAGTGAAGTCTTCAACAGCTACTAACAAAATACACTACAATATCAGAAGCAGCAAATGGATACCAAGAGAGAAATGCAAGAAAGAGGCTCCTTTCTCAGATAACATAGGCTCTGGTTTCACTTTACAGAGGGAATTTCTTGTAAAGAATACCACAATGAAGGATTAGAATGAATGCCACTTATAGACCAGTTGTGTGAGGATGTAAAGTGCAATGGCTGTTCACTTGCTGCTTCTTCTTTTTCTTCATCATTCATGATACAGATTCTCGTCATTTCTCTGGGCGCTCTTCAGCCTGGGGCTTATTTTTGAGGTAGAAATGACTTGCTATTAAAACCAAGAGCTACATCAGGACCTGGAAGCATTGTGAAATTTATACCAAAATAGATGGAAGGGAAACCTTTATCAGATAACACTTTCTCACAGAAAGAACCAGAGTGTATTTCTTAGAGGATGCTGAAATGAAGGATGAGAATACCAACCAGACTGCCTCTGTGGTCAAGTGGTCAGCTTTTTAGCTTCTCATCCAGTGGTCCCAGGTTAATTCCCAGGAGAGGCCGGGAATTTTTCTTTAACCAGAATCATTTCTTATCCCCACAGAGTCTAAAAGTGGTAATGACTTATAATAAAATCATGAACCGCATAACTGGTAACTTTGTGACTTGGATACCAAAATAGAAGGAAGAGAATCCTTTCTCAGATAACACTTTCTCACAGAAAGAACCAGAGCGTATTTCTTAGGGGATGCTGAAATGAAGGATGAGAATACTAACCAGACTGCCTCTGTGGTCAAGTGGTCAGATTTCTGGCTTCTCATCCAGTGGTCCCAGGTTTGATTCCCGGCAGAGGTCAGGAATTTTTCTTTAAACAGAATCATTCTTTATCCCCCACAGAATCTGGAAGTGGTAATGACTTTTAATAAAATCAAGAACTAAATAACCGGTCAAGTTGTGAAATGGTTACCAAAAAGGAAGGTAGAGAATGTTTTCTCAGACAGTGAATAGGCTGTGGTTTCACAGTACCAGAGAATTTCATGTAAAGGACATCATAATGAAGGATTAGAATAACAGCAACTATGATCACATTTATATGAGATGGAGTCTCAGTTCATCTGATTTCTACAACAAATTATTGAGGTGAAAAGGCTTGTTATAAAATGTGAAACTTCATCAGGACCAACAAGAGTTGGGAATGCAAACCAAAAGTAGAAAGAAGAGTATCCTATCTCAGATAATGAACAAGCTCTGATTTGACAGAAAGAACCAGAGCCTATGTTATCCAAAGGATCCTGTAATGAAGGATTAGAATAACAGCCACTATGACTCCAGTTGTGTGGGGATGAGTTGGAGTGGCATTTCATCTTCTTACTGGAAGATTTTGTGGTGAAAATGGCTTGCAAATATTATCAAGCACTATTTAATCATAACCTTGGAACAGCTGTGAAATGCAAAACTAAAACAGAAGGAAGAGAATCCTTTCTGAGATAACGAACAGCCTCTGATTTCACTGAACCAGAGCAAAGTACTTGTAACAGAAAGTGTAATGAAGGATGAGAATAACAGCGATCAAGACAGGTATAACAAAATACAGAGTTTGAACCTTGATGGTTGGAAAGAGAAACATGTTCAGTTAGTGATGACTTCTGGACTTTTCTCCAGTAATCTTCTAGACTTGCTACAAAAATCAAGAAGTACTTCATCAGAACCAGTAAATGGAAACCAAAATAGGCATCCAAGGAGACAATCCTTTCTCAGATAACAAACAGAAATTCTTCTATAGGAGACTGTAGTGAAGGATGAGAAAGAAAGTGATCATGATGAGAATAGCAAAATCGATATCACAGAAGAACCTTGGTGCCTGGAAACGCAAATTCATCTGTTGCTGATGATATAAAGGCTGAAGACTTCCCTTCAGTAAAATCTTTAAGGCTCATTAAAAAATTACACTACAATATTAGGACCAACAAATGTATACCAAAATAGATATCCAAGAAGACAATTCCTTCTCAGATAGTGAAAAGGCTCTGGTTTCACAGAAATTCTTCCATAGGACACTGTAATCAAGGATGACAATAAAAGTGATCATGAAGGAAATAACAAAATAGAAATTAATGAAGAACCTTGGTGCCTGGAAAGAGAAACAACATCTGAAGATGGTTAGGTCCAGTAAGGTTTACAACAGCTACTAATAAAATATACTACAATATCAGGAGCAGCAAATGGATACCAAGAGAGAAATACAGGACGGAGACTCCTTTGTCAGATAACAAACAGGGAATTTCTTGTAAAGCATACCACAATGGAGAATTAGAATAAATGCCACTATAAGACAAGTTGTGTGGGGATGTAAAGTGCAATGGCAGTTCATTTGCTGCTTCTTCTTTTTCCTCTTGTCCTTTTTCTTCTTCATTCACAATCCAGATTCCTGTCATTTCTCTGAGTGCACTCCAGTCTGGGGCTTATTATGCTAAGTTCATCTGCTTACTACAACAATATTTTGAGGTAGAAATGACTTGCTAATAAAACCAAGAGCTACATCATCAGGATCTGGAAGCATTGTCAAACTTATATCAAAATAGATGGAAGAGAAACCTTTCTCAGAATACACTTTCTCACAGAAAGAACCAGAGCCTATTTCTTAGGGGATGCTGGAATGAAGGATGAGAAAACCAACCAGACTGCCTCTGTGGTCAAGTGGTCAGATTTCTGGCTTCACATCCAGTGGTCCCAGGTTTGATTCCCGGTAAGGCCAGGAATTTTTCTTTAACCAGAATCATTCTTTATCCCCCACAGAATCTGGAAGTGGTAATGACTTTTAATAAAATCAAGAACTAAATAACCGGTCAAGTTGTGAAATGGTTACCAAAAAGGAAGGTAGAGAATGTTTTCTTAGACAGTGAACAGGCTCTGGTTTCACAGTACCAGAGAATTTCATGTAAAGGACATCATAATGAAGATTAGAATAACAGCAACTATGGTCACAGTTATATGAGATGGAGTGGCAGTTCATCTGATTTCTACAACAAGATATTGAGGTGAAAAGGCTTGCTAATAAAATGTAAAACTTCATAAGGACCAACAAGAGTTGGGAATGCAAACCAAAAATAGAAAGAAGAGTATCCTATCTCAGATAATGAACAAGCTCCGATTTGACAGAAAGAACCAGAGCCTATTTTATCCAAAGGAATCCTGTAACGAGGGATTAGAACAAAAACCACTATGACTCCAGTTGTGTGGGGACTGTGAGTTGGAGTGGCATTTCATCTTCTTACTGGAAGATTTTGAGGTGAAAATGGCTTGCAAATATTATCAAGCACTACTTAAGCCTAACCTTTGAACAGCTGTGAAATGAAAACCAAAATAGAAGGAAGAGAATCCTTTCTGAGATAACGAACAGGCTCTGGTTTCGATCATGAGGAGTATAACAAAATACAGAGTATGAACCTTGATGATTGGAAAGAGAAACATGTTATGTTAGTGATGACTTCTGGACTTTCCTCCAGTAATCTTCTAGACTTGCTACAAAAATCAAGAAGTACTTCATCAGAACCAGTAAATGGAAACCAAAATAGGCATCCAAGGAGACAATCCTTTCTCAGATAACAAACAGAAATTCTTCTATAGGAGACTGTAGTGAAGGATGAGAAAGAAAGTGATCATGATGAGAATAGCAAAATCGATATCACAGAAGAACCTTGGTGCCTGGAAACGCAAATTCATCTGTTGCTGATGATATAAAGGCCGAAGACTTCCCTTCAGTAAAATCTTTAAGGCTCATTAAAAAATATACACTACAATATCAGCACCAACAAATGGATACCAAAATAGATATCCAAGAAGACAATCCCTTCTCAGATAATGAACAGACTCTGGTTTCACTGAAGTTCTTCTATAGGACACTGTAATCAAGGAGGACAATAAAAGTGATCATGAAGGAAATAACAAAATAGAAATTAATGAAGAACCTTGGATCTAACCTGATGATGGTTAGGTCCAGTAAAATCTTCAACAGCTACTAATAAAATGCACTGGAATATCAGGAGCAGCAAATGGATACCAAGAGAGAAATACAAGAAAGAGACTCCTTTCTCAGATAACATAGGCTCTGGTTTCACTTTACCAGAGCGAATTTCTTGTAAAGAATACCACAATGAAGGATTAGAATAAATGCCACTTTTAGACCAGTTGTGTGAGGATGTTAAGTGCAATGGCAGTTCATTTGCTGCTTCTTCTTTTTCTTCATCATTCATGATACAGATTCTCGTCTTTTCTCTGGGCGCTCTTCAGCCTGGGGCTTATTGTGCTAAGTTCATCTTCTAACTACAACAATATTTTGAGGTAGAAATGACTTGCTATTAAAACCAAGAGCTACATCAGGACCTGGAAGCATTGTGAAATTTATACCAAAATAGATGGAAGGGAAACCTTTATCAGATAACACTTTCTCACAGAAAGAACCAGAGTGTATTTCTTAGAGGATGCTGAAATGAAGGATGAGAATACCAACCAGACTGCCTCTGTGGTCAAGTGGTCAGATTTTTAGCTTCTCATCCAGTGGTCCCAGGTTAATTCCCAGGAGAGGCCGGGAATTTTTCTTTAACCAGAATCATTTCTTATCCCCACAGAGTCTAAAAGTGGTAACGACTTATAATAAAATCATGAACCGCATAACTGGTAACTTTGTGACTTGGATACCAAAATAGAAGGAAGAGAATCCTTTCTCAGATAACACTTTCTCACAGAAAGAACCAGAGCGTATTTCTTAGGGGATGCTGAAATGAAGGATGAGAATACTAACCAGACTGCCTCTGTGGTCAAGTGGTCAGATTTCTGGCTTCTCATCCAGTGGTCCCAGGTTTGATTCCCGGCAGAGGTCAGGAATTTTTCTTTAAACAGAATCATTCTTTATCCCCCACAGAATCTGGAAGTGGTAATGACTTTTAATAAAATCAAGAACTAAATAACCGGTCAAGTTGTGAAATGGTTACCAAAAAGGAAGGTAGAGAATGTTTTCTCAGACAGTGAATAGGCTGTGGTTTCACAGTACCAGAGAATTTCATATAAAGGACATCATAATGAAGGATTAGAATAACAGCAACTATGATCACAGTTATATGAGATGGAGTGGTAGTTCATCTGATTTCTACAAGCGGGTACAAACCCGGCGGAGGAAGATGGATTTTTTCGGGTATAAAAATCCTTAGTATGGTTTCCTTTGGAAGGGAAGTAAAGCCGTGGGTCCCGTGTCATAGATTTACGGCACGTAAAAGAACCTCAAGCCTGAGAGTGGCCTCTGAGCAAAATTAAGTGATCTTTCATGCCCAATGTAGAATGGGGCGCTGAGAACCAAAGCAGATAAAGAGCATCCATTTCATTTCATTGATTTCTACAAGATTTTGAGGTGAAGTAGGCTTGCTAATAAAAAAAAATTACATCATGACCAAAAAGAGTTGAAAATGGAAGCCAAAATAGAAAGAAAATTATTTCTGTAAAAGGATACCATAATAAAGGATGAGAATAACAGCCACTATGACCCCAGTTATGTGAGGATTGTGGTGTGAAGTGGCAGTTCAACTGCTTACTACAAGTAATAAAGTTTCACACTATCAGAGCAAATTTCTTCTAGTGGCTGGTGTAATGAAGGATGAGAATAACTGCCACTATGATTCATCTTGTGTGAGGAGCAGCAAGGAGGTGGATGAGCAAGTTCATCTTCTTACTAGAAGGTTAGAGGTGAAAATGGATAGCAAATACAGGGTTACTACAAAAGAAATAGACAACTTCAACTGCCTGTAAAACAAAAACTATTAGATATAGCAACCTAATTATTTTGGAGGTATGTTGAGAAACTCTCAAAGTTTCGTTTGTTACTATTGGTAATACTGTAGTATTTGGTTTGTTGTTGCAGAAGCTGAAATGGCGGAAAATCCTGTGGAAAAAGTATATTGCGTGTTGGAATTTGCTAGAACGCAATCAGCAACTGTTGTCCAACGACATTTTAGAACACGTTACCACAAAACGCCACCGACTAAACAGTCAATCTACGACAGGTATAGAAAATTCGAGACAACAGGATGTTTGTGCAAAGGGAAGAGCTCGGGAAGACCAAGAGTTTCGGAAGAAAATAACCGACAAAAATGCTCTTGCATTTTGGCCAACAAGGAGCCCTGATCTCACACAATGTGACTTTTTTCTATGGGGATTCGTGAAAGACCGTGTTTTTGTCCCTCCACTTCCTCTTAATTTAGACAACTTGAAACAACGTATCAGACAAGCCTTGGCAAGTGTTGATGTAGATATGTTACAAAAGGTTTGGGATGAACTTGATTATCGCATGGATGTGTGTCATGTGACTGGAGGGGCCCATATTGAACATTTGTGAGTTCACAATGTAAACTTCAAAGACTCCTCTACAAACCAGTGAAAACGGCGTCAAATTACCGTAAATAGTTTTTGTTTTACAGGCAGTTGAAGTTGTCTATTTCTTTTGTAGTAACCATGTATTATCAAGCACTACTTAATCATAATCTTGAACAGCTATGAAATAAAAACCAAAATAGAAGGAAGAGAATTCTTTCTGAGATAACGAACTGGCCTCTGGTTTCACTGAACCAGAGCAAACTACTTGTTTACTACAACAAGATGAAGTGGAAATGACTTGCTAATAAAATCAAGAGCTACAACTGCAGGACTCAGAAGCATTGTGAAATTTATATCAAAATAGAAAGAAGAGAAATCTTTCTCAGATTACATACAGACTCTGGTTTCACAGAAAGGACCAGAGTGTAATTCTTAGAGGATGCTGAAATGAAGGATGAGAATGTGAGATTACTTGAGTGTCTATTTAATAGTATAAAACTGAAAAACCAAGTTAAGAAACCTACAGTTCAGCAAGATAAACACCAGCAGTTGTTTCTGAAGTCAAAGGCCCCAATATGATCATAGAAGTTAAAGGGGCTATACAAATGAAACAATATAAAAAATGACTACATCAATAGAAACCAGTTCTGCAACATTACGAGCAGAAAACATTGTGCAATCAATATCAAAATAGAAAGGGGAGAATTCTTACTCAGATTAACAAGCTCTGATTTCACAGTACCAGAGCTTATTTCTCCCAGAGGATGCTGAAATGAAGGATGCGAATAGCCACTATGACCCATGCTTTGTGAGGGTTATGAGGTGGTAATGACTGCTTATTACAAGATTTGGAGGTGGTAATCACTTTTGATAAAATCAAGAACTACAACCTCAGCATGAGTTGTGAAAGTCAAATAAAAATAAAAGAACCCACAAATTATAAGCTCAAAACTCAACTGGAGCAAAATAAGGATAGTAGAGAACCTCTCCTATTGCAGCTGATACTCCAAACAAATGCAGCACTACAGGGTGTTCCACTAAGTCCTTTACTGTTCATCCTGGCAGCAGAAGCTATAAGAATAGCTCAAAAAAGAGACATAATATCACATGCATCTGCTGATGGTACAGTGGTCCGTTCTAAAGACATCATAAAACTAAAAACACAATAAACGATATGGAAGAATGGTGCTGCAAACACAAGTTTGAAATAAACACTTCAAAGACAGAACTGATGGTATATAGACAAGGAGGGCAGGCGCCAGCTTCAGCAGAAATCTGTATCAGAGGAAGAAAGATAACCATCGCAAAAGAGTTCTTGTAATTCACTGCAATGAATTCTGAGCGAGTTTGGTTGATTTATATTCACAGTCTTTTCAAAGCTCTGCATATTTACCAATCATATTCTGAAATAACTGTTTTGTTGTGTTGTTTTATGAATTAGAACGATGCATATAACGCCAATACATGTAATGAGCTATTTTTGGTACAGATTATACCTCAGCATGTGTATGTTTATGTTACAAACCCCTCCCCACTACCCTCTCTTTATAACGCTGATTGTTCTGTGTGTTCGTAACTGTAAGCACTTCAGAACCCAAGACGAGCTATACTGATTGCAGCTCCTACAATACAAAGGGATCTCAAAACTTACATCTGTATCATCAAAATAGTAAAATCTAACTTTAGAGTACAGTACACCAAGGTTGCTCTCTTTACTACAAACTTCCAGATAGTTGGAGATGATTAAATCAGAAACAGCTCAAAAATAAAGTAAGACATCTCCTATTAAATCATAAAAAGCGAACTAAAAAAGTACAAACTGGCTGCACAGTGTTTTGCCTGGCTGTGCTTGTTGCCATCTGCTGCTATTATACAAAGACGTGGATCAAATGAAATAGCGTTTTATTTATGGATGCTGTTTAACTGCTGTGGTTTTCAGCGTTCCATTCTATACTGGGCATGAAATACATCTTAATTTTGCTCAGAGGCCTCTCTATCAGGCTTGAAGTATTTTATGTGCTGTAAATCTACGACACGGGACCAACTTCCCTTCCAAAGGAAGCCATGCTAAGGATCTTTACGCCTGAAAAAAAGACATGGATGAAACTATACAACAATTTTTAAAGCTACTTTTAGAAGCTTTACTTATCAACTTTATAAAAGAAGATGCTGAAACTGGCCACAGCAGTCCATACTTTATTAGCACCTCCTTAGGAAACTATCCATCTCTCACCGTAATTCACCTTGAGAATTGCTAACAATTTCATTCAGATATTTTGTTTTAATTCTTTCAGGGCATGTGGGTTTGTCTTGTACACTTTATGCTTTAAGTTACCCCAGAGATAGAAATCGAGGTTAGGTTGGGGGACAGGTTCCACAAATATCTACTAATAATTCTGTTGCTGAAACACACTTTCAATTGTTCTCAGAAAAAAATTGAGCTGTTGCAGAGTCTTGTTTATAAAGGCAAAATCACACTCCCTGGCTGTCAATTCTTTAAAAAAAAAAAAGGGACAAAATTGTATTCATGTATGCATGGGTGTCAACTGTTGACAAAAATAAAAGGCCCTAAAACTCTTTCTCTGCTAATGGCACACCATACACCAAACTTTTCATCATGAAGGGATACTTCATGAACAACGTAGGTTTCTTGCTCCAATAAAGATTATTTTGTGTTCACACATACCCATGAAGGTAGAACCAAGCCTCGTCCATGAAAAATATTAAATGAGGGTTCATTTTGCCATTGTATACACTATTGAGAATTCCCTCACAAAATGTGTGCCTAATTACAGGATCATCTGGTTGAAGAGCATGTGCCACAGCTATTTTTATATGGTTTTAACTTCAGCAATTTAGTACCTCTTAACACAGAGGTATATTTCTGTGTACTTTATTGTATACTTTTCTATATATTTTTTTTGCTCACAAATATTAAAATGCCTGCCTCATGCTCAAAAGGTCACGAGTTTGAATCTCGCTTAGGGTGAGTTACCTAGATAAGGTTTTTTTTTCAGGGTTTCCTGTTATCCTGAGAGGATGAATGTCGAGTAACTTTTAAATTCCATGGATCCTGAGATCATTTGAGCACCATTTCATTGATTTCATTCGTCCAATATGACAGAGGGGGAAAAAAAAAAATTAGTAGATTAACTGCTTACTTACAAACACAAATTACAAATGTGTGGTATTACTACTTGATTGTGAAACAAAACACTTGTAAACTCCATTAAATTTCACTTATAAATGTTTAAAAGTTTGTTTGAAAAGTTGAATTGTGAAACGTATTTTTACAAATTACGAAGTTTATAATTAACAAAGCTTCTAAGCATTGCGATATAGGTCCGAGCTTATCAGCATTCAGAATTAGATGTTTGGCAGAAAACCTGTATAAGAAGAGGAGTCATATTATGAATTCTGATTTACCACCATACAGCAACCTTTGGAAGTTCCTAGATCCAGCAGTTGATGTACTTTTGTAGACACCACCCTGATTTTTACGCTGAGAGGAGATTCAGTTGGAATTAAAGGTTGAAAATGGGGACAATATACGTTCCTGAAACCAGTTCCAGTAACTGTTAAGTGATGTTTTGTTTCAAAAGCAGACTCAGTTCTTACATCAAATATTAATTGCATCATTGTCACAAGTGTCTTTGCAATAATAAGAATCTTTTACTAACTATAAATTACATAAGGATGCCCAAATGAAACAGACTCACAGTAGGTCAATTAATTGTTTGTTTGTTTGCATTACTTTACAAATGGGTGACACTGTTACTTTTTCGGAATGTACACCTTTGTGATTAGTTGAGGTAGCATTCAATGTCTTGGTGACTTAATCATTCACAAACTAGCTTCCTTTGAGTGCTTGAAGAGACAGTAGTTGTTGGGGGCACGATGGAGGGCACCATAGCACGTACTTGCCATTATGATGCACCAGTACTGTATTTATCCAAATATAAGATGACCCCCATTTTTCAAACTTAATTTTTAAATTTAGTGTATCATCTATACAAAAAGAAGACATAGCATAATTTTTAAACATGGTGGAATACAACACCTTTTCTATACACTAGCTGTCTCCAGTTGTGTAATAAAGTTTGCATCAACTTGTTCTGTATTGTCAAAAATACCAAATTTATAATACATATATTGCAATATATTATGTGTGTATTGTTTTCAATTAACATCAACAATAATTATGGCTTAGTTTTATTCATCAGTATTCACAGTATTTATATGCAACTTTAGATATGGTAGAAAGATTCATTATTACTAATATATGGTGGACTTTGTGACAGTGATGTGTTTTAACAATTGAAAATTAGTTGAGTCGATTTTGTAACATTACATCACCTACTTTTTATTTCAGAAGATATGTTTCAGTAGCCATGTGCTTCCTTTGGTTGACTGCCAGCATTGCTTATGTGGTGGTTGTCTCTGTCCCCGGTGGTGGTTTAATGAACCTCTGAATCAGCAGGTCACCTGGCGGGATTTTGAAATTGAAAACGCGGTTCTTATTTTTCCAAATATGTTTTCCCAAACTTTTATTTCTGTCTTTCTTGTGATGTTTTTGAGGCTTCTATTTATGGTGTATTTCTCTTTCCAAAAATGCCAAGCTACCGCGGATTTGTCTTCTTGTTTAAGTTTAATATTAGCTTGGCATTTTTGGAAAGAGAAACACATCATAAATAGAAGCCCAAAACTTCTCAAAAACATCACAAGGGAGACAGAATTAAAAGTTTGGGAAAACATATATATATATTTGGAAAAACAAGAACCGTGTTTTCAATTTTGAAATCCCGCCAGGCGACCTACTGATACAGAGGTTCATCAAACCATCACTGGGGACAGAGACAACCACCACAGCAAGCAATGCCGGCAGTCTACCAAAGGAATTGACAATGGAAGCACATGGCTTCTGAAACATGTTTTCCGAAATAAAAAGTAAGTGATGTAGTGTTTCAAAATTGACTCAGCTAGAAAGGTTCATAATCGGCTGTTGTTTAGTAACAACTCTGGCAATGTTTCACCCACAATATTATGCGAAGCCAACAGAATTGTCAAGTGTAAAGATTCAGCAGTGGGGATGTAATAAACTTAGCTTAGTACACTTTTGTTGATGGTTGGTGAAACTTGTATGACACACCCTGCCAAGACCAAACGCTTTTCTGACTTAGAAACATCTAATGCATATGCTACAAACAATGGCAATTTCACTTGGACTATCCTTATATATATGGTCATTAAATTATAAGGTAACCCCTGTCCCAGCCTCTTTCCAAAGCGTGAGAAATCCAAGTCACCGGGAAAGTGGTGCCAGCAAAGGCACACTAAAATACGTATCTTATGTTGACCTTCTGCTCACATCTGCACAGCACAATTTGCTAAAATATTTTCACTTACTCGTCTAAGCTTAGCACCAGGAGTCCTTGTGATTTCTTGCATGATGTTATCACTAAGATTCTGTAGATTACACAGGGATTTCTGCTGCTGAGCGAGAACATCTTTCTTTAACTTGGTATACTCCTATTTGGGAGCAGATAGTCAATATTTTCAACATTTATTTAAGGTAAGGACTCCAGTGCGCCTTGCCAGCACCACTTTATTAGCAACTCTCGGATCTCTCGTGCAGTGGAGAGAGCCTGCAAGAGGGGTTACCTTATAATTTAATGACCCTATATGTATATTTTTTATGCATAATTAAAATCTCTCCTTACATTACTTTTAATAAATGAAGTAAATAATGATTAATTAAAGGCTTTCACATGCAATAAAAGCAGCAACAAAAAATAAATAAAAAAAAATAAGAGATCCGAGATCCAGAGTATTGTTCTGCGAATAGATTGTTTGCATCTCTTCAAGGAGGAATCAAGTCAACAATTAAAATGCTATAAAACATACATGCATAGTCCATCTGTAGGCCATGTACTGAGTATTGGATTAAAATCAGAAAAGGGATATCTCAGCCCTTTTCAGCCCTTTATCATGCAATATGTATAAAACAAACAAATGTATGTGTGGAATGTTGGATTGGGGCAGAGTTCCTCATGACTCTGAATTGCTAGGTCTCACGAGTGGCACCTGTGGATATGTCGGAAAGTCAACTGCTTCTATCCTATCTTGAGCCTTAAATGAAGGATACAAGCCAACGTGATTGCTTCGTAGGTTCTTGCCTTTGCTGTAGCCGTCCCAGTGATTTCCTGCAATGCCGATCAGGTCACCTCGCTCTAGGCTCATCTCATTCATGTCGCGGGCACGATGAGGCAGCACTGCTACCTGGATGTGGGATGTCTGGCCCCCATAGTAGTAGATGTCGTCCAGCGACCGAAACCGACTAGAAGCGTCTGGGTACAGCGTCTGCATTATCTCGTATGCAACACGACACACCTGCACACAAGTACATTTTTAGATTGTACGTCATTTACCAGATATCACTAATGTTAAAAGTAAAAATTCTGTCACTCAGTGATGTATAATTACAACACTCTAATGTAGCCAACTTTGGTTTATGCGTCGACGGCCTCATTCAAGTAGGCTATGACTCTGAAAGCTCATATCGATCCATAAAATGTTGGATGATTTGAATGTCATGAACATGGAATCTGCTGAACCAGACTAAATTATGCAAGTAGTGGAGAGAGCAAAATTACAACTGCTACACTGCCTCCGTTGAATAGAATGTTTTCTTTCTGTATGAGTAAGTCATCATGTTGTCAGCACTGATGCTAAGCAAGGCAACGACTGAATATCACAAACCATTAAACATGACTCCGTGAAATAGGTAAAACAATCTATTTATAATTATAATATGTCTATAAATATTGAGAACTGTCTTAAAATAGTATATGACAGAAATATTAAAATGGTTTTATATTGTGAGTAGTATTACTGTACTCAGCCTATGGCCTCGTTTTGCAAGCTTCCTACTCACAATACTAGTATCATAAATAGCTATTTTACTTTCTCTGCATGTACTATGTATACAGTATGTAGAGAAGGTATTGTATTCCAACCAAATATTTGATACTAAGATTTCTCCAACAATACATGTTTTGAGATTCCCTGATTAAATAAAAAAAAAAATTAGAAACATGTCCGTGTGTGTGTCTATGGGCGGCATAGCTCAAAAATGAAAAGTTGATTAAATACTAAACTTGGTATTTAAGTTCAGTATCTTCCAAGGATACACCCCGAAGATTTTCAAGAGAAGCCGCCCATCTCCAACTACCTTTTACGTGGAACATTTTTCAAAAATGTTTATCATCTCAAAAATAGCTCTTAACGATTTTTCATTAAAATGTCTAATATTAAAGATGTTTAAATGACAAATAAAATGCATATCTTCAATCTTCTGAGAATAGCCTCTGAAGGCCTCTTTATTCTGAGTGACTTTTGTATAACTGGAAAACCATAAGAGATAGATAAAAATTTACTACACAAACATTGTAGATCTCATTAAAACACACAATTTATATTATATAAATTGTTTTGTAGAGTTAACCATTTTTGAGATATTCCAGATTATTGGTTTCAATTTTTAAGCCTCAAACTGGAAGACATCTGTCTTCTCAGTTCTCATTTGGTTACTCCAGGCAAGCAAAGAAAATAGAATTTCAATTGTTTCACATGGCTACCAACTTTTAAAGGACTTTATTATAGCTTTGCCCATGCATTCCCCTCATTTCCTTTACTTACAAGGAAGCAACTACTAAGACAAATTCTGTTTATGTTTATCTTGACTATCATGATGAAGATAAAAAATCTGATGTGTTCCATTCACATGACTTTCTCTACATTTCTGCAATAAATTATTCTTACAAAGCTTATATTTCCATTTACTTCATGCTCATCCAATTAGCAGAAATAGTCTTATTAGTTGCTTCCTTGTAAGTAGAAACGAAATAAGGAAGTACCATACATTAAAATGCCAGTCAAAACCTGGTTGCTATGTGACTGAAGTTCCTTTGTTTATATGGACACGAGTTGATAAATTTCTGTATGAGAAAAGTACAAGTTTTTCAAGGCTGAATTAAAAAACAAGGAATATCTAAAAAATTATCAACTCCACAAAAAAGATGTATATAATATAAATTGTGTGTTTTAATGTGCTCTACAATTTCCATGTGGTAAGGTTTCGTCTATCTCTTACGGTTTGCCAGTTATACATAATTCTGTAAAATTCATCCAGAATAAAGTAGTCTTCAGAGGCTATTCCCAGAAAATTCAAGATATACATATTATTTGTCAGGTATGTATCTTTAATATACGATATTTTGATCAAAATTGTTAGAGAAATTTTTTAGAGAATCAAAATTTTCGAAAAATTTTCCATGTGAAGGGTAGTTTGGGGTGGGGCCATTTTCTTGAAAACCTTCGTGTCACATCCTTGGAAGATACTGAACTAAAATACCAAGTTTGGTATTTAACGGACTTTTCGTTTTTGAGCTATGCACACACACGGACATTTTTCTAAAAATGCTTTTTTTGTATTAAGGGTGTCTTAAAACATGTATTTCCGGTGAAAT
The DNA here is from genome assembly GCA_030762935.1 of Hymenopus coronatus. Classification (NCBI taxonomy): domain Eukaryota; kingdom Metazoa; phylum Arthropoda; class Insecta; order Mantodea; family Hymenopodidae; genus Hymenopus; species Hymenopus coronatus. The sequence goes on from CM060888.1 coordinate 18,140,973, forward strand.
CATGGTATCAAATTTTTGGGTGCAATACAATACCTTCTCTATACACTATGTACATAGTACGTATAGAGAAAGTAAAAATTAATATTTTGAATAAAAGGTTTGTTTGCAGGACAGCTAGAGAAAGTCATATGAATGGAACACGTCGGATTTTTCTTTTTTCACTGCATCACTTGCCAAATTTATGTTGATAATCTTCATACACAGTGAAATAAATAAATTTTGCAAGGCTCGATACTTTGTTAATAAACCCATGTCCAGAGATGCTTTGATCATTTGCCGAAATAATGAGTATGTAGGTAACAGAAATCACAAAAAAATTGATGTGTTCAATTTCACATGACTTTCTCTAACTGTTCTGTAACAAACTATTCTTAAAAGTTTTTTCTTTAATCTGCTTAATGCTGATCAAGATAAAAATTAGTAGAAATTGTATTGTTACTTAGGTCCCTTATAAGCAGAAGGGAAATAAGGGAATACACTAGGCTAAAACAATAGTCCAATCTTTTAAAGGGTTCTTGTAATGTGATTGAAGTTTCTTTGCATGGACAAGAGTAAAACAAATAAATAGGAATTTAAAATTCCCATTTGAGAAAAGATTAAGCATTTTGAAGAAAATGCCAATAACAATGAATATTTCAGGGGGAGAAAAAAGTATACGACATAAATTGTGTTTTAAAGAGATCCATATTTTTTGTGTAGTAGCTTTTGTCTATCTTTTTTGTTATACAAAAGTCATCCAAAACGAAGAGGTCTTCAGAGGCTATTCCCAGAAAATTCATATTTTAATAAAAGTCAATATTTTGAGAAAATAAACATTTTTGAAAAATTTTCCATGTAAAGGATAGTTGGGTGTGGGGATTTTGCAGAAAATCTTCTGTGTTGCATCTTTGGAAGATGCTGAGATTAAAAATTTAACTGTCCTTTCATTTTTAAGTTATACATACACACACACACACACAAAACCCTTTTTCTAAAATTTTTTTTTAGATTCAGGGAGTTTCAAAACTTGCATTTCTGGTGAAATCTTGGTAAATTTTTAGGTGGAATACATTTACCTTATCTAAAACTATGTAGATTGTAAATATGTGGTTGAGAAAGTAAAAAGCAATGTTAGAATATCAAGAGAAGAGTTTAAGAACTAGTGGATGGGGAACAGTCTTTGAAAAAACTTGGAAAGTAATGGACCAGGAGTAGAACGGGGGAAAGAAAATAACAAATGGGTTCTGGAAGGCTGCAAGAAGAAAAAGATTTGAGGACATAGAAATGAAATGGCATGTTATTTATGGACGCTCTTTAACTACTGTGGTTCTCAGCGACCCATTCTAAATTGGGCGTGAAAGACCACTTAATTTTGTTCAGAGACCTCTCTATCAGGCTTGAGGTTCTTTTACAGGCCATCAGCTTTGATTTCCCTTCCAAAGCAAGCTATGCTAAGGATTTTTACACCCAAAGAAATCCATCGACCTCTGCCAGGTTTGAACCCGCGACCTTGGGTATATGAAGGTAGCAGGGTAACTGTTACACCACGGAGGGCGATAGGACATAGAAATGCAAAAACTTCTTGGTATAATTGAACTTCTATTTGCAGATAAATGGAAACATATATACAAACACGGCTAACAAAGAAGGAGAAGGTATTGCATGGTTAAGGACTGGTGTTTGGAGACTAAAAAGGTTTAGAAATGATATACCGTAGTATGTGGAGGATACTATTATATTCGATTGTAAAGGGATAAATGGAATAAAGCTCATCTTTTGGAAAAATGCTATTAGTGAATTGTTCAGCAAAGAGAGTAAGAAACTAAGTCAATTTTTAAATAAGGTAAAAAGGAAGTGGAGTTGGACAGTGAAAACAGAGAGCACAGACAGTACTTATATACGGTCATTATATTATGTGATAACCCATTCATAGTGTTCACTCCTTCGCTACTACCTTCCAGGACTTCGGACTGCCAATTCCTGCTTGAAAATGCATTGTTGCCATTTCTGCATTGCTGAGTCAGGTGCACGAGCAGACAATCATTGTCAATTAGGTGCTTCTGTCACTGCAGTAAACATGGTATGTCACTTAATCGCGGAATAACAGGTGTTTATTTATAAAGTTTATTTTAACCATGTGTGCAGGGAGTTTGCTGAAAAGTTTACAAACTCTGTACCACCTGCAAGAAAAGCTATACATGTCAATAAATATGAAGCTTCAGGTTCAGTGTTGGACAAGAAACATTCCAGGAGAAGGGCAGTGTTAACATAAAATAAACTGGATCAAATCAGTGCTACTTTGGAGCTTTTGCCTTGAAAATCGCTGAACAAATTAGCACAACAAAGTCTTCTGCTAGAATTGTTACACGTCTGTTGAAACTAAAACCTTATTGCTACACATGAGTACAAGCTTTAAAAGCAAATGACCTGTGTGAATTATTGCAATTGGTTTTATCAATCTGTAGAAAGAGGTTTCATTGACCCACAACTTTTGTTTTCTCCGACAAATCTGGGATTCACTTAAATGGGGATGAGAATACTCACAGCAGTCAATACTGGACTCCAGCGAGTGAGTGACAACATATTTAAGACACGAAGCTTGTTTGAGAGCAATGTCGACATTTCCAGCATCTATTATAAGGTAAGCATTTTAGTCCACCTCTGCCCATATAGTTCTCCTGGCAACTCCCGGCTCTTTTACTCATTGTTAGAAAGTGCGCAAGTGGGTTACAATACAAAATAATGATCCTGTAATACAGTATATATCTTAATAATCAGAAAATTATACAAGACACAATGTAAATAGAATATAACTGGCAAAAATGTGGGCTAAATGCCATGTCATACTTGAATGTAATTCAGAAAGCAATAATAAAATAAATCACAAAAGGTGGCAAAAAAGAAATCTAAAATACTGTAAGTAAATCAAAAACATATTAATCAATTACTAGAAGAGGAGTGGCGTTCCTAACAGCATGGTTTTGCTTTCTTGTATACCTGTGGACACAAAACATGAGTCATCACCAGATTCCATGTGTTGATTGAAGAGCTTTGTGTATCTTCGTATAAGCTGTGTTCACAACACACCCGAATAAACTATACAGTGGTCTGTGACTGATAGCATAATTCTTACCTTATGAGTAGTTAAAATAGCAACGTTCCAATGCTGAGAGGTTAAGAAGGCCTTGCTTCCACTTACAAGTTCCTAGGTTCAAATCTTACACTGCTTGCCTTTTTTATGTTTGTTAATTTTATGACTGGATATGTAGAACATAATATTGTATTAGTATAACTTTGGCATTTGAAGTTTTGGGCCTATCTATGCACACAAAAACATGAATCTACAAATACTTGTGTTAACTAAAAAAAAAGTGTAAATAAACTATTATCTTCTAAAACTAAAATAGAAGATATAAACATAATTAATATTGGGCATATGAACTTTCAGCCTGTATAATTTGGCTCAATCTTCAACGCATAGACAAAATTAAATGCCTACAGTAATGTGGACGAGAAGCTACAAGATCCCAGCTTCTTGAATTTTTGCCCAGAAGCCATCTTTTGTTCTTCCCATTGCAGCTTCCTTTTTACCTCAGCACACACATTCCTACCACTCTTAAATCCAATTTGAAACCTTTCGAGATGTGTGGACCGGATGAATATCCTGTACAAATTCAACAATTCCATTAGGATATCTCATCCTCATGGGAATCAAAATATTATTGAGTACTGTGTACTGCACACTGTTGAGTGTATCATCACGCTGCTATGCCACACCTAGACCATCCCTTGATATACAGCCCCAACAAGATACAGATATGTGAACATGATGAAATACTGTGGATGATAGACAATTACCTTTCCCTTATGTGTGAAAGCAGCTGATGATGTAGGACAGATCCTATAATACCGGTTCTGCTATGAAAATAATCTTGATGAAGCCTAGTGTAAACATTACTATTGACTGAGCTTCATACTGTAACACTTCCACTTCATTATTTTTCTGAATTGAATGTGTTCATATTCTAATATACAAGGTTTGTAAATCCATTTTTGGACCTTTAGTATTTTAAGAATTGAAAGAAGTTGTCTTTTAACCTGTGGTCATTGGGAAGAACAGGCTTCTCAATGGTGAAAAATTATCAGTCTATTGAATTGTTCTTTTGAAAACCTTTTCCCCTAGCATTAGAGCTAATATAAATGGACATACCTGTGAGGAAAACGTACAGACAAGGTAGTCTGACAAGGAAAGGAAGTGTATATCCAGAATGATGCCATTTAAAGATGTGTCCGAGTATCGAGTAGACACAGCTGCAGTTTTAGCAATATCTGGATCACCCAGAATATCGTACTCTGGATATCTGCAACATAAATAATAAATCATTAAAAGGTAGCAACTCAACGTTTTAATTTGAGAACTGCTGGGTGTTAGTCTGTAGTGGTCACAATTTAACGAAGGTTAAATAAGTACAAATTATATTTTTCCACCATCATATGATAAGTCACTAAAATCTGGTGATATTTGGTTTTTTAGGTTTCATTCATAAGCAGCAACTCCTCATATTTTGTTACTTGGTCCCCTTGTTATACAGTACAAGTGTACAAGCTTTGCATGCCAACCAATTAGAAATAATAATAAAATTACAACAATAACAATAATTTATTCTCTGTCATTAGGTAATTACATAAGATTAAAATAGACTTTGTCCTATATCTTAGAGCTTAAAATATAATTACCTACAGACTATGTAAAAGATATTTTTCACATTCCTGTAGACCACAGCAAGGATGTTCTATCAACCATTTGTACATTCTATTTTTGAATTTATTAAAACTAGAACTTTTTATTACTTTCTCTACATGTACTACGTATATAGTGTAAAGAGAAGGATTGCACTCCACCCAAAAATTTGACACCGAGATTTCACCGGAAATATATGTTTTAGGGTCCCCTGGATCCAAAAAAAAAGCATTTTCAGAAATGTGTGTGTGTGTGTGCGTGCGTGTGTTTTTTTTGTTTTTTTGTTTTTCCCCCCCCAGAGTGATTATTCTCAATATTTATCCCAAGCAGTTTGACACAATTTGTATTAGATTTAATTATAATTATTACATTAATTAGACTAATTATATGAGTATTTGATTATTAGGGTTTTAGTTTTAATATTATTAAATCTTACATTTGATTCAACTAGAAATTTGAATTGTTTTGCAACCTTTTTATGAACATTTTATCTGTTTGTGTGGATTGTTTATTTTTACAACATACATTAGTTCCATGATAATGCCCAATTTTTTTTAAACTTTACTCTGATTGCAGAGTATTTAGACTATAAATTGTCTGATCACATCACACAGTGTATTTTTTTTTGGTAGTATTTAATGCCCGCTTTTACTACCTGTGGCACTGCAAGCGATGACACTGTGATGCATGGAATGAAGATGGAGCACCGGTGCAATGCAATGGCGGGGGAAACTGGAGAACCTGGAGAAAACCTGCTCCTGCGCCATTTTATCCACCACAAATTTCACATGTGGTCGCTTGGAATCAAACCCGGGCTGTCTAGGTGAGAGGCGAGTGGTCTAACCACTCAGCCACGGCGTGGTCTACACAGTGTTTGCAAAACTATTTACATAATATATGCAAATGAAAAAGTTAGGCAGTTTAAAACTGAAACCAATAACAAGAAATTTCTTCTCAAAAATGGTCAATTTTACAAGAAAAACGTATATGACATAAATGTTATGTTTTAATGAATGACCTGTTTTGTATACTAAGTTTTTGTCTATCTCTTATGGTTTAACTGTTATACAAAATTCTGCAAAACTCATCCAAAATAAAGAGTTCTAGAGGCTATTTCCAGAAAATTAAAAATATGTTTTATTTGTGATGTAAATATCTTAATGTATACACTATTTTAATCAAAATCGTTAGTCATTTTTGAGAAAAGCAACATTTTCAAAAAACTTTTCATGTAAAGGTAGTTTGTGGTGAGCGGATTTTTTTTAAAATCTTTGTATCACATCCTTGGAAGATACTAAACATAAATACCAAGTTTGGTTTTTAACGGTCTTTTAGTTTTTGACACACCCATAACCCCACCCCCACCAGCACATGCACGCACACATACACTGTGCATGGACCTTTTTCCAAAAATTATTTTTGTTTAAGGGGCCCTCAAAACATATTTCTGATGAATAAATCTTGGCATCAAATGTTTGATAGAATGTAACACTATATGCAGTGATGTGTTCCATTTACATGACTTTCTCTATATCTCTGTAAATTATTATTGTTAATAAGCTTATCTTTTATTTATTTCATGCTAATCGAGAAAAATTAGCAGAAATAGTCTTATTTCTTACTTTATTGTAAGTAGAAACGAAATAAGGGAGTACCATATGTTAAAGTGAAAGCCAAAGGCTGGTTGCTATGTGACTGATGTTCCTTTGTTTGTATGCACAGGAATTGACAAATTCCTGTATGAGAAAAGTATAAGTTTTTCAAAGCTGAAACCAAGAAAAAGGAATATCTCAAAAATGATCAACTCCATGAAAAAAATGTATATAACATAAATTGTGTGTTTTAACGTGCTCTACATTTTTTGTGTGTTAAGTTTTTGTCCATCTCTTTCGGTTTAGTAGTTATGAAAAATTCATCCAGAATAAAGTAGTCTTCAGAGGCTATTCCCAGAAAATTCAAAATATACATTTATTTGTCAGGTAAATAACTTTAATATACAATATTTTAATCAAAATCGTTAGAGATATTTTTAGAAAATCAAAATTTTCGAAAAAAAGTTTCATTTAAAGGGTAGTTTGGGGTGGGGGGATTTTTCTCAAAATCTTCGTGTCGCATCCCTGGAAGATACTAAACTTAAATACCAAGTTTGGTATTTTACCGACTTTTCGTTTTTGAGTTATCGTGTTCACAGACACACAGAACTTTTTCTGAAAATACTTTTTTTGGATACAGGGGACCCTAAAACGTATATTTCCGGTGAAATCTCGGTATCGAATTTTTTGGTGGAGTGCAATACATTCTCTATACACTATGTACATAGTGAGTATAGAGAAAGTAATGAAAATGAGCTTTCCCCAAAATGGTACAATTTCATTATCCTGTACTAAAAGCAATAACTCTATACTCACTTTCTCTGAGCCTCTGCTATGACCTTGGGGTCATCTGATGCAAGATAGACACGCCGCCTGTCTACCTCCTGGCGCATCTCCAGCAGGTCATAGTACTCCTCAACAGCTGCCATGTACTCCTCTATTGAATGGAATGCAGCTTCAGTACCAACCTTGTCCGTCCTCCTTATGTGAACCCTGATACATGAAACACAAAATAACCTGTTATTACGAGGGTGCTTCAAATTAAATGGTAATTGTTGCATATCACGGAGGAAGCAGTTCAGAGTGGGGCAGTGGAGTGGGGGATTGAAGATCGGTGTGTTAGGGAGGGGGAACTAGCTTTGTTAGCGGTTTCACTAGGTTCTGGCGTCAGTACAGTCATGAGTGAGCAAGAAGTCCCTTTGTCTGTTGCACAATGCATTATCATCAAGCTTTTAACCAGGGAAGGGGTTAAACCTTTGGAGATTTTAACTTGTTTAAGGGCACAGTTTGGGGACACTACACTGTCACAGAATCGAGTGTTTACTTGGGGCAGACAATTTAAGGTTGGCCGAGAATTTGTGGAAAGCGAAGGTCATGCTCGACGCCAGGTCAAGTCTCACATCCGTGACTGTGTTTTTCGACTACAGAGGATTTTTGCTGGTTGATTTTCTTCATGATCAACGTACAGTGACTGCAGCTTACTATTGGCAATTGTCAAGGTCTGTAAAAGCTGCCTACTGAAGCAAATGACATTGTATGCCCATCACAGATGTCATCCTTCTCCAAGACAATGCTTCGCCTCACACTGCCAACTTGACAATGGACACAATGGTGGACATGCGCTTGAAACCCTTGAAAACCCTCCCTATAGTCCAGACTTGTCTCCCCCCCTCCCCAGACTATTTTTTGTTTGCACTCATGAAAGAATTTCGAAAACGAGGATGTCGAGGAGCATGTATGCAATTGGTTGGCGACATGTACCTCAAACTATTTTTGAAGAAGTAATGTTCAAGCTTCCAAAATGGCAAAAATGTGTAGAGTGTGAAGGAGGCTATGATGAGAAATGCTGATGAAGTCACTTGTGTATATATTTAGTCAATAAATATTTTTAACAAAATTACTGTTTATATTTGAATCACCCTCGTACAATCACACAATTTTCTCTACTCATGACTTAACAGATTTTCTGCAGAGAAAATTATTCTTTCAATGAGCAACATTTCATTTAATAAGCCACTGAATTGATTTAAAGATTTGAAACTCTTTATCAACAAAAGGTTTGAAATGCTACACTCACATGACTTTCCCTACCCACCCTTCTTCAAACTATTCTTACAAAAAACCTATTTTTCTATTTCATGTTAATTGAGATTAATGTTTGCAGAAATGGTTTCATCACATTTTATTTGAGGTGGAAGAAATATAGAGGAGGCTGAGACAATACAAATTTTTAAATGTGAGTTTGTATTTGCTGGTTTTGAAATTCCATATTACCATGCATCTTGAGATATAAAAGAATAGTGACTTAGCAACTAAAATACATATGATAAAATATTGGCAAATTCAAACCCATAAGAAGTATCTTACAAATGCCACAGTAAATGTTACATACACATTTTTAAAATCATTGGACCATTCACACTGGGAAGCATATAATCAAATATAGATAATGAATTACATCAATCATATTGTTCAATTTACCAGATTATTGGCAGAATATGTTTTGAAGAAATATTGTCCCCATTTTTGCCTACTGGCTGACTAACTGGTAGTTCTCTGATCTTTTTCTTCCCTGAGTAACTGCAGCATTATCTGGTGTGGGGTTGGAGAAATTAAAAATTAAACTATCATCTGATGGAATTTCAAAGTTAATGATTTGATGATCAAAATGTTTTGTTAACGTCCTTTAACCTGGTTTTGGTCATATCGGACGATGAATGAAATTGGTGAAATGATGCTCAAATGATCTTGGGGTCCATGGAGCTTAAAGTTACTCGACATTTGTCTTACCAGGATAAGGGAAAACCCCGAAAAAACCTTATCCGGGTAACTCCCCCTAAGCGAGATTCGAACTCATGAACTTTTGAATGTGAGAACCACACGCTACCACCACACTACCCAAGTGGGCTTTGATTTTTTTGTTCAATAGTGTAATAAATGACTTTATTGACTTAAAAATCAGTTACAAATAGTCTTTAATTCACTTTGACATTTAGACAGTTGATGGCTTGCCAAATGATGTGATGAGATTGTGAGTTCAATTGGCCTTATGTGACAGGCAGTGTCATGTAGTAAAACAACCCCTTTACTCAGCCTATCATGCCTTTTATTTTGAATTGCGCAGCACATTTTTTTAAAGTCTCATAATATGTTTCAGAATTTACTGTCGCACCATGAGGCAAAAGATCAACAAGATCTGTCCCAAAACATGATACACATGATTTTCCAGACTGAAATTCTCTGCTTAAACTTCATTTGTGATTGATGTTGAACGTTGCCTTTCTATGGGTTGTTGTTTTGTTTCTGGTGTAACATAGGCTACCCCTGTTTCATCGCCTGTGACAATTTGGCTTAAAAAATCATCACCTTCAGTATTATAATGCTCAGAAGTCAAAGTGCTACCTAAACATTTGATTTTATGCTCCTCAGTAAACACTTTTGGTACCATCTTGAGCAAAATTTTTGATTGTGTAAGTGTCTGGTACCAATTTTGTAGATAACACTTCTTGAAATTTGAAGAAATGTCTCTGATGACAAAGAACTTATGAAGCATCTGTTCTCTTTCACTTTTTTGTTGACTTTGTGCACCAAATCACTGAGGGTCGCACCTCCTCATAAACATTTATTTGGCCAGCTTTGAAAGCTATTACCCCTATGCATACCATTGCAGCACTCATAATGTTTTGTCTGTGCACTTCACAAAGGTGATGATGAATATCAACTGCTTTCATGTCTTTAGCACTAAGAAAACACATACTTCAGAGTTGGCGGGATTCTCAATCGATGGAGGCATTTTAAACATGCAAACGTAAACATGATCTGTGGCTTGCCAGATGTAGGTACACAATGCTCATGCGCGGGACACCGACAGCAATGCTCAGAGGCAAAATTTCAAAATGGTACTTACCTATAAATCAAGCCTTATAAAAATATTCAGTGTCTGCCTTGTAAATTTTCAAATCCCACCACTTGACATCTTCTCCCACCTGAGAGAAAAATGCAAGCAACCATATTGCTACAGCAGTCAGACCCCCAAGGTTGAAAATAGGGGTCCTAGGTTTGATTCCCAGCTGGGGATAGGCATTTTTCTCCAGCCAAGACTATTATCTATCCTACCATGAATCTGGAAGCGTGAACATGTGTATGTATGATCTAATGATTAAAATTAAAGATTAATAAAAACATGACATCAGTACACGAGTTAAAACTATTGTTGATAGGCAATATGTTCCGCAGGGAAATGCTGATGATAGAACCAAGTAGTTAAGGCGGGGTATAAATGGAACAATAAACAACAAAAAAGGTTGAGAATGGAAGAAAGGGCTTAAAAAATAGTCCCTCATAATTAAAATGTAAGTGGAGAGTATAATTTGGGTTTCACTGTTTCTAAATTTTTAAAAACATTAATTACTTGAATCACTATCTTACGTATCTTCACCTTTTTGAAGGAAATCCTTCAAAAGGAAAGAGTATACTCGTATTTTATTCATTCAAAAGTGTATGGTCATGCGAGCTGACTGCAAAGAAGGAGAAAACTCAAGGGAATCTGCTTAATTTTTTACTTATGAGATGACGAAAATTCTCAAACACATGGAATTAAGCTCGCTCTGCTTTTTGCTTCGGCTTATTTTTACCACACAAGTTCATGGTATATAGATGTAACTTAGTTCTATGGTTATTTTTATAACTTGATAACAATTTGATTTCAATTTAAAATAAGTTATGTTTCAAATGGCCTTGCTCATTAAAATGTTCCTCACTTACCCCACTATAGGCCTCTTGAAGCCGAGTTTGACAGAAGCCTCCTGGATCATGTTGCTGGTGGACTCTTGTGGCTTCAGTAAGAACTTGAGGAACTGACCTATCCACCAGACAATGGGATCCCCATGCAGACGAGCCAGGCGAGGCACCAGATCCTTAGGGACTGCCAATGGCACATATGGGGGTCGAGGTGACAAGGAGTCTACTATTGGCAGATCAACTACTTGCGTATCCGGCCTTCCTGTACACACAAAATATCAAGTTGCTCACTGATGAGAGCTAATCATTAATTTCACAATAAAACTTACTTAAAACTCTAATGTGTTCCATTTACGTGATTTTCTCTACCTATTCCATAACAAACTACTCTTATAACCTCGCTGCTCAATCCTTGCACTTGACAGTTAGACATTAAGTTGGTACACCTGCAAATAACAAATGAAAAGCTTTACCCATTTAACTTTCTGAACCAATCACAAAGCAGCATTCCAGTCGGTCGGTCAATCAGAGAATGGAAACAGATCTAGATGCCTCACCATTGCAATATCTGGTTATTTCCAACCGTGTGCTCAGTTTGTGAACTCCTAATGTGCGTTGAGCTGTTCTTTACGAGCTACGTACAATTTGTTGTTATTTATATTTGTTGTTACTGTTGACAGTGTTGTTGATGTATGTTTGTACATGAGGGAACCAAACAAGACTTTCACAATTATAGAGGTGGATAGACTTTTGCGGGAAGGTGTGGCGAGAGTGGATGCAGCTACACAGAAGAAGAAAGTGAATCATATCCTCAAAATAATACGAAAAGCACAGGAATTAGAAGGAATCATCAGTGAATGTGAACCACTTATAATATGTCTTGGTGACAATGATGTTGATGCTTCCGAGAATGTTGATGGCAGAGACTTGGATGGGATTGAGCTATTAAAATTCTAAACTGGTTAAAATCACTTTGTTATACTTTTCTCTGATTGTAACAAGCAATTTTGCATTAATTTGTTCTATATTGTCATAAATATGTAATATGTGCTATATATGTTATACTATCACTGTTATTTTCAATTAACATCAATAATAACGAATTAGTTTCATTATTCATCAGCATTCATTTACTGTGGATACACTTTATATTCATCTTTACACCTGATAGAGACATTTGTAATCAGCAGATACTGAACTTAAACTGACTTTGTTTTTGAGTATCATGTTCACAGGCACTTGGACATACATACACTAGACACACACCGTTTAAACAATTTTTTTGGGAAAGTTAAGTAGACTGATGGCATCAAAACCATCAGAAATTTGAACAGGCCAAAAAGATAAATTAGCTCTGAAGGTACCTGTGTCTACCACAACTTGCAAATGTGGCACAGCAAATACCAGTGAAGCAGGACTGAGCTTAACCTTAGTTAATTGGCCAGGCAATAACTATTTCACTATACAAATGTTTATAATATTACATAGCTATCCTTTTCCATCTTAAATCTGATCTAGGTACTATGTTTTTAACTGATCATTTCCATTTCCTCTTTATTTTCTAAAAAAACTCCCCAAATTTAGGTCTGATCTTCAAAAATCTTCCAAGTACAATTTCTCTGTTCCTCAATAACTATTTCTTATTTATTAGACTTTCTCTCCAATTCTTTGGAGCCTTACATTGAAGTAAAATATGACTTTCATCTTCTTTATCCCCACAGATGGGGCACATTCCTGGGGTAACCTCCCTCCTCATTCCCCTTAGTTTCTGAACCCCCAATCTAAACCAGGCTAACCCTTCTCTTTCATATTTTTATTTACAAATTATAATGTGCTTTCCCTCTCTGGGTCTTTGTACAATGACAGTGAGCTTTTCTCTGAACACAGAAAATAAACACCTGTCTATCTATATCTTCCATTTTTGATTTCACTTCCCTCCAAAAACCTCTTCCAAAGCATCCTATTTTGACCTAAATATCTCCTAACCTATTTTAATTACCTGTTCCCTGATATTCCTCAGCCAACCATTGGACCCTTTAGTATCTAAACTTTCCTCTTAATTATACCAGGCATTTTTTTAGTAATTCTATATCAGGTATTTCTTGAACTGAAAATAAATATTTCAGGATTTTCTCCATCATTAATTCTCTCACACTTACCTTTCCTAACTCTAATAAAGCTACTGCAGAATTAATTTACAGAAACTTCTTAATACTAAATCAAAATTACATCATCTCTCATCTATTTCCCAAATTTCCCCTCCATAACTCAAGCTGGTCTAGTCTTTTGATAATAGCTGATGAGTAAGAACAATGAGACCTCCTAAGTCTCCAGAGTAGTAACACCTGGTAATCTAAATATAACTCTGCAGCTGAACTCCAGAAAGGTAAAGAAAAGTAAAAGTATTCCTCGGTAAGTTCAGCTATAAAATATATGAGTCATTCCACATCAAACTGGACAAATTAACACTCACTCACTCTCTCTCTCTCTCTCTTGCTCTCACTCTCTCTCATTCTCTCTCTCCCTCTCTCCACCAGAAATACATGTTTGGTGGCCTTTGAGTCCAAAAATAAAAGCATTTTTAGGAAAGGAACTTGTGTATGTGTGCCTGTGGATCTTCCAAGGATGTGACACAAAGACTTTTAGGAAAATCCCCCACCCCAGCTACCCTTTAAATGGAAAATTTTTCTAAAATTTTGATTCTCTCAAAATGTCTCTTAACGATTTTGATTAAAATACCATATGTTTAGATAATATCATGACAAACAAAATGAATATCTTGAATTTTCTGGGAACAGCCTCTGAAGACCTCTTCATTCTAGATGAATTTTGCATAAATGTACTACACAAAAAATCTGATATGTACCATTCACATGTCTTTCTTTATATCCCTGCAACAAATTATTCTTAAAAAGCTTATACTTCTATTTACTTTATGCTAATCAGAAAAAATTAGCAGAAATAGTCTTATTACTTGCTTCCTTGTAAGTAGAAGCCAAATAAGGGACTACCATAGGTTAAAGTGATATTCAAAAGCTGGTTGCTATGTCAATGAAGTTCCTTTGTTTATATGGATAGGAGTTAGCAAGTTCCTGTATGAGAAAAGTATATATTTTTCATAGCAGAAACCAAAAATAGGGAATGTCTCAAAAACGACGAACTCCACGAGAAAAATGTATATAACATAAATTGTGTGTTTTAATGTGCTCTACATTTTTTGTGTAGTAAGTTTTTGTTCATCTCTTACGGTTTAGCAGTTATTCAAAATTCAGTAAAATTCATCCAGAATAAACTACTCTTCAGAGGCTATTCCCAGAAAATTCAAGATATACATTTTATTTGTCAGGTAAAAATATATGAAATTTTAATCAAAATCGTTACAGCCATTTTTGAGAAAATCAAAAATTTTCAAAAAAAGTTCCATGTAAAAGGTAGTTGGGGGTGGGGGGAATTTTCTCAAAATCTTTGTGTCGTATCCCTGGAGGATACTAAACTTAAATACCAAATTTGGTATTTTACTGACTTTTCGTTTTTGAGTTATCGTGTTCACAGACACACAGACACATACACACGGACCTTTTTGTGAAAATGTTTTTTTTGGATAATGGGGGCCCTAAAACATCTATTTCCGGTGAAATCCCGGTATCAAATTTTTGGGTGGAGAGCAATACCTTCTCTATACACTATGTACACAGTGCATATAGAGAAAGTAGAAATGCAGATCATCTTAAAACATGCTGATTATGCAGTACCAGCTCTGCTATGTATTTTATAGGCTTTTAAGAGGAACACATGAGACAGGCATATAGACTGAGAAATCTGTAGCTTCACACCACCCTCTGGACCAGCAAACTTTACACTGCAAAATACAAAGCAGAGTTGGATATTTGCGAAAAGATTTTAATCATGAAACCACTTAATGAATTTTAAATTACTACGACCAAATCAATTATGGAAGTGAATCACTTCACCACCAATACACAACAGGAGTCTCTGAAGATGAGAGCAAATAGCTCTCGAAACTGATCAGACAACTAAAAATAATATAAGTGATGACAGTGCTTTCATTCAGACTTATTCAAACTTATACAGTTAATTTTAGTTTATATTTGCATTATTTCTTATTTATAAAAGATGCTTTTACAGTATACTCCCAATTATTCATACATCCGTGCATCTCTGCCCCCTCCAAAAAATGTTGTTTTCATGTCTATATAGGTTTTTTCGTTTCTCTGCTATCTCTTCTACAAATTTCTTTTAACTTGCTTTGTTGACACTTACACGCTGATTTACATCAGAAAAACTGAACTTATGCAGAACAGGCAGACTAATAACAATGGAAACGATACTCTGTTGTCATGTGGTGATTGTTTAAACATTGGAAATGGCTTTTAAATGTAAAAAGAAGCTAGTATCAGTGAAGAATAACACAAATATTAATATAAAAGTAATAGTTGCAACCAATCTTCACTTATCTTTGTTGTTTAAACAACATCAAAAAAGAGACCAAAAGGATATGTTGATAATGCAATGAAATCGTTGCGAAACTAGTCCAGGCAAGGATTCCAAAAGATAAGTGAAGATTGGTTGCAACTATTATTTTTATATTAATATTGGAAATGGCATTTATTGTCATGTGGTGGGTCCTTTATTGCTGTTTCAAAAAGAAAAACAATATGTATGTACAGAAATAGAATAAACTTTGAACAAAAAATACATGTTGGAGTTGTAATGAGTCACACTTATTCACACTTAAAAATCTCCACTCTTCTTGTGAGGAAGAGAGAAAGGGAAAGGAACGCCAGTCACCAAACTGCTGAAGAAGAGGGCAAATGTCCTGGAAAACGTTTCAGTGTTTTTTTAACACATTAAGTGGAGATTTTTAAATGTAAATAAGTGTGACTCAATACAACTCCAACATGAAGAATACTTCACTGTTAATAGTCAAAAAATACATGTTGGAAAAAAAGCTTTTAAACGTAATTTAGTATTTACATATGTATATTGAACCTTAAAAGCATTTAATTATGGGTTTCTTGATTATTCGTGCTGCTTCTCCCCACATTACCCCAGATAATCAGAAGTATACTGCACTTCAATCCCTATCTTTTCTGGCACCTAGCATATGGATGCAAGTTTTTCAGCATACCCCATTATGATTAATGAATATACCTGGCCAGTGGCTGTGTGTACGTCCTGAAGGATCTGTGCAAGACTTGCTGATAGGCTGGAACACATCCTCCCAACCTGCTTTACGGTATCGCCAACCTCGTGACTTGAGGATCAGAGTCCGCTCTGTTCCATATGCGACGGTGAAGCAATACACCAGATGGTGCAGCTGACAACCATAGCCACAGCCCTGAAAGTATCATCTGCTATGAGATTGTTACATAGTTTTAAGTGATAGATAATATATTTCATCTTTTCAAGTTACAAATTTCATACACACACAGTTACTTTCCTGGATTTCCTAAATTTGGTATCATATACAGTTAACACCCTGGTTATTTATGTATATGTAACTTTCTCTCTATTTATTCATTTTATACCCCACCAATTTAATATATTTCTCTCTTTTATAACTTACAACCTATCAGTTCTATTATTAAGATCCTGTCTTTCTTTGGCAATTTTCCTCCCCCATTTCTCTCTTACAACTTTACCTAGTTGTTGCAGAAATGCTTTCTTGTTGTTTCCAAAAAGTTTTAAGTACACTACCTCTGGTGGTAATTTTCCCATTTTTTATTCCATATTTTTTTTCTCTCCACATTTTATTTTCTTTGCACTCAATTAGACAATGTAAATTATCAACATTGCCACAAAATGGACTACATCTTTATTAACTTTTAGAACTTTTAATAACATTGTTCCTGTTCTTGCCCATGCTATATTCTCTTTTTCCACAAACATCATGTATTTTTTCCCTCCCCATACTTTCTTAACATTCCTATATAATATCAAAGTGCTCTTATACCATAAGCTGCTTATTATTTCTTGTTTCTCTATATCATCTATCCTTGCTTTTGCCTTATTCTATAATGTTTGTCCCCCTATGCCTGTTGATTGTCTAGCTCCCCCAATCCAAATTCTCTTACAATTTCCTTTAATCGACATATCCAATTAGTGCTTTAAAACAGTCTTTGATAATATTTCCTTCCTCTAGCTCTTGGATCTTGTTCCAATATTACACTATCCGTTTTACTACTGATCCCTTCCTCCCAGCTCTTCCCAATTCAACTAATGTTACTCATTTTGCAAAAGGACTACACAGTTTTAAGTATACAGAGTCTGTAAAGATTTTCTCCACTGTTACCTTGTTGAGATTGCACACCAGTTTACGAGCAGTATTGCAGTCAGAAGGGTTCTGCAAATATTCCAGTCTTCGCTGCACCAAGTCACTCAACTCACTGGCCTCCTTTTCTCGCCAGTCTACATAGCCATCCACTTCTGCTAATGTGTCTATGTCCAGCTGTAGTGACCTGCACATGAACACTGTGTTTCAAAACTCCGAAGAGCTGTGTAGAGTTCACAATCATCCGGAGATATAACACACAAATTTTCAACAAAATTCCCACTCCAAACTAACCTTTATACGGAAAATATTTCAATTTTTTTTTTATTTTCTCAGAAATGGCTTAACAATTTTGAAAAAATACTGTAAATTTAAGAAATTTATATGACAAATAAAACGTGTAACTTGAATTTTCTCTGGAAATAAGCTGTGAGGTACTCTTCATTCAGAAGGAATTTTACATAATTTTATATACTGGTAAACAAAACTTTTTCATTTGACAAGTCGATTAATTACACTAAACAACACTTACTTGGAATTTTGCCGGAACATATTTCAAAGGACTAGTTTCCAAGATAAGAAGCATGACCTAAAACTTATTGCACAAATATGCAAATCTCTTTAAGCACAGTTTGTTTCAAGTAATTTTTTTGCATCAGATACATCATCCATTTCTGAGATATGTTTAGTATTGGTTTGAATTTTACAATATTTTTTTTTCAATTCATTTATTATTTTCTTTACTTGTGTACATAGTACACAGGTAGAGAAAATATTGCAATCTACCCAAAATTTTGATACCCAGATTTCACTGGAAATACACGTTTTAGCATTTTCAGAAAATATATATGTGTCCTATGTGTCTATAAACACAACTCAAAAATGAAGTCACTCAAATACCAAATTTGATTTAAGTTCAGCATGTTTCAAGGATGCTACACAAAGATTTTCAAAAAAATTCTCTACTCTAAACTACCCTTTACAAGGAAAATATTTGAAAATCTTGAATTTCTCAAACATCACCCTAACGATTTTGATTAAATTGCCATATATCAAAAATATTTACATGACAAAATATATATCCTGAATTTTCTGGGACTAGCTTCTGAAGTCCTGTTCATTTTGAACTCTATTTTGGACAAAAACTTTACACAATAAAATCTAAAGCTTGTTAAAACACACACAATTGTCATCTTTCTTCTTCTTTTTTACTCCTGCTCTTGCAAAGAGAGTCAAATTTCGAAGTCAATCAAGAGCAACAGCTTTTAACAGATTTGATTATTGTTTAGCCTAGTATATTCTCTTATTTCTCTTCTACTTATTACAAACTAAGCAATAAGACTATTTTTGTAAGTATTTATCTCGATTAGCATAAAGTTGATCAAATCAATGGAACACATCAGATTTGATTAAAGTACTATGCTATGGCTTATCATAATGTCATAAAGCATGAAATTTTAGGTTTTCTCTATTCTCCTTGTAACTATAACAAAATGTATAATTAAAGGATTTCTGCTACGGTTTAGTTCAGTTAACATGAAGTGGATAGAAAAATAAGCTTTCAAAAGTTTTAGAAGCTATATAAAAATAAATGATATGTAGCAAAAGTCATATGCATATAATACATCAGGTTTTAATGTAAATGCTACACAGCAACTCAGATTTTAACCACTGAAAGTTTATTAAGATAGCCAGAAAGCTTATTCCTATTAACCATCTCTTTTTGATAGTTTTTCCAAGAAAAATTAGTTAAATAATGAGTGGAATTAAAAATATTCCTAAAACATGTAAACCTTTTCTGCTGCTCATATTTAGTGACAAGCATATCAATTATGAAATTTGACATATATATTTGTGTAGTCAACTATACCCCGCCGCTGAATCCTTGCACTTGACAGTACATCCTCAGAAAACAGATGAAAAGCTTTACCTGCTTGACTTTCTGAACCAATCACATAGAAGCATTCTGGTCGGTCGGACAACGGAAACACATCTAGATGCTGCACCATTACAATATCTGGCTAGTTCCAACCACGTGCTCAGTTTGTGAACTCCTAACATGTGAGTTACGCTGTTCTGTACAAGTTACTATTATTCGTTGGCATTTATATTTGTTGATAGTGTTTTGGTGTCTGTACGTGAAGGAATATAACAAGACTTTCACAATTATAGAGGTAGATAGACTTTTGAGGGAAGGTGTGGTGAGAATGGATATATATGGAAGAAGAAAGTGAATCATATGAACAAAATAAAACGAAAAGCACAGGAATTAGATGGAATCATCAGTGAATATGAACCACTAATGAAATGCCTTGGTGACGACGACGATGTTGATGACAATGATGATCCTTTCCAGAATGACGATGATGGAGACTTGGATGGAATTGAGCCATTAAAATTCTAAACTGTTGAAAATCATTTTGTTATACTTTTCTCTCATTGTAACAAGCTATTTTGCATTAATCTGTTCTATATTGTCGTAAATACCTAATGTATGCTACATGCGTTACAGTATCACTGTTATTTTCAGTTAACATTCAATAATAACGAATTAGTTTCATTATTCATCGGCATTCATTTACTATGTACACTGTTTATATTTGTCGTTACACACGATAGACATTTGAAATCAGCTGTTATTTACTAATTACTCTGGCAACGCTGCAAGGGCAGCATAGCCAACTTTAAGCAAAACCACCCAAACTGTCAAGTGCAATGATTCAGCAACGGGGGTATATTTTACTTATACTTTAATTTAAGACAGACTAGTTTCCAGAGTCATTGCTTCCACTCTCAACTTGAGTTCCGACTGCCATTGCTGGTTACTTTCGCCTTCTCATTACAACAGGACACCAAGCACAGTTAAGGCATTAATTCTGGACACGTTTTTGTTAAATGAACTTTCAAATTTGAATATTGCATTCAACTCTCCTTCAGGATCAGTCTTATCTGACAAATTATAGTCAGGAAGTGTTACTATATTACAGTATTGAATCTTTTACCATAAACTGGAGCTAATTTGGCCCGTAATGGGTTATTTTGGCCCAAGTTAATATTAGTGTATGTGCCACACATTTTAAAAGACTACACATAAGTTGAATATAGAATTTACAAGCTTGGGAGTTTATCCAATTAACTTATTTAACCCATTGATGAATTTTTATTGAACAATTTGTGCCTGGGATACCATTTTTTAAGCAAAAATTATTCTGTCAAGTATTTACTAACATAAGCTTCTTTGGGATTTTCACCAAATGAATATCACATCGCTCGCAAATCTGCAAGTTATTATGTTGGCAGACACTAGCACTTATGTCTGGTAAAGCTGATACATAGGCACTCTCACTTTCCTCTTTCTTACTATCATCATAAACGTTATCATCTGACGTCACATTACTATCCTCAAAAGAAATTACAAGTGCCTTCGTTACTGCTCTGCTGCTCACAGAATGATAGAAGCTTCTGGGAGAAATGATTCACTCAGAGCTTTCTTTTGCTGACATGAGTTCAATACAAATAGCCATGACAGCCTGTCAAAGTACGTGAATGGGTTAACAATTAGGATGCAGTACACAAACTGCAGATCTAATAAAAGAATGTCATTTTGCACATTTGCAACTACCCAACACCACACATGGTATTATGGAATTGTTCTCCAGAATTTGAATCCCCATAAGTATAAGGTTCTTTTAAGGATAGTAAAGATAAAATGATAAATAGAATAATAAATCCTAAAATGTCTTTGAATGTAAAGTAAGGATGAAAAGGGATTTTATCAATGTTTCTGTTTAAACCTAGTGAATTATTAGATCCAGTTTGGTGAACACGCAATTGATGAAGCATACCTCTTGTGAACTACTCCCTCCTCCAAGATACGTGTGACACGTGTTGCCATCTGCGGAGAAAGAGCAAGTGTAGACTTCTGTAGTTTCTTCAGCTCTGCACTCACAAAGTACCAGAACTCCTGCACACCATTAGCTATCTTACGTCGAGTTTGTTCATACTGAATACTTGGCTCCTCCCTTGGTTCTGAAATATTAAGACAAATAAAACATGAGATGAGATTATTTTTGGCTATGATCATTTATATGGACTATCTGGTGTCAGTGGCGGCACATGCCTTGCAAAGTAGGTGAAGAAGTTAACTTAAGCTTGTGTTGTGAAATACAATATATGACTACCATAAAATAAACATGTATGACTCAATTATTTCTTGTGAATTAAGGCAATCCTATTTTTAGAGCGGCAAATCTGTGAATGTTGTCATTTTATTTTTGTTGCTTAAAAGCAAGCAAGGGTAACAAATTCCATTTTTTTTTGTTTTTTGTTTAATGCCCTTTAACCTGGCTGGTCATATTGAACAATGAATGAAATTGGTGAAATGATGCTCAAAAATGATCTCGGGGTCCATGGAGCTTAAAATTATTTGATATTTGTCTTCTCAGAATATGGGAAAACCCCTAAAAAAAAAAAAAAAAAACTATCCAGGTAACTCACCCTAAGCGAGATTCGAACTCACGACCTTTTGAATGTGAGGCAGACACGCTACCACCACACTACCCAGGCAGGCTAATATTTTCTTATTGTCTCTTTTAATGGGTGTATTGATATCAGTGGGCCGCCCAAAGTTTGCAAGATCTTTTTATCTTCATCTCTCCACCTATGGAGTTTCTAAAAAATAATAAATTACTTCATTCACAGGATTCATTAGAAAACACTCAGCTCCAAAGTATTGTTAAATATTACAAACACTGGGATCTAGTAAAATCGTAAACTAAACTGCTCACAGTTTTATAAAACACCACTTTTACATGTTATTGTGCACAAACACATCCTCGAGTTGAAACACTAACAGGGACTGTGATTACTTGTTACCATGCAAAAAGAGGAAACATCCCTTCTACCCTGAAGGCCAAGGTCAACACACTTTGCTTTGGTACCCTCTACAAATGAAAATATTTCCGGTTTATCAGAAACATATGCAAGAAGGGTGGTGACTGCCTAGGTAGCCACCTACTAATTTGTTTGATGTCATGCTGTTTAGGGAAGCAGTTTTTTCAAAAATCCTCACTACTGCACTTGGTTTGAAAGTCAACTTTTTTTCATCAACTCCCACCAATTTTTCCTGCTTTTATAAGTTCCAAATAACAGTTGGGATGGTCAATGGCTATACTGCAGGCTGCTCACAGTTTAAATTTGTTACTCAAGTTTTAGAATGCCAGTAACATTGCCAATGTTATAAAAATCTGATGTGTTACACTCACATGACTTTCTCTAGCTGTTCTATAAACTTCTTACATAAGATTATTCTTCTCTCTGCACCTTGCTAATCGAGGTACTCATTAGCACAATGTTCTTATTAATTAGTTCCGTATAAGTAGGAAGAAAATAAGGGAATACACTAGGCTAAACCAATAGTCAAATAAGAACTGAAGCTTTCCTGGCGACGTATTAATTCAAAATCTTCTCGGGCTTCTAACCAGGTAACACAATTGTCATTATAAATCGCTTCTTTTCTTGGCCAGGAGTAGAACAAAAGTAAAACGGACACTCCCATCTGAGAAAAGCATAAGTACTTCACAGCTGAAACTAATAACAATGAGTACCTCGAAAACGGTGAGCTCCACGAGAAAAATGTATACGACATAATTTGTGTATTTTATAAAATCCTACATTTTTTGTACAGTAAGTTTTTGTCTATCTCTTACGGTTTACTAGTTATGCCAAATTAAGCAAAATTCAGCCAGAATAAACAGGTCTTCAGAAGCTATTCCCAGAAAATTCAAGATATACATTTTATTTGTCAGGTAAATATCTTTTATATACAATATTTTAAACAAAATCGTTGGAGCCATTTTTAAGAAAATCAAAATTTTGAAAAAAAGTTCCATGTAAAGGGTAGTTTGGGGTGGGGGGATTTTTCTCAAAATTTTCGTGTCACATCCCTGGAAGATACTAAACTTAAATACCAAGTTTGGTATTTTAGCTACTATTCGTTTTTGAGTTATCGTGTTCACAGACACACGGACACACACACACACACACACACACATACAGACCTTTTTCTGAAAATGCTTTTTATGGACACAGGGATCCTAAAGCATGTATTTCCGGTGAAATCTCGGTATCGAATTTTTGGGTGGAATACAATACTTCTCTATTCCTATGTACATTGTACATACAGGGCTAGAGAAAGTAAAAATAGAATACTTCTATATATGGGTAAAACTTCACCTAAATAGCTGCCCTTGCCTGGTATGCCAATTGCAATAGTGGCTTGTTAGTATACATACTGGATGCTCACAAATGTGAGACCTGAAATTTGAAATAGCATCTGCTGCATAACAGTATTATGAACAAGTTGATGCACCTGCAGCCAAACAACAAAGACCATGATGATGATGATGATGATGATGATACATATGCCTAAGTTGCCTTACAAAATAAAGGGTACTTTTTTTTAAGGTTTATTGTACACATCATTAAGCACAGCATTTAAGGCAAGAACAAAGTTTGTATACAGTTAAGAATATGAATAGACCGAAATGTGCCGTACATTACCTACTTCTGTCAAATTCACAAGATGGCAGAATTAACACACCATTATGGATACTAAAGTTGCTGCCGTCTATCAACCATCACTTCTACCGCATGAGCTACCATCTGGTGTCACTACTAAATTGCACTGATAGGGCAAGGGAAAAAATGGTTCATCTGAGCAGACTTTGAACTGCACACACTATGTTTTTCTTTGGCCCATAAAGCAATTATGTCGTACCAGTTGCACATGCACAAAAAGCTACTTAAAATGAGCATAACCCAAGACATGTTACCACCACATTTCATCGAGTATATATTGTCATTAACTTGCAGTGAAGTTATTTACAAAATATTTAAAGACTCCTTGAACCCTGTGTTGACTTCAAATAAATAAGCTGAGGATTAACACCAGACTTAAACACAAACTGGATGTACAGAAAACTCACCTACCATCCTTGGGCCAACAGAAAATTTCAATGAATCTACAAATTAAACATAAGCTCCAGAAAACAAATGAAATTTGTTGAAAACTTCAAACTTGTTTAAAACAATTCTAAGAGTAATAAAGATTATTATTACTCATACTCTGGGTATTCTGTGGCCTCAAGCCAGGTGAAATGATGTGGAACCATCAACATTTCGGGAGCATGCATCTCCCTATCATCATCAGGTTGATGAATGACTAGATTGGGTAAAATGGTTTTTATATACATAGTGCATTGTGGTGGCATAGATCTCATAGAAAACTCGCCTACTCTGGCTGCTACTTCTATGTTTTCTGAGCCAGCTAATTTTAATATTGATGGCCGGTTTCCATGTGGAACTAAACTGTAATCCAGCATCTCGGTTCAGTGTGCCCCTTTCCAAGGAGATGGCCAGTGCCTCCCTGACCCTGCATTCCCAGTAGCTGTCACATTTGGCTAAGATGGTGGTGTCAGAAATTTCGACTACCCAATCTAGTCATTCATCATCCTGATGATGGAAGAGATGTATGCTCCTGAAATGTGAGTGGCTCCACATTACCTCACCTGGCTTGAAGTCGGAGAACAATTTGAGTATGTTTGTCACCAAGAAAAATTCAGCTCTTATTTTAGGATTAATAATAATAATGAAATTTCGGAATCAAGCAGAACAGCACCACTGAGACATGAAGTCGACTATACACTATGATATCTTGTGGTTTCAATATTAAGGTTTCATTCTGTCTGTAGATCCTAGAGCTCACACACATACTCGTGTGTGTTTTGTTTAAGAATTTAGCAAGTAGCCTGCCTGTGTAGTGTAGTGTAGTGGTGGCTGTCTGCCTCACATTCAACAGGTCACAAGTTCAATCTCGCTTAGGGTGAGTTACCCGGATAAGGTTTTTTTTTTGGAGTTTTCCTTATCCTGAGAAGATGAATGTTGAGCAACTGTAAGCTTCATGGACCCTATGGTCATTTGAGCATCATTTCACTAAGTTCATTCATTGTCCAACATGACCAACGTTAAGCTACAAAAAATAAATAAATAAAATCAGCTATGATGGCAGAAGGATTCAAAGAAAGATAGGTGGGCAAGAAGTAAATGTCACAGCAACTTCATTAGTATCTTACTGCAGAAGTAAACAGAGTACAAATATAGGTTAGAATTTACTTTCATGACATATTGGAGTAACTCATCTATTTATTCAACTAGAAAAAAATAAAAAAAATATTTTGATTGATAGATGCTGAATTTTAAACTTCAAGTTTGGTTAAATTAACTTTTTTTGTTTTTAAAGCATACACAGAAATTTATAAAAAACTTTTATTTGTTTTTGGAGCCTCAAAACATGTATTTCTGGTGAAATCTTAGTATCACTTTGGGTGGACTACAATGCTTCATCTACTTATACATACAGATAAGCAGAGAGAAAGCAGAAAGCTAATACATAAAATAGTTTTTTATGGTGCAAATGTGTAGTTATCATTTGTTTAATCAAGAGAAAATCAACAGCTTTGCACATGCATACCATACAATACCTTTTGCAAGCAGTATGAAATTAAAATAAATATTAGAAAGGAGTTACCATTTTCACATACATATACAAGTGATTATGTGGCCATTTGTGTTTAAACATTGGAAATAATTGAATAAAGATGGCCACGACAATTCCACAGCCTGAGAACAATTGCTTTGCTTAGTTACTTGGTTCAATAAACATTGGATAATTTAAAAAACATGGCTTATTCTGAAGATTATGAAACAAGCATTTAGTTAAATGAAAACAGATATAGCAGAATTTGCTATAGAGATTTGTTACCTTAAAAGTCTAAAGGTATTTATAAATCACAATATGGTACTTTCAAAAAGTGGTGTTTGAAAAAAAATGTACATGAATACTAAGAAAATCTTCTTGCACATTTCTTTGAAGAATCAAAGAAATTAAAATCTTCTATGATATATTTACTATGATAGTGAATTATTAATTTTTTTATTCAAAAATAAATTATTTTAATGTTTAATAAATACTATTATGTTACAAATTGTGTGTTAAGTTACAACTTGCTTACATGTTACAGAACTCCACTTTATGCACCAATTTTATGCAGTATCATGCAATTTTTTTTTTTTTAATATTAGAATTAGGTGTTAAGGTACATTCACAATGAGCTGCAAGTGCAGACATAACTAGCAAGTGTGAGGGAAGATCATTCACAATATACTCAGTCATAAGTGTAATGCAAGAAATTGGCATGGGTTTCTAATTTGTAAAGCACATACGGATATCATTATTACTATATCTTGGTTCCACCGCTTAAACTACCACTAAAGCTATTTAGGTATTAGTTTTTTCACTTTTACTCACTGTAACATTGTATTGCTAACTTTTAAAAACATATATTGCTTATTTTTGGACTTTAAATTTCAACAAAGTACGCGATTTACATTAAAATATACCAAAAGTATTTGTTTGCTTAACTATTTTGCAACAATTTCTATTGTTTCACTAGCTATCAGACAGGTGGTGTCTAAATCGTTCATAGTTGATGTTCATGTTGCAAAATTCAGAACTACCAATATTTGAAAACTGCTTATCACTAGCCATTAAAAGGTCGTGGAACCATCATTGGTGGTTTGTTATTAGATCACTAGAGTTGCTTTATAATTGATTTTAAGGCATGAGCTGTCTTGTTTTACATCATGACGATTTAAAACATTTTTACAAAAAATACCGCGATGTGCCATCCTGCCGATTTTAAAAGTGATTCTGTGTTTTTAGAGTTCTGAATCCACTATTGTTGTGCAAATACGTGATTTTCGTGTAACTTGTTTTTAGTAGTTTTCAGTGGTATCACCAAAGCATACGAACGAAGCGAGCATGCGCTGTAATAGGTTTAGGTTAGTGTGTAAAGAAACTGATTTTCCTGTACTTTGATTTCAATAATTTCCACTGGTCTCACCAAAGCATGCGAGCAGAGCATGTGCTGTCTTAGGTTTAGGTCAGTGTGTTAAATAAACTACTTAGTTTTCGTCTACTTTGGTTTTAATCATTTCGATTGTTCCAACCAAAGCATGCGAGCGAAGGAAGCATTTGGTGTGTTAGGCTTAGATTAGTGTGTATCAATAAACTGACTTTCCTGTACTTTGGTTTTAATAATTTCCACCGGTTTCACCAACTGAGCCTTAGCACTTCTTAATGTGTAAGTGTTGGTGACTTTTGAGCTTCACTTTTTTTCTTTCTTATTTGGTGATTTTATCTAAGTTGGTAGCACACACATTTCATTGTTTTTAGACCATAAATACTTACTTCCCGCCTAGCAGCAGCTGTTAAATCTTCCCCCACCATGATAATTTTCGTGAATTTTTTATTTAAGAAAGAATATTTATAGAGTGGGAGTGGTGGGATATTCCAATTCTAGATGAATACATATTAGCTCCTTGATGTTCTGAAGTGGATTATGAGGTTAGTTTCAATTCTTAAAGATATATTTATATGAAGGTACTCTTGTATAGCTTTAACCGGATATCTTTCAAGCACTCTGCATGTTTCAATTTGAGTAACATAACCAACAATACCATATAAGAAAATTTTACAAATAAACAGGTTATAAAAATTACATGCTAACAACTGACACTCACAGCAGTGACTTCACAATAGTTGCTCATTCAAAATTATTGAAAATATTAGAAGCATAGAGACTGCAGTAAGTTAAGCTGCATATTTAATGAACTAAGACTTATGTCTCTGCACCTTTGATTTATGAAAACCAAAAATTTATATGCAGATGATAATTGCATCCATTAAATCAAAGGAGGATTTGCAAGGAATTAGAGATGGTGAGCACTGTACGGCCAAATAGAAGAGCAGGCATGTACAGCAGGCCTTGTAAAATCTTGCAGTGTGATCGTCTGTTGTTGAATTCATAGGTAATGCATAGTGAAACGAAATAGAATTCCTCTTCCTTGCACACAACGCATGGATAAAGTTTAGAGTTTGTAAACTCTTGCATTGCATTGCATCTTCTATGTTTCTATGTGAATACTTGCATTAAATAGCATGAGTACAAAGTCTTGCGCTTGCATCTCATTGTGAATTTAGCATTAAACTGTAAATGGCAAGATATTTATTATTACACCTTGGATGTGTTTTGATGTAATACTCATCAAATGAGAATTGTCATGCAACATTAACTCATGAATTGTCAAGTGTTGCTGTTATTCCTTAAATATTTATTCTACAAACATAATTGTTGGATATTATGTATTGCTAAGATCAATCTCAAAATAAGATATATCAACTTACCAACTCCAGTGAACCGATTGTTATCATGAGTCTGCTCCAAAAGTTTCTCTGCCTTTCGTAGCTTCTCCTGTAAATCCTGGAACACTGCATCTCGCTGGTCTTGTTTTAGTGAAGGATCTCTGTAATCATAAATTAACATTAAAATTTTATACTTGTGCTAAAATCTGACAGCACACTATTTCACATTTTCTCAATATTCTACACAACTTTCTAAAGCAATGCATATTCACATTGAAAACATCAATTATCTAGTCATCCTACTTCACCAGTGCTGTAAACAAACCAGAATGTATTCCTCTGTACGTACGCACACCATATGGTGCTAAGCTGTGGTAGCCTGCTGGACAGCTGTAATATAAGTATTTCTATCTACTTCCATTGTCCACAGATGATGATTTACTATATGAAATGTACATAAAATACAACAAAACAAGTAAGCGAGGTGTTTCTCAGTATGAAATGTGAAATTCTCACAAAAAATTATGAACTGCAATAATGTTGTTCTGGAAATTTGGTAAAGTATTGCAGATGTACATTATTCCAACTGTTTTTACAAATTTTAGCACTCACATATGGACAACCATACATAATACAGTGGGTTACCCAGAAGAAATGGTTCCATTCCTCCAAGATTCAAGTTATCCATTGTAGTTGTACTCAAACTGTCTGAGCCATCATCAGGATTGATAATTAGTCGGTCAACAACAATATCCACCATTCCTTCCAAATCCCATTTTGTTTGCTCTTCCTGAATAATGTGTGACACAGGTCATGAGGTGGGAAATATAAATGGAGTTTTATTTATGGGCACTCTTTAACGGCTGTGGTTCTTATACGCCATTCTACGAGGTACGTCCAGAAAGTAAGTTCCGTTTGGTAATAAAATTAAATTGTGTACAGATACAGAATAATTATTTATTGCACAAAATTCTACAACTCTTAAACTACTTTTCCACATAACTGCCGAAATTTTGCAGGCATTTGTCATAGTGTAGCACAAGTTTTTGTATACCTTCTTCACAGAAGTTTGCCGCCTGTGTCTTCAAAAAGTTGGAAACATTTTCTTTCAGCTCTTCATCATTGTTGAAGTGTTGACCGCCAAGGAAAGACTTGAGATGTAAGAACAGATGAAAGTAGGAGCGAGGTCAGGGCTGTACGGAGAATGGTCAAACATGTCCCAGCCAAATCCCTGTAGGAGGTTTTTCGTCATATTTACGTGTGGTCGTGCGTTGTCGTGAAGAAAAACAACACCTTTTGACAGCAATCCTCGGTGCTTATTCTGTATTGCGTGGCACAATTTCCTTAGTGTCTCGCAATAAACATCTGCTTTGATTGTTTGACCACGCGGTAAGAAATCAATGAGTAAGATGCCTTTCCAGTCCCAGAATACTGTGCACATCATTTTTCGAGGTGTCAAGATTTGTTTCGGCTTAACCTTTGCTGGGTGTGCCTCCATTCCATTGATTGCCGCTTACTTTCAGGGGTGTCGTAAGAAAGCCAAGTCTCATCTCCGGTGACTATCTGTGTCAGAAATTCTTCGCCGTCTTCATCATAACGGGTTAAAAACTGAAGTGCACTACCCATCCGTTTTGTTTTGTTTTGTGTTGCTCAGTAAGAATCTTTGGTACCCAACGTGAGCAAAGTTTACGAAATTTCAGTTTTTCGGTAATAATTTCATGAATTAGTGATCGTGAGCTTTGGGAAAATTCCATAGCGAGAGCACTAATTGTAAACTTGCGGTTTTCCTGGATCTTGTCATCAATCGCGTGAACCAGTTCTTCTGTAACCAAAGATGGATGCCCACTTTGTTCTTCATCGTCCACTTCACTACGTCCTTCATTGAACTGTCGGGCCAATCTTCTCACCATTGAATCACTCATCACATTTTGTCCGTAATCTTCGCAAATTTGCCGATAAATTTCAATTGGTTTCACTTTCCTAGCATTCAGAAAACGAATCACAGATCTGATTTCACAAGCGGCAGGATTTTCAATCAACACCGACATTGTAAACAAGCACAACAAAGCATATGTGGCTGACAGCGATCTCAAAATGGCGCACGTTTCTTCTCCTTGATACAGAGCATCTACCACGCATGTGTGGAACTGCGATCGCAGCGCTGCAGCGGAAATAAATTGAAACGGAACTTACTTTCTGACGTACCTCGTATATTGTGCATAAAAGATCACTTAATTTTGCTCAAAGGTCTCTTTATGAGGCTTGAGGTTCCTTTGTCGCCTTCTGTGGTGTTACTATGCTAACTTCATATACCCAAGGTCGCGGGTTCAAACCCAGTGGAGGACGATGGATTTTTTCGGGCATAAAAGTCCTTAGCATGGCTTCCTTTGGAAGTGAAGTAAAGCCGTTGGTCCTATGTTGTAGATTTAAAGCATGTAAAAGAACCTCAAGCCTGATAGAGAGGCCTCTGAGCAAAATTAAATGAGAATCACAGTAGTTAAGAGCATCCATAAATAAAACTCCATTAATTAATTGAGGTTTCTTTACATACTGTAAATCTATAACATGGAACCAATGGCTTTACTTCCCTTCCGAAGGAAGCCATGCTCAGGATTTTTATGCCCAAAAAAATCCATCATCCTCCGCCAGGTTTGAACACAACCTTGGTCCATGAGGTGGAACATGAACAAATCTTGCACATAGGGGTAACTGTTTTCCTTCTGTCTCTCTGTAACAGTTGAAAGGGGAAAGGAGAGGTTTCTCATTAATTGTATAGGGGTTGTTTGTTACCAGTATCTGGTGTTCTGGAAGTTCACATGTCCTGTCAGGCTTCATCATCATTAAATACGGCAGTGGATTCAACATTCCCCTCTCAATTGTTTAAAATAATTTGTAGTAATTCACACATTTTGCCTAATCCCCCTCCTTCAGTTCTTGGATACAGTCATTTTGAAGGGCTTCATCCCTACATGGTGTAAAACAATTGACTAGACTTATGTGAAACGTTCATTCGTAATAATTTACATATTTACTTCTATAGACTCTGAATCATTCTTGCTTAAATATCTGTGATCACAGCAGTTGTACAAATGCACAGGGACCAATTCTTTTTTACTTTCTCTAGCCATATACACATACAATATGCATAGTAGCTAGAGAAGATATTATATTCCACTAAAAAATTTTGAGTTAAGATTTTACTGGAAATATATGTTTCGGGGTCCCCTGAATCGCAAAAAAATATTTTTAGAAGAAGGTCTGCGTGTATGTGTCTGTGGACAGCATAACTCAAAACGAAAAGACTTTTAAACACTAAAATTAGTATTTATGTTTAGTATCTTCCAAGGGTGTGACACAAAATTAAAATCCACCCACCACAAACTACCCTTTTCATGGAAAAAATTTTGAACATTTTATTTTTCTCAAAAATGGCTCTAACAATTTTGATTAAAATACTGTATATCGAGATATTTACATAAAAAATAAAATGTATATTTTAAATTTTCTGAATAAATTTTGAGTTCTCTTTATTCTGGATGAGTCTTGTAGATTTTTGCATAATGGTTAAAACATAGGAAATAAACAAAAACTTAATACACAAAAAATGTATACCTTGTTAAAACACATAATTTATGTCCCATACGTTTTTCTTGTAGAGCTGACCATTTTTTAGATATTCCTTGTTATTAGTTTCAGTTTTAAACTACCTAACTTTAAACGGGTCCACGCAAAATGAACTGAACCTCAATTGTTTCACACAGCCACCTACTTTAAAAGATTTGACTCGCTTTAATATAATGTATTTCCTTATTTCCTTTCTACTTACAATGAAGCAAATAATAAAACCAATTCTGTTAATGTCTTGATTAGCATGATGTAGATAACAGAATAATCTTTTGTAAGAATAGTTTGTATTTGAAACAGCTAGAGAAAGTTATGTGAATGGAACACATCAGATTTTTACTTTCTCTACACGCACTATGTACATAGTGTATAGAGAAGGTATAATGTACCCAAAAATTTGATACTGAGATTTCACCAGTATACATGTTTTGAGACTCCCTGAATCCAAAAAAAAAGCATGTTTAGAAGT
Source organism: Hymenopus coronatus (assembly GCA_030762935.1). Taxonomy (NCBI): domain Eukaryota; kingdom Metazoa; phylum Arthropoda; class Insecta; order Mantodea; family Hymenopodidae; genus Hymenopus; species Hymenopus coronatus. The sequence continues at coordinate 18,173,673 of CM060888.1, forward strand.
GTGTGTGTGTGTGTGTGTGTGTGTGTGTGTGTGTGTGCAGCATAGCTCAAAACAGAAAAATCTGTTAAAAACCAAACTTTGTATTTAGGTTTAGTATCTTCCAAGGATGCTACACAAAGATTTTCAAGAAAATACCCCAACCCCAACTACCCTTTACATGGAACTTTTTTTTGAAAATTTTGATTTTCTCAAAAATGGCTCTAACGATTTTGATTAAAATATTGTATATGAGATATATTTACCTGACAAATAAAATGTATATCTTGAATTTTCTGGGCATAGCCTCTGAGGACTACTTTATTCTGGATGAATTTTACGGAATTTTGCACAACTGCTACCATAAGAGATGGACAAAAACTTACTACACTAAAAATGTACGGCACATTAAAACACACAATTTATGTAATATTTATTTTTTTCGTGGAGTTCATCGTTTTTGAGATATTCCTTATTATTGGTTTCAGCTTTGAAAAATATACTTTTCTCATACAGGAATTTGTCAACTCCTGTCCATACAAACAAAGAAACCTCAGTTACATAGCAACCAGCTTTTGACTACCACTTTAACCTATGGCACTCCCTTATTTCACTTCTACTTACATGGAAGCAAGTAATAGGACTATTTCTGCTAATTTTTTCTCGATTAGCATGAAGCAAATAGAAGCATAAGCTTTTTAATAATATCTTTTGCAGAGATATACAGAAAATCATGTGAATGGAACACATTAGATTTTTTATGTTTGCAACCAACCCTGCAGTGCACCACTTTGGCACCAAATTCTGAATACTGCTCTTTGCTGGTATGGAAACACCAGGAAACTTCTTTGCAAAAATGTCTGTTTCCTTAAATGAAACGTAGACATGTACGCATTTACTATTGCAATTCTTTCTTGAAGAGGATACATCTCACTGAGATATTTACTTCACAAGTCTTCAACAACAGCTTTTGTTCTAACAGTACAAAATGTAGTCAAATAGATGTCAATTGACAGGTGACAATCAAGTACTCAGAACTGATTTTTCGAACGTCATGTATTATGTAGCCATGGCAATATTTGCAAAATGATCAACAAAATTTTGTTTGAAAACATGCTATCATTCAATTCGATGTAAAAGAGGAAAAATTGTTGGCTAAAATTCACTACAAACTTCAGCATGCATATGGAAATGTGTGTGTATGGGCACTAGCAGCAAATGTGTTTTGGTGAGTTATGTATAAGATGTCACTCATAGCCGGTATTTCCAAATTCTTTATGATATACAGTTAAAACTCGCTTATACCTTATTCACTTCAACATTTTTTGCACATATACACTAAAATTTTAAGAACCAATCATTGCCCATTAAAATTTTGCTCAATTACGTTTTCTCGTACGTAATGCGTCACTTTTTATGATCCCCATACACAAAATGTACCCATTTATACATTTAAAAAAAAAAAAATGTATGGTGGTATGCTTGCTGTGTACAGCCTTGGAATTGCCTGGTTTGCAGTTTTCATTGTCGTCATATCATTCCAACAATCTATTAACCTTAGTTCCAACAGTCACTTCTCTGCTTTAAGTTGAGTATTGCTAGTGTAGTCACTTAGTCACTTATCTATTTTATGTGGAGTTTCGAGTTACAAACAGGAGAAGAAACACGTTGAATATCAATCAGTAAGGAAGAAAACAAGAAAATCCTTAAATCTTGGTGAAAAACTAAAAATTCAGTTACACATTTTCTCATTTATACAGTATTGTAGTAGTCGCCCTTGAAAAACATAAAAGTGAGGTTCCACTGTATATGTTTTTCCCAATGGTCATTTCTCAAAGTATTTAAAACAGCTTTTAGAAGTTCAATATCTTTAGTAATAGAAGAAATATAGACCACAGAATAAAGAATAGGAGAAAGCAATGAACCAACAAATGCCAGTCGAACAATCAGCTGATAATGAGGAGGATGTCTCCTTGAAATCCTGAAATTGTAGAAATGTTCTTAGTTGATAGTTTTTAATGTTTATTAATAACAGAAGTATTAACTGTAAAGTTATTTTCATAATTTTAAAACATTAATGTTCACACATTTTGACATTAAGTGAAATTTAAGAATGAACATCAACTCGTTAACTTTTACTTTCTTTTCACATATTATGTACATAGTATATAGAGAAGGTATTGTATTCCAACCAAAATTTTGATACCAAGATTTCACTGGAAATATATGCTTTGAGACCAGCTGAATCCAAAAAGGCATTTTTAGAAAAATGACCATGTGTGGGTGTGTCTGTGGGCAGCAGAGTTCAAAAACGAAAAGTCCATTAAATACCAAACTTGGCATTTACGTTGAGTATCTTCCACGGATGAGACACAAATATTTTCACGAAAATCCCTCCACCCCCCTTTACATAGAAAAATTTTCGAAAATTGTGATTTTCTCAAAAATGGCTCTAATGATTTTGATTAAAATTTTGTATTAAAGATATTTGTATAACAAACAAAATGTATAACTTGAATTTTCTGGGAATAGCCTCTGAAGACATCTTTATTCTGGATGAATTTTGCATAACTGGTAAACTGTAAGAGTTAGATAATAACTTACTACACAAAACATGTAGCTTGTTAAAACACACAATTTGCTATACTTTTTTTTTTCATGAAGTTGACTGTTTTTGAGATATTCCTTGTTATTGGGTTCAGTTTTAAAATACTTCTCATACAGGAATTTTTCAACTCCTAGCCGCACAAACAAAGGAACTTGAATCACAAGCTTAATAGATTTTGACTATCACTTTAGCCTATAGTACTTCCTTATTTCCCTTCTACATACAAGGAAGTAATAAGACCATTCCTGTTATTTTTTACCCCATTCTCCATTGCTCTGATGTTTCCATTATTGGTTTGGAACTTTGCTGTTGTGCACCATGGTGACGAGAGATCTGCTCATTGCCCTCTGCTGATATTGTAAGGTGAAATCACAGTGATATTTGACCCAGCTTTACTTCCCTTCCAAAGGAAGGTATGCCATCAGCATCTGTTAGGTTTCAACCTACAATCTTGGGTTTTAAAGTCTAGCATGATAATAACTATACCACGGAGGGCAACATACTTCACTATATGAATAACTTGATTTTATCAAAGGAAAGTAACTTCAAATTATAACCAAAATACTGTAACTAGTTCAGGGTACAGATTTTGAGAAAGTGTAATGCTACAATGAGATGCAAGTGCAAACGTAATGTAGCATAAGCGCAGACGCAAGGAGACACCATTCACAATGCAACCATAAGCACAATGCAATAAGTTGGCACAGGTTTCTAGATCTGTAAGTTATATGTGAATATCTTCCAAGCAAGTTACAAACTGAATAACATAGCCTACAATACCACATAAGAAAATTCACTCAATATTTACAAATAAATGTTATAAAATTACATACTACCAACTAACGCTTGCAGCAGTGATGTCACAATAGCTCATTCAAAATTATTAAAAATAGTATAAGCAAATAGACTTCAGAAAGTGATAAAGATACACATTTAATGAACTAAGAATTATCTCTCTGCGTCTTTGCTTTATGAAACTAAGAAATCTAAACATAAATGATAGTTACATCCATTAAATCAAAGGAGGATTCGTAAGGAGACTGTCATAACCTCTTGACGGAAATTAGAGATCACCTGGCACTGCACAGCCAAATAGAAGAGCATGCATGTACAACAGGCCCTGTAAAGTCTTGCAGTGCGATCATTTGTTATTGAATTCATAAACAATGCATAGAGAAAAGTAGTAGAATTCCTCTTTGCATGCAACACAAGGATAAAGTTTGAAGTTTGCAAACTCTTGCGTTGCATTGTATCACATCTTGCATGTTGCTTACATTAAATAGTATGGGTCCAAACTCTTGCGCTTACATTGTGTCTGCACTTTCATTGTGAATGTAGCATAAGCTTTCTTTTCCAATGGTGTTACACTTTAAGCCTTTGAGGCTGACATGGAAACCCCCCAATTCAAATCCAATCATTTTATCTTCAACTTTATTGCAAATGAACAATTTTGCAACCTCTGAGCTTTCATACTAATGTGTACATCAAACATAAACTAGCCAAGCAGAGGACAAATCTCCATTTTCCATATGTGACTCACTGCCTTTCTGCACAAGATCACATGATGAGTGTTCAAAAATGGGATGACAAGGTCCTGTGTATCAAAATTTACTCTGAAGTTGTGTTATGATACCTAGGTTAGTGTGCATATATGTATGAAAATGAAATTTAGTTTTATTTATGGATGCTCTTTATCTATTATGAAATTCATACTGGGCGTGAATATAAGAAACTTAGCTCAGAAGCCTCTTTATCAGGCATGAGGTTCTTTTACATGCCATAATTCTGTGATATATTGTTGTTCCAATGTGCAGGTTTTTTTGTCATCTCAATTTCTCCCTTGCCAGCCAATATAATTTGTATAGACTCTTGTCCTTACTGGATTTCTTCAATTCTTTACAATTAATAAGTTGTTCAGCATTTAAGATATCACCAGTATTGCACAGGTGACACAGACTATCTTCTTTAAATCCAAATATAGGAAGATGTTCTGATAGATAATCATGTCCTGTTGCCAATCTAAAATCTCTAGGAGCATAGAACATTTTTGTACTCTTTCTTTAAATGGGAATAAATTTTATCATTTATTTTTTCTTTAAGTTGTTGGTCATATTTATCTTTTATAATCCTTCCAATCATATTAAATTTTTACTTTCTCTACACATACTATGTACATAGTGTATATAGAGACGATACTGTATTGCACCCAAAAATTTGATACCAAGGTTTCACCGGAAATGCATGTTTTGAGTCCCTCTAAATTAAAAAAAAAGTATTTTTGGAAAAGGGTCCATGTGAGTGTATGGACAGCATAGCTCAAAAATGAAAAGAATGTTAAATACCAAAATTGGTATTTAAGTTCAGCATCTTCCAAGGATGCGAGAGACAAAGATTTTCAAGAAAATCCTCCCATCCCAACTACCCTTTACATGGAAAAATTTTTGAAAATTTTGATTTCTCAAAAATGGCTCTAATGATTTGATTAAAATTTTCTATATTTAAGATATTTACATGACAAACGTATATCTTGAATTTTCTGAGAATAGCTGGTAAACCGTAAGAGATAGACAAAAACTTAGCACACAAAAAGTGTATGCTTTTCTCATATGGGAATTTATCAACTTGCGGTGTTATTGTCATGTTGACATTGGGTAAAAATGTAAATGGCAAGTTATTTATGGACGCTCTTTAACTGCTATGGTTCTCAGCGTCCCATTTTATATTGGGTGTTAAAGACCGCTTAATTTTGCTCAGAGGCCTCTCTATCAGGCTTGAGGTTCTTTTACGTGGCGTAAATCTACGACATGGGACCAACGGCTTTACTTCCCTTCCGAAGGAAGCCATGCTAAGGATTTTTACACCCGAAAAAATCCATCGTCCTCCGCCGCGTTTGAACCCACCACCTTGGGTATAGGAAGTTAGCATGGTAACCATTACACCACAGAGGGCGACTAACATTGGGTGCTATATGCAGTGTTGTCTTTGGCACCACATTTAAGATGCCTTGTGCCTTGAGCACAGATTGGAGTTGCTGACCAGACTCACTGCACTACCCATGAGTAGACCCACTTACCTGGTAAGGTGAATCTACTACCGGTGAGTTTCCCTCAGTGTTGCTCAGCTTGCACGATGATTGACTCACTCAGGGTGGTAAAGCAAATGGGGGTAGTTCAGGGAGTGGTTTTGTAATGATTAAACGTATATAATTTTCTTGAGTTTATTCCTTCCTAGAAGAGACGAGACAAACACACTTGCCTTACAATAATTCTAACTCATGCACCTGTTGCGAATTCTAACACTTGGCTGATTACATGTAGTATATTAACATACATCACTGACTTTAGATTTGTTACACGTTACTGTGTCTAACTTTGAAGTAATTAAGTTCAGCCCGACGACCAACAGCATAATAGCTACAGATAATTTTCACGAACAGAACAGATTGGTGAACAAATATTGTTGAGAACAGAGATTGGCGAAAACAAAGACTGGCCACGATGTGCCTTCTTGAGCTCTTTATATACAAAAAATACTGACATGGCTGCCTCTTTCTAATTGGAGAGAAAGGCAGCACGATTGATGTAAATATTTCCCAAGAACCAATTTCCTTATCCCGGGGTGCACTGCAAACCTCGCATGACAAGCCTTGTACAATGAAGAATTACCGTCTTCTGAATTTTTCTGTTCACCCCTGATGTAACTCGAGTGTACATGACTTGACAAAAGAGGCCTTTCTAACAAAAGCGCTCCTCTTCCCCCTTGACTCTCTTGGCATCAGCTTTCTTCTCCAGCTGAATTTTCTCAGTTAAATACATACATTTATACTCTTTTAGTTTACACATTGATAAATAATTAATAACTAATAACAATTGTGATATGGAAGCTAATTAACGGTCTCAAACTCCTGTCCATACAAACAAAAGTACTTCACTTACATAGTGACCAGCTTTTAAAAGCTTTAACTATTGATTTAGCTTAGTGTATTCCTATTTCCCTTCTACTTACAAGGAAACAAGTAATAAGACCCTTTCTGCTAATTTTTTTCTCGATTAGCATTAAGCAAATAGAAGAATAAGCTTTTTAACAATTATTTGTTGCAGAGATGTACTGAAAGTCAGGTGAATGGAACACATCAGATTTTTCATTTATACGAACTTGTTTTGTGAATTTGTACCTTATCATTGCACCCTTTCTTGCCAGTACACCTGCCAGTTCATTATCAGTAAGCCCCACGTGTGCTGGGACCCACTTCAAGGTTATTTGTTAGAATTTTGTTTCAAGTATTTTGTATTGTGATCTTATTTCTTTAACATCAGTTGATTCGTATTGACTATCATATTTTGCAGTAGCTTGACAGAAGGACTAACTTCTTTTCTTGTATATTATTTCTACATGGCAGTTGTCATAAGCCAATTGTAATTGCCACTTCTCCATCAAAGTTTCGTTTGTGCATTATTTTTGGCTGGCATCTTTGCATATAGTGTGTTGTTCATTTTGCACCACCCGGGGGACATGTGTAGCTTAAGGGGTGCTACGGATTAGAACAACTTTGTCTGTGACACAGTAGCACCAATTTTACGCCCTTTCCAAGGAAACCATGCTAAGAATCTTTATACTCCAAAAAATCCATTTCTCTTCACTTAGTTTACATCCGTGACCTCAAGAAAGAGTCGAGCATGCTAGCTCTACACCACGGAAGATGACACAATATGAATGAGATTCAAACAACTTGTTCTCACAGATTACACTTGTAGGGTTGTTTTCATAATTTCTTCACTGCATATGCAGTGGAAACAAGATGGAGACCTATGCTATAAAAGAAACTGTCTTAGAAAGAGTTGGCAGGTTGCTCACAGACTTTTGAAATGCTCACATCTCTTCTTAACTACTAATTTTGGTATTTTCATTGCGTTTTTCTCTACTTTTTACATTTTATGGGTGACTGACATAGCAACTTAGCCAATTTTTCTAAATGGGAACTACTTACTTATGGTAGTTAACATTTTGTGGTGAATATATTAATTTTATATAACATGACCACTCTTGTTACGATTGTTGCTTGAAAAGGTGGGTTAAAGAATTTTTTTATTTTCTTATTTAGCAAATCACGACCTACAACCCCAAAATTTCAAGATTATTCAACGAAAGAGAAAAGTCTACATAATTGATTGTAACAATAAGCACTGAATGATCTCTAAAGGCACCTTAAACCAGCCTATTTTTGAACCAATCAAATGGATTAGCCAAGAACCCACCTGTGAACTTTGATTGGCTACTTCAGCACCAGTATTTCTAAGTAGGGACTCTCAAGTGAGAAATATACAACTGCCTCCAAGATTTTTAACTATACATTTGGAGGGATGGTATTTATGCCATTAGGTTGGTTAACCTGAATATATATCAATTTCATTTAATATGACTTGTCTTGTTATGACTGTTGCCTGAAAATTATGGATTAAACAATTTGTTTAAATATAGAATTTGTGTATTTTCTTATTAAACAAATCATGACTACCTACAGAAGCTGGAAGTATGAATGTGAGAGTGAATGTGTGCATGTGTGTTTAGTAATATAAAACTGATTAACCTAACGTTCTAAACCTAGAGTAATACAAGTTGTTTCACAAGTCAAAGACCTGATATGACCATTGAAGTTAAAAGGGGCTATATACATAGGACCAAAAAGAAGAAAAATCATGACCAACAAACCCACAGTTCTTTACCACTACAACATGATCATTGTATTTATGCCTTGTTCTGTTTTTGTTGTTTTAATAACAAAAAGCCCATAATACAGCATTTTCAGGCATTTTGCTTTGACTTAGTGTGTGTCCTTTTGCATAGTGGTGCAGCAATATTTGGTACGAGTGTCACAGTCTGTATTATCTGTTCAATGCCCCTGCAGTTTGCTCAACGTGGAACATGCAATTATACTTAACCTTAGGGTACACTCAGTGCAATATGAAAATATTGCTAATGCCAAGTATAAACAATATTGTACTCTCTATGAAAATCATAATTTTAATTATTATTCAAACTGGTAAAACTCCCCAACCTAAAACAGATACTTACGCGACATTAATATCACTGAAAAGGCTACGGAGCTCTGTCTGCTGTTTCTTAAGCACCTCCAGATCATGAAATGCACGAGTCAGGCGAAGATTAGTCCGGGGATCAGGCTCTGTGGCTGAAGGAGACCGAACCATCAGAGAGGCTACAATCACAAGCCATACCACCAATAGTGCGATCAGTGCACGCACCCAACCCACCTGTCGTGCAAACTTCATTGCATAACTGCCCTGAAAATAAAAATTATAGCTTAAGTCTTCCAAAGTTTTTATCTGAACAACATTTCCTTACTTCTAGGCTATAGGATCACCCATGAAAAACCCATTCTACCACCTTATTGTTTAGATTAGATTGTGTTCTGTAGGTTCATGACAGCCAAGCATGCCTTGAACATAGAAATGTACAAAATTATACACAAGTATACAAAATACAGTTATTGCATTACAATAATAGTAGGCATCATAAACTTTTAGGTGCATTAAAACTCAAGACAGATATTAAAAGTAAAAAATTATATCAATGGATTTTTACAACCTGTCACTGCACAGTGCATCATATAAAAATAATTCAAGATAACACATTGCTCTCTTTTTATATTGAAATAATTAGGGGTACAAAGTTACATTCATGCGAACTTTAACAATTTCCATGCTAGTTTCAATAGCGATGGCTGTAGCTTAATCACTGTATTACGCCTTTTTCCTGCTTCTGCCACTGAAAATTATGTTGAAACTCATGGTGATGGTTAAAATCAAACAAGCACTTTGCTGTCATATTTCAGTGATATCATAGAGAACACACGTCCTAAATGTTATTTACAATAAAAATTACTCGATCATAACCTCAAACATTCTGCATAACAACTTCGCAATCAGCATAAGTTTGCTAATACTTACCTAGCTCTCGTATATCATATTTAAGAGGGGATGAGATTCCGTGTTGTTGAAATCAGTCTTTAAGACATCCTGCATGCTAACCAAACGTGAACATAATTTTCCCTCAGCTCCTAAATGTCAAGCTTACGTTATAAAATTGCCCTTTCAACATCACCGGAGGTTAACCTACTCTACGCCAATAACACACCGCCCCGCTCCGCCCCTTCCCTATTTTATTACATTAGTTGGGCACTTGGGCTCCCTTCAGGATCGCCAACCCATGCCAACCGATCCGATCTTTGTACTACACAAGTGTTACAGAGTCATCAGACGGAGGTTTTGCAAATCTTGTGGCGCCAATTGTAGTTGAAACTATATAACGATTTACTGTAGCCAACTGACATTTTAATTGGGCTATTTATATATTATCTTTCAGTATCTGGTTCAGCATACTGGTAATCTTAAAACTTGGTAGTTTTAAAGGATACTAAGTGTAAACTTGGCCAGAGAACCATGAGCTCCAAAAAGCATCTCTTGAGCAGAATGCTATAACAGTTTGCCAGGAAATGACACACGGTTCCTAAATACTTTTCTTTTCTTTGTTTACCTGTGTAGCCTAGTTAGGGAACCTTTCAACAAAAAAAAAAAACAAAAAAAAACTGTTGGATCTAAAGCGATTCCATGTATGCTGTGCGAGGGATCCCGGATTCGATTCCCTGCTGGGGGGATTTTTCTCCAGCCCAGAGCATTCTCTGTACTCCCTAGAGTCTGGAAGTATGAATGTGATTGTAAAAGTGTGATCTAATGATTAAAATTAAAGATATATAGAAGCCCAACGGCATCAGTACACGCGTTAATACCATTGCTGATTGGCAATATGTTCCACAGGGAAAAGCCTCCGATAGGGCCATGCAGGCGGAATATAAATGGAATAATAAAACGTGTAAAACCCATTAGACGTTTTCTGTCGCCACGGCAGTTGACAAATGACTGGAACTTCCTCATGAACTTCGTATCCTTGATGTCGCAGAAACTGAACTATCGCAGATTTTATGCGACAGTGTCAATTGTTTGGAAGCAATTCACAGTTTTTACAAAACCGCAGCATGACCAAAGTCGCGTTGCTACCTGGATGGCGGCAACGGGTTGTGCTACATATTTTGCCTGGAACAGAACGGAATGCAGACACGTTACATGACATCTTGATGACAACGATGTATTCAGAGGATGATGAAGGTCGTCCTCCGTGGTCTAGAATTAACTCGTGGTCTCTGTTACCCAACCCGGCGGAGGAAGGTAGACTTTTTGGGACGTAAAAATCCTTAGTATTGCTTCCTTCAGAAGGGAAGTGAAGCCGTTGGTCCCGTGTCGTAGATTTACCGCACGTGAAAAAACCTAAGCTTGATAAAAACGTATCTGAGAAAATTAAGCTGTTTTAAACACCCAGGATAGAATGGGACGCTGAGAAACATAGCAATTAAAGAGCGTCCAAAAATAAAACTTACTTTCAATTTCGGAGGATGTCTTTCTTGTAACTGGCTCTGAGTTGGCGTATGGGTAGTCTGCAAATAGGGCCACACCTTTGCCACTGTGTTGCAAATGACAGCAATCTTGAAATGACATTTTCAGAACCAGCAGCATGTGCAGGTTCTCGGAAGTTAAGGAACGCCTTTGTCAGAAAGTAAATGTTTGTACTGTGAGAAACTCCTGTCCACATCCACTGATAAAACTGGAGTATACTTGAAATACACTAAATCACTCAAATGCTTCACCGGTTAGCACTTGAGAAATGAGACACAAAGTTTTTAATCCAGAGCTTTTATCAATAACATTTTCCATTTTCTTAGATAACCTTCTTCCAACTTCATGCCCTACACTTTTCAATTCAGATGCAATTTTAACTAGAGTTAGAGAGATTTCCAGATATGCCCCTTTCTCCATACACGTGTGATTCCTTGTGTTAAGCAGCTGGATTTTTACTCTCTCTACACATACTATGTACATAGTGTATAGAGAAAGTATTGTTTGCACCCAAAAATTGATGTCGAGATTTCACCGGAAATAAATGTTTTGGGGTCCCCTGAGTCCGAAAAAATGCAGATATAGAAAAAGGTCCTTGTGTGTTTATCGATGGATAGCATAGCTCAAAAACGAAAATACCGTTAAATACAAAACCTAGTATTTAGGTTTAGTATTTCCAAGGATGCGATCCGATTTTCAAGAAAATCTCCCACCCCAACTATCCTTTATATGGAAACATTTTCAAAAATGTTGATTTTCTCAAAAATGGCTCTAAAGACCTGATTAAAATATCGTGCATTAAAGATATTTACATGACAAACATAATGTATACCTTGAACTTTCTGGAAATTGCCTCTGAAGACAACTTTACTCTGGATGAATTTTGCAGAATTTTGCATAGCTGGTAAACTGTAAGAGATAGACAAAAACGTACTTAGCAAAATATGTAGAGATGGTTACAATTTATGTTATATGCATCTTCGTGGAATTGACCGTTTTTTAAATATTCCTTGTTATTGGTTTCAGTTTTAAAATATACTTTTCTCATACGGAAATTTGTCAACTCCTGGCCATACAAATAGTAACCAGTCTTTAAACTATTTTACTATCGCTTTAGCCTAGTGTATTGAACTTGCAAATAGACGTGAGTACTGTCAACATGATGCGCAAAGGCATGAATGATACTGGTGTCAGCCGGCAAGTTGCAAGCACGTAGGGGAGCACCAGTCTGTCCAGCACCATAATAACGTGAGTATTGCTCCTCGTGATACATAACGGGGATAAATAGAAAAACAATACCACCAGTTCTTAATAGTGCATCAGTTTATGATGAGAGAGATTGCAGAGGGGACCCCTATTAAGTTCCAGTATGCACAGAAACGTAGCGGCAGCCACCGTTGTGTCGTTTAGTTCGGTTCGTAGAATTAAATCTGAATTAGAAGGTATTCAGTAAGGCGAATGCGGATCTTTCCCAACGCTTCGTAAAGAAAACATCTTCTTACAAAAGATGATTCATTTAGCTACGCCATGCTAATCCAGATGAATAATATTACAAATTGTCTTATTACTTGCTCCCTTGTAAGTAGAAGGAAAACAAAGGAATACATTAGGCTAAAGCGATAGTCAATTCTTTTAAAACTTGTTGCCATGTGAAACAATTAAAATTCAGTTATCCTGGCGTGGCTAGCAGTAAAACAAACGAGGCATAACATGAAAGACGACTTCCCATTTGAGAAAAGTTTAAGCAGTTTAAAATTGAAACCAATAACAAGAAATATCGCGGAAACGGTTAACTCTACAAAAACAAAAAACAAAAAAACAAAAAAAAAAAACAAAAAAAAGTATATGACATAAAGTTTGTGTTGTAACGATATCTATATTTTTTGTGTAGTAAGTTTTTATCGATCTCTTACGGTTTACCAGTTATACAAAAGTCATACAGAATGAAAAGGTCTTCAGAGGTTATTCCTTGAACATTCAACATATACAATTCGTTTGTCATGAAAATATCTTAAACATATGGTATTTTACTCAAAATCGTTAGAGCCATTTTTGAGGGGGGGAAATCGAAAAATGTTGGATTATTCTTATTATTTCCTTGAAAACCTTTGTTCCATATCCTTGAAAGATACTGTACTTAAATATCAACTTTACTATTTAATGAACTTTTCGTTTTTGAGCTAGGCTCTCCCGCCCCTCCCCACATACATAGGACAATTTTTCAAAAATATTTTTTCTTGGATTTTTGGATTTAGGGCGTCTCAAAACCAGTATTTATGGTGAAATATCGGTATCGTATTTTTGGGTTGAATACAACTTTATCTACATATGTGCTAGAGAAAATAATTATGGAGTATATTTACACATATTTCAACAATATAAATGCATGCCTAATGGATATTTTCTGCACACAAAGCGATGCTTACTAATAAATAATATGGATGCATTTGTTGTGTCACCCCAGTTCACCTGTACGTACTGCATGACTATCGCTTCAAGTCTCCGCCTCTTACCCCAACTCCTTGTACTGCGCAACTTGAGTGCTCTCGTCTATAAGGGATAATACTCTCTTATTTCCCTTCTATGCACTTACAAAGAAGCAAGTAATGAGAATATTTCTGCTAATTTTTCTCTACTAGCATGAAGTACATAGAAGAGTAAGCTTTTTAACAATAATTTGTTGCAGAGATATAGAAAAAGTCATGTGAATGGAACACGTCAGATTTTTACTTTATCTACACGTACTATGTGTAGTGTATAGAGAAGGTATTGCATTCCACCAAAAAAGTCTATACCGAGATTTCACCGGAGATACACGTTTTGGGTCCCCCTGAATAAAAAAAAGCATTTTCAGAAAAAGGTCCGTGTGTCGTGTGTGTGTGTGGTGTGTGTGTGTGTCTGTGGACAGCATAGCTCAAAAACGAAAAGACCGTTGAATACCAAACTTGGTATTTAAGTTTGGTATCTTCCAAGGATGCGGAGATTTTCAAGAAAATCCTCCCACTCCAACTACCCTTTACATGGAACTTATTTCGAAAAAAAAAAACGATTTTGATTAAAATATCGTATATTAAAGATATTTATCTGAGAAGTAAAATGTATCTCTTGAATTTTCCGGAATAGCCTCTGAAGACTAGTTTATTCTGAATCAATTTTACGGAATTTTGCAGAACTGCTAAACCGCAGGAGATGGACAAAAACTTACCACACAAAAAATATAGAGCACATTAAAATACAATTTTTGTAAGATACATTTTTTTTTTCCGTGGAGTTGATCGTTTTTATTATTCCTTGTTTTTGGTTTCAGCTTTGAAAAACTTATACTTTTCTCATACAGGAATTTGTCCATACAAACAAAGGAACTTCAGTCACATAGCAACCAGCATTTGACTATCACTTTAACCTATAGTACTCCCTTATTTCGCTTCTACTAACAAGGAAGCAAGTGATAAGACTATTTCTGCTAATTTGTTCTCGATTAGCATTCAGTAAATAGAAGCATACGTTTTTTAACAATAATTTGTTGCAGAGATATAGAGAAGGACATGTGAATGGAACATATCAGATTTTTCCTTTATGAAGGGTAGCTGACCTTCAATTGTGAAAGTGTGATGTTTCAAAATAGTGTTTTAGTCGTATGAATTGCAGTGGTATACTCAGGATTCAGTGTTTCGATAACATGTTTCGTCGTCTGCAAATGATCGTAATAATAAATTGCTGAACGTACCCAGTGCCACATCGGGTGATCAAAGGTTCTGTTGGGAGTCCGTTACTGGAGCCCATGGCCTTGAAGAGCTGTTTACGAGCGGGAGCTTTGATTAAAAAAAAAATCGTCTTTGACACTAGGCAACCCACGTGAGAAAACTTTGATGTGTTCCATTCTGATGTCCTTCTCTATATCTCTGCAACAAATTATTGTTAAAAAACGTATGCTTCTATTTACTTCATGCTAATCAAGAAAAAATTAGTAGAAATAGTCTTATTACTTGATTCCTTGTAAGTAGAAACGAAATAAGGAAGTACCATAGGTTAAAAGGATAGTAAAAAGCTGGTGCTATGTGATTGAAGTTTGTTTGTATGGATAGGAGTTGACTTAAGCCCTGTGGGAGAAAAGTATAAGTTTTTAAAGCTGAAACCAAAAACAACAATTCTGATGTAATCCATTCACATGACTTTCTCTATCTCTCTGCAACAAATTGCAGAGTTGTTAAAAAGTTTAAGCTTCTATTTACTTCATGCAAAGTTAGAAAAAATCTGATGTGTTCCATTCACATGACTTTCTCTATGTCTCTGTAACAAATTATTGTTAATAAGCTTATCATTTATTTATTTCATGCTAATCGAGAAAAATTAGCAGAAATAGTATTATTTCTTGCTTTATTGTAAGTAGAAGCGAAATAAGGGAGTACCATAGGTTAAAGGGAATGCCAAAAGCTGGTTGCTATGTGACTGATGTTCCTTTGTTTGTATGGATAGGAGTTCGACAAATTCCTGTATGAGAAAAGTATGTTTTTCAAATCTGAAACCAAGAAAAAGGAATATCTCAAAAACGATCAACTCCACGAAAAAATGTATATAACATAAACTGTGTGTTTTAACGTGATCTACATTTTTTGTGTGTTAAGTTTTTGTCCATCTCTTACGGTTTAGTAGTTATGCAAAATTCATCCAGAATAAAGTAGTCTTTAGAGGCTATTCCCAGAAAATTCAAAATATACATTTTATTTATCAGGTAGATATCTTTAATATATGCTATTTTAATCAAAATCGCTAGAGCCATTTTTTAGAAAATCAAAATTTTAAAAAAAAGTTCCATGTAAAGGGTAGTTTGGGGTGGGAGATTTTTCTCAAAATATTCGTGTCGCATCCCTGGAAGATACTAAACTTAAATACCAAGTTTGGTATTTTACCGACTTTTCGTTTTTGAGTTATCGTGTTCACGGACACACGGACACACACACGGACCTTTTTCTGAAAATACTTTTTTTTGGATACAGGGGACCCTAAAACATATTTCCGGTGAAATCTCGGTATCGAATTTTTTGGTGGAGTGCAGTACATTCTCTATACACTATGTACATAGTGCGTATAGAGAAAGTAAAAATTAGCAGAAATAGTCTTATTACTTGCTTCCCTGCAAGTAGAAGCGAAATATGGGAGTACCATAGGTTAAAGTGATAGCAAAAGATGGTTGCTATGTGACTGAAGTTCCTTTGCTTGAATGGACAGGAGTTGACAAATTCCTGTATGAGACAAAAATTTTAAGGCTGAAACAGAAAACAAGGAATATCTAAAAAACGATCAACTCCACGAAAAAAAAGTATGTAACATAAATTGTGAGTTTTAATGTGCTCTACATTTTTTGTCTGGTAAGTTTTTGTCTATCTCTTACCATTTACCAGTTACACAAAATTCCGTAAAATTCATCCAGAATGAAGTAGTCTTCAGAAGCTATTCCCAGAAAATTCAATATATACATATTATTTGTCAAGTATATATCTTTAATATATGATACTTTTATCAAAATTGTTAGAGCCATTTTTATAAAATCAACATTTTCGAAATTTTTTCCATGTGAAGGATATTTGGGGGTGGGGGGGTTTCTTGAAAGTCTTCGGTTCGCATCCATGGAAGATACCAAACTTAAATACACACATACACACAGACAGACACACACACAAACGGACATGTTTCTAAAAATGCTTTTTTTGGATTAAGGAGGACCTAAAACATGTATATCCGATGAAATCTCGGTATGGAATTTTTGGGTGAATTACAACACCTCTATACACAAAGTACATAGTACGTGTAAGGAAAGTAAAACTTTGATGTGTTCCATTCACACGACGTTCTCTATCTATTCTGCAAACAAATTATTCTTAGAATTATTCTTTTAACTGCAGCAGACATGATCTTATTACATCTTCCTTCTAAGCGGAAGGGAAATAGGAGGCCAGGCTAATGCGATAACATTGTTTTAAAAAGCTGGTCGCAATGTGAACAATTGAAGTTCGGTTCGTTTTGCATGACAGTAAAAACAAAGGAGAGATGAAACAGGTGACTTTCCATTTTAGAAAAGTTGCGTAATTTAAAATTGAAACTAATAACAAGGAAGATCTCGGAAACGGCCAACTCTATCAAAAATGGATGTGACATGATTTGTGTATTTTAACGAGATCTACATTTTTTGTGTAGTAACTTTTTATCTATCCTTTATGCAAAATTCATCCAGAATGAAGAGGTCTTCAGAGACTATTCCCAAGAAATTCAATATATATCTTATTTTTCATGTAAATATCTAATATTTAAAACTAAATTATCCAAAATGTTCAATGTAAAGGGTGGTTTGGGATGGGGAAATTTTCTTGAAAGTCTTAAAAATCTGTGTGTATGGGTAACATAACTCAAAAACGAAAACTCCGTTAAATACCAAACTTGATATTTAAGTTTAGTATCTCCCAAAGATGCGACACAAAGATTTTCATGACCCCCCCCCCACCCAACTACCCTTTACATGGAAAATTGTTTGAAAATCTTGATTTTTTTTTCAAAATAGTGCTAACGATTTTACTTAAAATGCCATATATTAAAGATAACCTACATGACAGAGAAACTGTAGGTTTATCTTGAATTTCCTGGGAATAGCTTCCTCGTTTTGAATGACTTTTGCATATGTAGTAAACCGTAAAAGACAAAAACTTATAGCACAAACAATATAGATCTCACAAAAATACAAAACTTGTGTCCTATATATTTTTGCTGTGGAGCTAACCATTTCCATTTCAATTTGAAATACATATACTTTTTCTAAAACAAGAAGTCGTCCGCGTTTCTTTTGCTTTACTCCTAGCCATGCAAAGAAGTGAATTTCAATAACAATCGCATAGCGAGAGCTTTTAAAAGATTTGACTATACTTTTAACCTTGTGTAATCACTAGTTCCTTTCTGTTTATATGGAACTAATAATAAGACCATGTTACTAATGTTTATCTCGATTACCACGAAGCAGAAATAATAATTATCTTTTGTAAGAAGTTATGTATAGCAAAGTAGGCATAAAAAGTCGTGTGAACGGAACACATCAGTTTTTTGTACATTGGAAATATGACAATTGCTCGCTTTAACTACTAATGGCACCGCAGGCGGTGACGCTGATGATACATGAATGATGATGGAGCACGGGTGGAATGCGATGGCGGGGGAAACCGGAGTACCCGCCCCAGCGCCGTTCACCACAAATCTCACATGCGGTCGCTTGGGATCGAACGCCGGCCGTCTAAGTGAGAGTCGAGTGGTCCAACCACTCGGCCACGGCACGGTGCGGCCCCTGAATAATACTTAGTATAACTGAAAAAACAAAGTTTAGCGAGCAAAACACAGTATGACATTCAAAAGGTCGTGAGTTCGAAACTCACGGTGAGATCCCCGGATAAGATCTTTCTCGGGGTTTTCCCTTATCCTGAGGAGACGAATAACTTCAAGATCCATGGACCCCGGGATCATTTGAGCATCATTTCACCGATTTCATTCATCGTCCGATGTGACCTACCAGGTTAATGGACGTTAGACTTCAGAAAAAAAACAAAACAAAAAAAAAAAAAATACAAAAAATCTGATGTGCACCATTCACATAACTTTCTCTACATCTCTGCAACAAATTATTGTTAAAAAGCTTATGCCTCTATTTACTTCATGCTACTCGAGAACAAATTAGCAGAAATAGTCTTATTACTAGTTTCTTTGTAAGTAGAACCGAAATAAGGGAGTACCATAGGTTAAAGTGACACTCAAAAGCTGGTTGCTATGTGACTGAAGTTCCTTTGTTTGTATTAACAGGAGTTGACAAATTCCTATATGAGAAAAGTAAGTTTTTCATAGCTGAAACCAAAATCAATGAATATTTAAAAAACGATCAACTCCACGAAAATAATGTATATAATATAAATTGTGTGTTTTAATGAGCTCTACATTTCTTGTATAGTAAGTTTTTATCTAAGTCTTACGGTTTAGCAGTTATGCAAAATTCCGTAAAATTCGTTCAGAATAAAGTAGACTTCAGAGGCTATTACCAGGAAATTCAAGACATACATTTTGTTTGTCAGGTAAATATCTATAATATATGATATTTTAATCAAAATCGTTGGAGCCATTTTTGCGAAAATCAAAATTTTCGAAAAAAGTTCCATGCAAAGGGTAGTTTGTGGTGGGGGGGATTTTTCTCAAAATCTTTGTATCGCATTCCTGAAAGATACTAAGCTTAAATACTAAGTTTGGTATTTTACCGACTTTTCCTTTTTGAGTTATCGTGTTCACAGACACACGGACACACACACACACACACACACACACACACGGACCTTTTTGTGAAAATGCTTTATATATATATATATATATATATATATATATATATATATATATATATATATATAAAAGAGGTCCTAAAACATATATTTCCGGTGAAATCTCGGTATCGAATTTTTGGATGGAGTGCAATACCTTCTCTATACACTATGTACATAGTACACTCACAGCAATTGTTTCTCAAGTCAAAGCTCCCAATATGACCATAGAAGTTAAAAAGGCGTATAAAATTAAGCAATAACAGAAATAAAACAAAAAACACTCTGACTGTTAATTTTCTTTTCTATTTTCATGTTTACTTTTTAATTTTCTTTTTACTTCTCTACCCGCACTATGTACTTAGTGTATAGAGAAGCTACTGTATTCCACCCAAAATTCGATACCGAGATTTCACCAAAAATACACGTTTTAGGGCACCCTGTATCCCCAAAAAACATTTTTAAAAAAGGTCCCTGTGTCTGTGAACACGATAACTCAAAAACGAAAAGTCGGTAAAATATCTACCAAATTTGGTATTTAAGTTTAGTGTCCCCCAAGGAAAATCAAGAATACCCCCACCCAAAATTACCTTTTACATGGGTAAGTTTTCGAAAATTTTGATTTTTTCACAAAGACTCTAATGATTTAGATTAAAATACCGTATTAAAGATATTTACATGGCAAATAAAATGTATACCTTGAATTTTCTGGGAAAATCCTCTGGAAGACCTCTGTATTCTGGACAAATTTTACTGAACTTTGCATGACTTAAATCGTAAGAGATAGACAAAAACTTACTACACAGAAAATGTAGATCTCGTTAAAACACATAATTTATGTCCCATACGTGTTGTTTTTTGTTTGTTTGTTTTTTTAACTGACCGATTCTGAGATATTCCTTGTTATTAGTTTCAGTTTAAAATACTTATACTTTTTCATATGGAATTTTTTTTAACGGCTGGCGTTACAAAGAAACGAATTCCAATTACAAAGTAACAACTTTTAAAATAGTTGACTGTCACTTTAGCCTAGTGTACTCTTTTATTTCTCTTTTAATTATAAGGAAGCAAATAGTAACACTGTTCCTGCTGTTTGTATGAAGTAGATGGAAGAAAAAGCTTTTTTTTCTTTTTCTTTTAAACAATTATGTGTTACTGGGGAGTGTAAGGGTAGCGTAACATTCAAAAGTCGCGAGTTCGAATCTTGCTTAGGGTGAGTTACCCGGGTAGGGTTTTCGCTTGTCCTGAGAAGACGATATCATTTCACCAATTTCATTCATCGTCCTATGACCAACCAGGTTAAAAGATGTTAAGCTAAAAAAAATTGGTTACAGAGATGTAGAGAAGGTCATGTGAATGGAACAGATCAGATTTTTGCTGATTTGTACCAGCATCCATGTTCTTAACACAATTTGGTTAAAGATTTTCTGTATAGATATGTAAAATTTCTGCCGATGAACATAATCCTGCAGTACACAATTCTAATAAGTTGCCGCTTCCTCAAACATCTTGTGACTAATAATAATGAATAAATTAACTGCAAAATTGTATCGTCCTTGCTTGAAATTCCGCCGAAAAGTTAATTTCACATTACTCGTAATTCATCTGTATACTAAATACCCGCAATGAACTCAGTTAATAGGTCGATAGTCTTTTATTATCTACTTTTATAGCAGGCAGAGAAGATGTTGTAATTCATCCCCAAAAAATGCATGTCTTGAGGATTCCTGAACCCAAAATAAAAAAGGCAATTTTAGAAAAATGTCAGTATATGTGTGTGTGTAACTTTTTCTACATCTCTAATACATTGTTGTTAAAAAGCTTATTCTTATTTTTCTTCATACTAATCGATATAAACATCAGCAGAAACGGTCTTCCTTATAAGCCGAAGGGAATAAGTGAGTACACTAGGCTAAAGCGACAGTCAACTCGTTTAAAAGCATGTGGCTGAAATTGCAGGTCCCATGGCCGCGCTCACTAAGGCGTCCCACTTTGGTGCTTCGTAGCGCTGGGGATCGTGGGTTCGAGTCCCGCCTTGGGCAGGGGTGTTGCATCTTTGTGTGTATGTATGTGTGTGTTGTAAAAGTAAGAAAACAGCAATCCAGTAATAATACGGCAAAACAAGGTAAAAAAAAGAAGAAGAAGAAGAAGAAGAAGAAGAAGAAGCTAAGTAAAAGTAGGGTATACAGCGCCGGAGTCCCGATCAGACTCCGGTACTGCATTAAACAAAATCCATTTATTTGCATGGCCAGAGTTGATAAATTCCCGTATGACATGATTATTTTAAAACTGAAACCAATAACAAGGTATATTTCGGAAATGGTCAACTACATGAAAAAATGTATATGGCATAAATACTGGAGACGAGACAAGTCCACCATTAAAAATATAATAATAAAAAATTAATGAATTTTCAGTACAATTTTACTAAATGCCGACGATTTTCAATGAAGTTCGAAGAAATACCACTGAAAACTGTGCTTAAACTGAGACTTTTCAGGCAAAATAAAACAAGACCAGAGAAAACTTCAAATTAAATTATCTCATTCCTTTTCGGTCAATACGAAGTATTTGTAAGTATTCATTACATAGTGTTCCAATCAAATCGAAACAAGTACCTTACCTTTATAAAACCAAATGCCTACTGGAGTGACATCTGGAGGGGGTTGTAAGAATGCATTGTTTGCAACGTTCATTGAACCAGTATACTCACCCCATAATTGGGAACAGTGTCGCTTTTCCAGCCCTTTTGTGGGAATATTATGTCCATGAACAAAACTTGTTTGCAAGGTCAACAAACAAACCTTTTGACTCCACATGATTTTTTCCTTCTGTCCAATGATTGTGACCTTGAACAAAACTGCAAGGTCAGCGCACCAACCCCTTACCTCTAACCACCTCTAACACTGCTTGGCACTTTTTCTGTTGGGAGCTTGAAACAGAAGTAATTTCTTCAACATTAAAAAGAAGAAATAATGGTAACATAAACTTGAAGCCTCTTCCATTTTTGCATGCTATAAATGCAGAAAAAAAATCTGATGTGTTCCATTCACATGACTTTCTCTACATCTCTGCAACAAATTATTCTTACAAACTTATGCGTCTATTTATTTCATGCTAATCGAGAAAAAAATAACAGGAATAGTCTTATTACTTACTTCCTTGTAAGTAGAAGCGAAATAAGGGAGTATCATAGGCTAAAGTGATAGTCAAAAGCTGGTTGCTATGTGACTGAAGTTCCTTTGTATGGACAAGAGTTGACAAATTCCTATATGAGAAAAGTATAAGTTTTTGAAACCTGAAACCAAAAAACAAGGAATATCTAAAAAAAGATCACCTTCACAAAAAAAAAAAAAAAAAAAAAGTATATAACATAAATTGTGTGTTTTAACGTGCTCTGCATTTTTTCTGTAGTAAGATTTTGTCTTACGGTTTACCAGTTATGCAAAATTCAATAAAAATCATTTAGATTAAAGAGGTCTTTTGAGGCTATTCCCAGAAAATTTATGATATACATTTTATTTGTCAAGTAAATATCTTAAACACAAGAGATTTTTAAATAAAAATCTTTAGAGCCATTTTTAAGTAAATCAAATTGTTCGAAATTTTTTCTATGTAAAGGGTGTTTGGGGTGGTTTTTTTTTTTTTTTTTTTAGTTAATCTTCGGTTAAAGGACGCTGAGCTAAAAAAGTTTATATATATATATATATATATACACGAGGGTCGGCTAATAAGTCCCGGGCCTCACACAGATATGGCGCTACTAGGCCTGTTAGACGGTAGCGTCGTATAATTAACTCTAGACTAGCTTGTATTCATAGTTACAGGTCAATAGCTTCTTTAGTTTTCGAATGACAGCCTTTTAAACAAGTCAACTTTAGAGTTTTCACGAAAATGGAGGTTTTGAAAAAACGAGCAGTGACTAAACACTTCCATTTGAAAGGCTTAACGCCTAAAGAAATCAAGGAGGAAATGGACAGTACAATGAAAGACTCTGCCCCTTCATATTCGATGATTAAAAGGTGGGCTGCAGAGTTTAAAATGGGACGTACGAGCACTAGTGCTTCGCTCTGGACGCCCTGTAGTAGTGACAACTCCAGAGATCATTGAAAAAATTTATTGTTTAGCACTAGAAGACCGCAGATTAAAGTTGTTTGAGATAACAGAAGCTGTAAACATATCAAAAAAACATGCAGGTAATATTTTAAGTAATGTTTTGGGCTTTCACATGGTCTGTACAAGATGGGTGCCGCGTTTGTTGACACCTGATCAAAAGTTGCAAAGAAAAACTGTTTGTTAAGAATGTGGAGCTCTACCGTAAAAATCCCAGTGGATTTTTGATACGGCTTATTACCATGGATGAAACTTGGATACATCACTACACTCCAGAAAGTAAATCACAGTCAAAACAATGGACTGCGTAAGGTGAACCAATTCCAAAATAGGCAAAGTCAATTTTGTCAGTTAATAATGTTTTCTGGGATACACAGAGAATTATTTTTATTGATTACTTGGAAAAGGGTAAAAGCATCATGGTGACTACTACGCAAGCTTACTACAACGTTTGAGTGATGAGGTGAAAAAAAATACCTCATTTGGCAAAAAAAAAAAAAAATGTTTCAGCAGGACAATGCTCCGGCCCATCGTTCAGTCATTGCAATGGGAAAAATCTGGTGTGTTCCATTCACATGACTTTCTCTACGTTTCTGCAACAAATTATTGTTAAAAAGCTTATGCTTCTATTTACTTCATGCTAATCCAGAAAAAAATAGCAGAAATAGTTTTATTACTTGCTTCCTTGTAAGTAGAAGCGAAATAAGGGAGTGCCATAGGTTAAAGTGATAGTCAAAAGATGGTTGCTATGTGACTGAAGTTCCTTTGTTTGTATGCACAGGAGTTAACAAATCCCTATATAAGAAGTGTATATACGTTTTTCAAATCTGAAACCAAAAAGAAGGAATATCTCAAAAACGATCAACTCCTCGAAAAAAAAAATATATAACATAAACTGTGTGCTTGAACGTGCTCTACGTGTTTGTATGGTGAGATTTTGTCCGTCTATTACAGTTATGCAAAATTCCGTAAAACTCATCCAGAATAAAGTAGTCTTTAGAAGCTATTCCCAGAAAATTCAAGATATACATTTAATTAGTCAGGAAAATATATTTGATATACGATATTTTAATCAAAATCGTTAGAGCCATATTTTAGAAAATCTAAATTTTCGAGAAAAAAAGTTCCAAGTAAAGGGTAGTTGGGGGTGGGGGATTTCTTTAAAATCTTCGTGTAGCATCCTTGGAAGATACCAAACTTAAATACCAAATTTGGTCTTTTCGTTTTTGAGCTATGCTGTCCACAAACACACAGATAGACAGACACACACGGACCTTTTTCCAAAACTGCTTTTTTTGGATTCAGGGGGACCCAAAACATGTATTTCCGGTGAAATCTCGGTATCGAATTTTTAGGTGGAGTGCAATAGCTTCTCTATACACTATGTACATAGTACGTGTAGAGAAAGTAATAGACGTCTTAAATAGTGTGGCGATATTTCACTATTTGGTGATCTCGTATAATTGACAAGATGACAGTGAATTGGTAGACCCATCCAAAGTTCTAACGATAGTATAGTGCACGTGGCAACAGCGAGCTCCATTTAAATACCTGTGTTTATGTGGTGTTATCTCTAACTTTATATCAGCTATTCGATTGTTTATTTTATACGCTGCTCATTAAAATTATTGGATGATTAAAGTACAAGGTTTATGTAGACCACGCACTTCGAGTAATTCGGTAGACCCAGGGTTTCAATCAATTTTCAGAAGCGGCTCGTGAGTATACATTCTGTATGTCCACAAAAGTGTCAAGAGAGCCCTAGAAATGTTAAATAGCATCTGCTGCATAATAGTTTATGATTATGAACAAGTTGATACAACTGCAGCCAGTCCTAGCAACAACAAAGACGAGGACCACGATTTGTTTACTTTCTCTACACGTACTATGTACATAATGTATAGAGAAGATATAGCACCCAAAAATTCCACACCGAGATTTCACCAATAATATGTTTTGGGACCCTCTGAATAAAATTAAAAAAAAAAAAAAGAAGTATTTTTAGAAACATTTCCGTGTGTGTGTACGTGTGTGTCTATGGGTAGCAAAAACGAAAATACCGTTAAATAACAAACTTGATATTTAAGTTTGATATCTTCTAAGGATGCGACACGAAGATTTTCAATACCCCCCACTATCCTTTACATAGAAACATTTTCGAAAATTTTGATTTTCTCAAAAATGGCTCTAACGATTTTCATTAAAATATCATAAATTAAACATTTTTATATAACAAATAAATATTGGTTTTCTGGGAATAGCCTCTAAAGATCTCTTTATTCTGGATTAATTTTGCTGAATTTTGCATAACTAGTAAAGCGTAAGAGATAGATAAAAACTTACTGCATATAATGTAGATCTCGTTAAAACACGCAAATTATGTGATACACATTTTTTTCGTGGAATTGATTATTTCTGAGATATTTCAAGTTATTTGTTTCAGATTTAAAACACTTGAACTTTTCTCACACGGAAAGTTGTAAACTCCTAGCCATGCATAGAAATGATTTCAACCACATGGCAACCAGTTTTTACGAGTTTTGACTATCACTTTAGCCTAGTGTATTCGCTTATTTTCCTTCTATTTACAAGGAAATAAGTAGTTATGGACATTTCTGCTAATGTTTGTCTCGATTATAATATAGTAGATAGAAGAATATGCTTTTAACAATAATAGTTCACAGTAATGTAGAAAAAGCCATGTGAATAGAACACTCAGATTTGTTTTGGAGAGTGTTTAACGCACGCTTTTAGTACTTTACTGCAGGCGATGACACTGGTGATACATGGAATGAAGATGGAGCACCGGTGGAATGCGATGGCGGGGGAAATCGGAGAGTCCAGAGAAAACCCGTCCCTGCGCCGCTTTGTCCGCCACAAATCTTATTTGCGGTCGTATTGGATGACGACGATGACAGTACGAAAGATAGAGTAGTTGTGTGGATATTTGTTGCGTACATCATTAAGTAGAGCATCTAAGGCAAGAACGAAATAATGTGGACATTAAATTGCAGTATGAGCAGTCTGAAATATGAGGTTCCGTGCGCATGTACCTTACCTACTTCTGCCAAAGTCGCTAGATGGCAGGATTACAGTCACTGCATTAACATGCTACTCTCTAGTGACGTTGATTTCTACCACAGTGTGCTACCATTAGAAGCCATTTATGTTAGACCACTCGCCTTTCACCTAGACGGCTCAGGTTCGATCCCAAGCGACCCTATGTAGGATTTGTGATGAACAATGCGGCACAGGGGCGGGATCTCCGGTTTCCTCCGCCATTGCATTCCACCGATGCTCTATCTTCATTCCATGAATCATTACTGTCGTCTGCGGTGCCATTTGTAGTAAAAGCGGGCTTTAAACACTATCCAAAAAAAAAGAGCGCGGGGGGAGCTTAGTCGTTTTCGTATGCTTTCCAGTGTGCACGTGCATATGTATTCGGCCCATAAGGCAATTACTTGAGACCAGTCTCGCAAGCGTAAAAGCTACCAAATATCAGGATGTCGTACCCACATTGATGCCACGTTTCATCGAGTACAGAGCAGTAGCGCGGTACATTTAAGCGTCGTCTGTTTTAAATTACCGCATACACGATACATCTATATATAAAATAAAAAATCAGCAACATCATACCCGAGCACCTAATTTCTTAAACCAGGGCATATATTCCAAATGTTTATCATTTATGTATACATTTAAAACAATTCATACATCCATTATTTTACAGATAAATATAATCTAAATACTACTCACTAAAACATTCTTAAAACAACCAAATTAACCTTAACTAAAAATGTTATACATATAATTCTTAAAACAAAATATATTAATTTAATTTCATCATTTCAGACTCAATTTTATGTACACATATTTTGATATATTGTTCGTTAATTTATTTTGTACTTGTATTATTAAATTATTTTCTTTATTTTAATTTACAGAATTAAAACATACATACCTAATATTACATATTTAATTATTAATTAATTTTATTTAATTTCAACTTATTCCTCCCTCTTTTTAAATTATTTAATTGATTTTATATCTTTTTCTTGTATCTTTTTTTAATATTGTACTTTATATTTGTGTAACTTTTATTTTAAATTAAAATAAAACTATAAAATAACATTTTTTTAAAAAAAATTAAACAAATAAAAGTAACTAGTATTTCTAATCAAAAATGTTTCTTTACTACCTTTCCTATTTGATATTCAGTAGATACATTTTTTATAACTAGATTAAACTACAAGTGTGTTTTACTATATATGTTTAATGTTATGTTTAACACTATTAAAAGAAAAATCTGATGTGTTACATTCACATGACTTTCTCTACATCTCTGCAACAAATTATTGATAGCACGCTTATGCTTCTATTTACTTAATTTTAATCGAGAAAAAAATAGCAGAAATAGTCTTATTACTTGCTTCCTAGTAAGTAGAAGCGAAATAAGGGAGTATCATAGGTTAAAGTGATAGTCAAAAGCTGGTTACTAGATGACTGAAGTTCCTTTGTTTGTATGGACAGGAATTTGTATGAAAAAAGTATCATTTTTTCAAAGCTGAAACCAAAAACAAGGAATATGTCAAAAGCCACCAACTCCACGAAAAAAAATATACACATGACGTAAATTGTGTGTTTTAATGCGCTCTACATTTTTTGTGTGCTAAGATTTTGTCCATTTATTACGGTTTAGCAGTTATGCAAAATTCCGTAAAATTCATCCAGAATAAAGTAGTCTTCAGAGGCTATTCCCAGAAAATTCAAGATATACATTTTATTTGCTAGGTAAATAATATCTTTAATATTTAACATTTTAATCAAAATCGTTAGAGCCATCTTTAAGAAGATAAAAAAGTTCCATGTAAAGTGTAGCTGTGGGTGGGGGGATTATCTTGAAAATCTTCGTGTCGCATCCCTGGAAGATACCAAACTTAAATACCAAGTTTGGTATTTAACGGTCTTTTCGTTTTTGAGCTATGCTGTCCACAGACGCACACACTCACGCACACACATGGACCTTTTTGTAAAAATGCTTTTTTTTTTTTCGGATTCAGGTGGACCCAAAACATGTGTTTCCGGTGAAATCTCGGTATCGAATTTTTGGGTGCATTACAATACCTTCTCTATACATACATAGTACGTGTAGGGAAAGTAAAAATATGCAATAAATCCACAAGGCGTTAAAAGTAACGGTGTTTACATGCTCTTTTATACCAGCCGCCTCTGAGTTGTACATTTGCACCCACAAATGTTGATATTGCATTTCGCAAAAAGATAACACCCGTCATGGTCAAACTAGTACGTTTATACATTTCTTATCCTGAAGGACATTACATGTCCAATTATGTAGCATGGGTTTCTGGCATGTATGTCGGCTATTATCATAAGTAATTCCAGGAGTGTTTTCATCTCGGCGATAATTGTCCTAAGAGATGAAAACACGAGTTGCATTTGATAAGGAAATTCAGCGAAATAGACTATTAATAATTTATAATATATAGGAAGGGAGATTTTATCAGGTTATAATTGTAATACAGACATTAATTCTCAAATGGTAGATGACGCATTTGACCATGTTTATTTACCCAATGTTCTTTTTTTTTTTTTCTTCTTTTTTTTTTTTCACTGCCTCCTGAATTGTGTGACCGACCGTGTCTAACAATTATTTTATTTCAGTTTTTAATAACTAATACATGAAATGGAAACAAACGTTATTTTATTTGAGGTTATTGCAGTCATCTCATACATAGGACATACAAATAACGATTATTTTCACTCTTTGTTTACTTTCTCTACACGTACTATGTACATAGTGAATAGAGAAGGTATTGCATTCCACCCAAAAATTCAATACCGAGATTTCACCGGAAATACATGTTTTGGGTCCCCCTGAATCCAAAAAAAAGCATTTTTACAAAAAGGTCCGTGTGTGCATGCGTGTGTGTGTCTGTGGACAGCATAGCTCAAAAACGAAAAGTCCGTTGAAAATCAAATTTGGTATTTAGGTTTGGTATCTTCCAAGGATGCGACACGAAGCTTTTCAAGAAACTCCCCGCACTCCCAACTACCCTTTACATGGAACTTTTTTCGAAAATTTTGATTTTCTAAAAAATGACTCTAACGATTTTGATTAAAATATCGTATATTACAGATATTTACCTGACAAGTAAAACGCATATCTTGAATTTTCTGGAAATAGCCTCTGAAGACTACTTTATTCTGGATGAATTTTACGGAATTTTGCATATTTGCTAAACCGTAAGATATGGATAAAAACTTACTACACAGAAAATGTAGAGCACAATAAAACACCCAAGTTATGTTATATATTTTTTTTTCGTGGAGGTAATCGTTTTTAAGGTATTCGTTGTTTTTGGTTTCAGCTTTGAAAAACTTATACTTTTCTCATAAAGGAATTTGTCAACTCCTATCCATACAAACAAAGGAACACGCAGCAACCAGCTTCTGACTGTCAGTTTAAACTATGGTTTCCTTTATTTTTGCTTCTACTTACAAGGTAGCAAGTAATAAAACCATTTCTGCTAATTTTTTCTCGATTAACATGAAGTAAATAGAAGCATAAGCTTTCTAACAACAATTTGTTACAGAGATGTAGAGAAAATCATGTGAATAGAACACATCACATTTTTTTAACTAAATACATTATGAACAGGATAAAACTTTAAATAAACATTGTAACTGAATTAATTGAAAGTACAATTGTGGAACTAACAGTTACTAAAAGTGAAGGTAGGCTGACTGGATTATCACCTTGTAACCAATAACCAGTATTCAAAAAGTTCATGGAATGTGTAAATAACACAGAAACAAGTTACCATAAGACAATTTACACCATTTTTTTTTCAAAATAGTTCCCTTCCGTAGTGACACATTTCTGTCACCGCGTGTAAAGAGACTGGAAGATATTATCAGATACCTGTCGTAGTGGCTTTGTCAATGTTCAAAAATCTTGACTGAAACATTTATGCTATTCATACATCTGAGTTTCTTCATCGCTGCTTCACCATAAGCTTCTTCCATCTTGTTGTTATTGTTTGTTTGTCACTTAACGTCCTTTTACCTGATTGGTCATATCAGATGATGGTTGGAATTGGTGAAATGATGCTCAAATGATCTCGGGGACTATGGAGGCTAAGTTACTCGACATATTTTGCCTTCTCTGGATAAGGGGAATCACCAGGTGGTGGGGGGCGGATCTTATTCGAACTCGCGACCTGTTGAATGTGAGGCAGACACGCTATCACCACACTACCCAAGTGGGCTTCTTCTCAGTGTCTCTGAGGGAGATTTGTTTATCAAAACACAAAACTTTATGTGCAAACGTGCTCCGTTGCCGACTTGAAATGCGATAAACGAACACGCATACACAGACAAAAACTGGTTGTCAAGCAGACAACAATCTTTATTAACATGAAAATTGAAATAAGTATCGTATTGGAAGGTATCAACACCTAAAATTAAAAGATCCTTTATTTTTGTATACATTAAAGAGAAAATAAACGACTCCGGATACTTTTTGAATCTAGGGTTATATAAATCGGAATCAATCTAAAAGGCATGAGGCTCGAGATTCGAACTCGGAGTCGCTCCCCGTGGTGTAATAGTTACCATGATGACTTCAGATTCCCAAGGTCGTGGGTTCAAACCAGGTGGTGGAGGGATTTTTTTCGTGCGTAAAAATCCTTAGCATGGCTTCCTTGGTGCCGTGTCGTAAATTTACAGCATGTAAAAGAACTTCAAGCCTGATAAGAGACCTCTGAGCAAAATTAAGCGGTCTTTCACGCCCAGTATAGAATGGGACGCTGAGAACCACAGCAATTAAAGAGCGTCCATAAATAAAACCACATTTTCATTTTTTTCGAACTCGAGACCTCTTAAACATGAGGCAGGTACGCTACCTCCACACTAGAGAGGCGGGATGTTAGTTTTTTCCCCGCAGGTGGGAGATCCCGACCTATTCAGCTGCTCCGGTGCGAGCGCTGCGTACCTCGAGCACCTGTGTTACTTCTGACGTTACTAGAAGTAGTAGAAGGGAGTATTCGGATTGGGTTGGACTCGGCGCGGCAGTGGTTCATCACCCGTGGGCGATTGGGAACGTCTGGGTGGTGGCACCCCATTGTCCTTGGAAATTCTAATTGAGTTTTATATATGGACGCTCTTAAACTGCTTAATTTTGCTCAGAGGCTTCTTTTACGCGATCTTCCCTTCCATGCTAAGAATTTTTACGCCCGCACAAAATCCATCGCCCTCCACCGGGTTTGAACCCGGATTATTTAGAACTAGAGGCTAATGTTGCCTCAAGAGCACGGAGGACGCCTAACCTTTGGAAGGTAGATTTTTCGAAACATGGTGACCCTATGCTAAAGGTGGCGAGCATGACTTTAAAGTTTGGGATTAGGGTGTTTCCGGTTGGAAACCAACCTCCGCTGTTGCCAAGTCTTCCATTGCTGGTCCCTTCACTAAGGCACGAATCTCGACTTGCAAGTAGAGTCTTCGGGTCTCCAGGAAACAGAGATTTTACTAGTCGTACAGGGTCGTCTTTTGTTTGATAATGGTTACCGCCCAGTGGCAGGGAGGAACAGTCCCGTTTGAAGGCCATGTTTTGGAGAAAACTATACGTATTACAAACGCAAAATGTTGCATACTGCCACAGCAATTCAGCTATTATCTGTTCTTGTTTTACGCGCAGTGGTAGGCAGTGTAAAGTAGGCAATTCGCAGGAACATCGAGTGTTTGCTCTCTATCTCTCCCTCTCTATACTTGACTCAATGGGCAGTCGTGCAGCATTGATAACAATAGTTTCGACTCCTCCCACATGTTTCAGAGAAGTTGGCACCTCTGTTTTTAATTAGGTATGCCTCTTTAATTTTGCTTTCGAAAGAAAAATAAAAGAAGATGAAAAGTTGTAGTTCAACAAAACTGATACAATTCATGCAGTGTTGTAGTTGGAAAAAAATCTGATGTGTCTCATGCACATAACTTTCTCTAAATTGTTGTTAATAAGCTTATTCTTCTATCTATTTCATGCTAATGGAGAAAAAATTAGTAGAACTTGCCTTATTACTTGCTTCCTTGTAAGTAGAAGGGAAACGAGGGAGTAGTATACAGTAAAGCGATAGACACATGTTTTAAAAGTTAGTTAACATGTGATTGAAATTCGTTTCTACACAGGGCCAGGAGTTTACAACTTTGCGCGTGAGAAAAGTTTTGAGTATTTTAAGTCTGAAACAAATAAGAAATATTTCAGAAATGGTCATTTCCACGAAAAAACAAAATAGTACCTATATGATATAAATTGTGTGTTTTTACGTGATCTTCATTTTTTGTGAAATAAGTTTTTGTCTATCTGTTACGGTTTACCAGTTATGCAAAATTCCGCAAAATTCATCAAGAGTAAAGGTGTCTTCAGAGGCTATTCCCAGAAAACACAAGATTTAAAATTTATTGGTCATGTAAATATCTTTAATATACGATATTTTAATCAAAATCGTTAGAGCCATTTTTGAAGAAATCAAAATGTTCGAAATTTTTTCCACATAAAAGGTAATTTGTGATGGGGAAATTTTCTTGAAAAGCTTCGTGTCGCATCCTTGGAAGATACTAAACCTAAATACTAAGTTTGAGCTATGCTGTCCATAGACACACACGGACCTTTTCCTAAAAATGTATGTTTATTCAAGGGGTCCCAAAACATGTCTTTCCAGTGAAATTGCGTAAAATTTTTGGGTGAACTATAATACCTTCTCTATATACTAGGCACATAGTACGTGTAGATTAGATTAAATTAGAAAGCATTCTGTAGGTTCCTTTAGGCCAGGAAGCCACTGAACATAGAACTTGTCAAGATATATACATGTATACATACGTTTATATACAATGGAAAAAAAATGTATAAAGCTCATGCTTAAAGCTTGGGTTACAAAAACAGCAGAATAGACGTATAATCACACCATTTGTATTTGAGGCCTCTACTATACTTAATGTGCTCTATAAAAACACATGAACTTCCTTCTTTTTTTGCAATCACATAAAAACAAAGAGTGTCAAAAATTAGTGTTAAAATGTATAAATAAATATAATTTCATTATAACACTAATGTAATGTCAGATGATAGTCTTCTAATTATCGATATAATAGTTACTACTAGTAATTATATAAAACTAAAATATGATTATTGTATTATGTACTCTTCATAAATGTCAACAAATTACAATACATATTTACAAATATGTTATAGAATTTTCAATGCAAAAATTTACAATTATGCACTAGAGTGTAAAATATCAAAGCACCAGGCTTTACAGACCTTGTGTCATTGCTAAATACTAAAAATTCATCTGACACATTCGTGCATGTCAAAGTAAATATCAGTTTAATTTTAATATAAAACACACACGCTAATATACACAAAATGCAGTACATTATAATACTTATAAATACAATGATTGTTGACAGTATTGACAGACAAATGTGTCACTTAAATATTCAGTAAGTAGAGACAGTAAAAACTGTAGATGGTGCCTAGTGCTCACCTCAAATACAGTTGAGATGCCAGATGGATTCATATTGGTCACCTCTTGGCTGCTTGCAATTTACACGTTGATACTTCTGCTGATTGTCTTCCAATGCTGTAAGGCGTGGTGGGTAAAGTGGCCATGGTGGACAAAGCGGCCACAGGAGGTACTGCCATCACACGGAAAATACCTGTACTCTTTCCATTCAATCAGCACCCTCTGGTTATTTTAACGGACCCTGTGAACGTACTGGACATGCATAAATATTATAAGTTTCACTCGTTTACTAAAAATAAAGCCACCAGATGATGAGTATTGCATTGGATTGCATCTAACGGATTTGCTGGCGTCGTTTAACAGAAGAATAATCGATTCGGTTTCGATATAATTTAAAGGAAGAAGACAGTGTGTGAAAGAAATATATTTATCCCAATAAACTTATTATTTGTGTGTACACACACACACACACACACACACACACTTTCTCTAAACGTACCTACTATGTACATAGTGTATAGAGAAGGTGTTGTATTGCACCCAAAAATTCGATACCGAGATTTTACCGGAAATGCATGTTTTGGATCCCGTGAATAAAAAATCTGATGTGTTCCATTTACATTACTTTTTCTACATCTCTATAATAAATTATTGTTAAAAAGCTCATTCTTCTATTTACTTAATGCTAGTCGAGAAAAAAAAATAGCAGAAAGAGTCTTATTACTTGCTTTCTTATAAGTAAAAGGCAGTGGCGGCTCGTGCCTAAAACAAGTAGCGTGCTGCACGGGGGAAAAAAAAATACATGCAACTCACCTAGTTTCGAAAAATGAAGTCCATACGCCGATGTTTCTTCATGCAGAATTTGTCCATCACTCTGACGTTGAAATCCCTGATATTTGTAACGAATTTCTTCTCTATGGATAGCATGGCCAGAGAGGTAAGGCGATCCTGACACATGGTGTTCCTCAGAAAGGTTTTTATCCTCTTCAAAGAGGAGAAACATCGTTCTGGTTCTGCAGTTGACATGGGAATAGTCACAACAATTCTTAAAACCTTTGTCACTTCACTAAAAGTTTTTTGCATATTATTTTTTAGTGTCAACTGCAAGAGTGGAAGAGCACCTTCTACTTTCCTGAATTCCGGATGCTCATATAAAATGCTAAGTTCGGTTCGGAGCTTGTTTTTGTCGAGATCTTTGTATCGAACACAGACAATGCCGAGTTCTGTTTCAGGAAAAACTTGAGAAAATAATTCAAAGTTTTTTGCATCCAATAGTTTTGCAGCATCAAGATGTTCTGTGGACTCAAAGCGGCTGTGTACCTCCGATATTATTCGGTCACATACTTCCTTGGCATCTACTCCTAAGTTAGTTTCCCTACGACGTCTTTTTGTAACGTGGACGTTAGATGTCTGAATCTGGTGTGCTATATCATCCGTTCTACTTCGCACGGCATCAATTGCTTTGGCAAAAGATTGGACTGCATTTTTTGCCTTCACTGCATCCATCTGTCTTGCTTGTAGCTGATTATACAAAATGTCTACATGTGGCATTATTTTCTGAAAAAAAGCAAGCCAGAAATTAAATTCTCCATCCTCCAAATTATGCCGCAGGCCACGAGCTTCTTGCACTGTCCTATCTGATAAAGATTGTTCTAATTCGTCAAAACAATCGATCAGAGATTCTCTGTGTTCATATACGGTGTTAACAGTCCTAGACTTGAAATTCCATCTTGTTGCAGATCCTCGAGGAACTCTTCGAGCAACAGTTGCTTCCAATGCTGCTAAACGCTGTGGAGATCTTGAAAAAAATGCTGGAAAAGCTGAGAGACTGCAGAAGAATATTCTGGCGGACTGATTTTGAGAAGCTGCTTTCTCCATAACCAGATTTAATTGATGGGCGTAACAATGTACATACTGTGCGAGAGGATAGTGTTCTTTCACCTTGATCTGCACGCCTCCTGTGTTGCCGCTCATTACAGACGCACCGTCATAAGTCTGGGCGATGATTTTATGGCGATCATCCTTAAAAAGGGTGTCCACTTCTTTCAAAATACAACCGGCAATAGAATTAGCGGTCTGATCAGATGGATTAAAAAATCCCCAAAACCGTTCATAAATAAAGCCGTTCCTTTCATATCTAAAAATTAATGCCAACTGAATTTTTTCAGTGATATCAGTGGTTTCGTCTGCCATGATAGCAACATAGGCTGCCTCCTTCATTTCTCTTTCAATTTCTTCGTGGCACACTTCCAACATGCAATCAAGTAGTTCATTCTGGATTGTCTTAGATAATCCTTTGAACACCTTATTGCTTTCGGTATGCTCTTTCATCGCACTGTCTATACTGCCCAATAGATTTATAAGGCCTAAAAACACGCCGGGATTATCTGACATTTCCGTCTCATCATGTCCACGCAAAGCAAGCTCAAAGGCCCCACAAAATTTGATGCAGTCTATTATCCTGGATAATATGTATCTATTTTTCTCAGCCTGTTCATTATGTTTTTGTGTAGCATCTTGATATGCCCTGCTTAGCTGCGTTGCAATATTTACATCTCCAAGCATTGAGAAGTCAAGCGAGTTTTTCATATGCTTCTTGCTATTTGAATGTTTTTTTATATATTCATTAACATGACCTAGATCTTTAACACCAGTCGTAGACCACGAATCTGTACTTCCAAACAAGAGGCAAGGAAAGCAAAAGAGCGCGTTTCTGATTTCACAACCACAGATCCAGTCACTGTTGTCATATATATTTGTGTTAAACTTTCTTGTGTAAATAGAATTTTTACTTCCTTTTGCTTTCTGTTCAATTTTTAGATCAGGAGTAGGTCGCCCTAAATTTTTTATCCTGATCTTTTCATCTAACGATCGCCTTGAAAAGGGAGTTTTTAACAGCTCATCAACTATATTCATTATGTATGACTAAAGTTTTCTTACCTATGAAAGTAACACAAACCTACACTGAATGATACTGAAATATAATAAAGTGCGATCACAGTTGGAAATAAACTGAAAACTGACACTGAATAACATTTACACAACAGAACACTTTGTTTCAATGTGATACACGTGGGCCTGTTAGATTTCACATTTGCGGAAGTAACACATTGCGCCAATATGAACTTATGGTTACCAATGTTAACAAACAATATAACAAACAATGTTCTGTACGTTCCAATGTGAATAAGGTATAGAGATAATAGTCCTTTTATGGCTCAGTTTGTATCACAAAGATATAATTAGTTATTATAACTAAAATAAAACGTTGTAATACGCTTTAATTAATTTCACTAAATTCTGATGTTTAGTGTGGCACTTAGGTGAGTGTGGCAGGGCTGTTTCGTCTGCTGCCAAAACGATTATAAGGAAAAGAACTAACACTCGTAGCGATTTCATTGATTCCGTGCTTTAGCCAAACGCAGCACGTAGCAGTGCGAAAACGATGGGACAGCGACCGTCAGGGGGGGGGGGTAAGAGGGGAAGGTTCTACGCAAGCGCAATATTCACCTACCGTGCTTGATCGCTTTGAGCACGTGGATGCATTCCATTAGCTAAACTTGCGTGTTTACCTTGCTTCGAGAGTTCGTCATTGGCAGTGCTGCCTTTCTTATTACTACCATAATGTGTTATGTTTGTTACATGGTCCTTCAGCATGTCTGTTATGTAATTTAGAAGAAAAAAAAGTAGCGTGCTGCAGCTCTTCAGCATGTAAGGACGAGCCGCCCCTGGTAAAAGGGAAATAAGGGAGTACCATAGGCTAAATCGATAGTTGAATCTTTTAAAAGCTGGTTGCTATGAGATTGAAGTACC
Source organism: Hymenopus coronatus (assembly GCA_030762935.1). NCBI lineage: Eukaryota > Metazoa > Arthropoda > Insecta > Mantodea > Hymenopodidae > Hymenopus > Hymenopus coronatus. Next base: position 18,211,525 of record CM060888.1, read on the forward strand.
TTTGCTTGCATGGACAGGAGTTGACAAAATTCCCGTATGAGAAACATGTAAGTATTTTAAAGCTGACACTAATAACAAGGCATATCTAAAAAACGGTCAACCTCATAAATTGTGTTTTAACGAGCCTTACATTTTTTGTGTGGTAATTTTTTTTCTATCTCATGGTTTACCAGTTATGCAAAATTCATTCAGAATAAACATGTCTTCAGAGGTTATTCCCTGAAAATTGAAGATATACATTTTATTTATCATGTAAATATTTTAAGTATAAGAGATTTTAATCAAAATCATTAGAGCCATTTTGAGAAAATAAAAATTTTCGAAATTTTTTCCATGTAAAGGGTAATTGGGGTTGAGAGGATTTTCTTGAAAATCTTTGTGTTACATCCTTGGAAGATAGCAAACTTAAATATCTAGTTTGGTTTTTAACGCCTTTTTGTTTTTGAGCTATGCTGCCCACAAGCACTCACACATGAGCCTTTTTCTAATTTTTTAAACTCAGGGGACCTCAAAACATATTTCTAGTGAATTCTTGGTTTAAAATTTTGGGTGCAATAGAATATCTTCTCTTTACACTATGTGCATAGTATGTGTAGAGAAAGTAATAGAGGCCAGATATCCTAAGAAAGTTCTAGGAGTATCACAGAGTATGAGATCAAGGCTGGTCAACAGAGCAACATTCCTAATGGAGGATCTGCAATTGACACACTGCTACTGCCTTCTACATAACTTGCAAGAAAAGAGACTGGAGTTCTATACAACCTGTGCAATGCAAGAGAGAGATGGACACAGGCAAATTATGAAATGTGTTATGTGACTACAAGATTGGCAGTTGTTCATACTATCCACTATTAAGTGTGCTACAAAAAGTTTTCCACAAATCTAGTGATATGTGTGTCTGTGTTTACGCTGAGAGAAATGTGAAAAATTCCATACACTCAAGTGCAAAAAAACAATGAAAATCTATCGATAGATTTATTATCAGCCTGAAGAAATACAGATTCTATGGCATCATCAAAATACAAAGAAATTTTGTTACATTTGAGTTTAAATATATACAGAATTTGTAAAAAGAAAAATTCAGAATAGTTTTCTGCCAGTACCAGGCTCCTTCCAACTTCTGCAGAATAGGACCTGTAATGACAAAATAAAGCGGCAGTATCTGCACAAGAGAAATATGGTTGCAAAGATGATAATAATTATAATAATAATAATTTATAGTTATTTAATTTGTATTCTGTGGAACAAGTTAGAGTTTCTGATTGAAGTGTTCATTAATAGTGAGTGGTTCTTAATAGCTTTTCTAAATTTTTTGTGATTAAGCTCTTTAACACTGTTTGGAAGATGGTTGTATAAATGTATACCCTAATGTGATATAGATTTAGACACCTGGTGAGCCTATGAGTGTTGAGATGTATATTACCGCAGGCTCTTGTATTGTGGTTGTGTAGGCCTGAGTTTCTTTTAAAGATGCATAAAAGAGACTGACTCTAAGATATAGATACAAGGTAAGGGTGATATAGATAGTTCTTTGAATACTATATTACTATCTGATCGTATTGGTACCTATTTTATGATTTTTACTAATCTTTTCTGAAGCAAACTTTTTGAAGATGCTATAGGACAACTAAATTCATGTATTGTATTCTGCACAGTTTGTGCACTGTTCTCTATTATAAAAATGAAATTACTTATGTTTCCCAGCTTAATAATTCTCCGAACTGTACTGCACACAGACAGATTATAATAAAATAAACTATGAAAATCATGAATATAACACTAGACATAGGAATGGCTATAGTGTAGTATACCATAGTCTAGCAATATTTGAACAGAGTACAAAATATAAAGGAGTTGTATTGTATAATAAACTTCCTAATGAAGTATTCAATAAACAAAGTAAATAATTGCAAAAAAGCAACTGTGTAAATGTTTAGTAAGTAAGGCATTCTATTCAATTGAGAATTTGTTGATAACTGATGTGGTTCTTATATTTCTATTCTGTTTGATTGGACAGTATTTTTGTTTGATATATTATTTCTGTTGTACATAGAACCAAATTGACAATGTCTTAATAGACTTATCTAATCTCTACGGACAATAAATTGAGATTGAAATTTATTTATTGACATCATGAAAGAAAGACAACCTTGGGGAGTCATTCCCTTCCCTAGGGATGTTTCTGGCATCCCCAACAAGTCAACAATTAAATGAACAGTCTAAAAACTTTATATAGGAGTAAAAACATAGATTACACTCTAACTTCACTCTTGAAATGAAGTAACTTAATTCGGACATGTTTCGCTATCTGTTGCCACCATTTTCAATGAAGATCCACTGATGAACTCGTGGAGGTCTCTCTCCCATATAGATGAATTTTGAGATGAGTCCATTTGTTTGTGGTATGTCAAAATTTATGATCTTGTTTTTTAAAATTAATAGATTTTCCCAAATTGTTAATCCAATTGGATTCTGCACTAATTTTAATAACCTGGGCTCATTGTGAAAATTATGGTTTTAAGTCCAAAAACGATGTGCTAGAGCTAAATTATCTGTGTGTTTATATTTTAAATATCTCATGTGTTCTTTAAAACACTGTCCAATGTTTTTTTTTGTTTTTCCTATATATATCTTTTCACATTCCTTGCAGCTGATTTTATATATCCCTGATGGTTTCAATGGAGGGATTTTATCTTTTGTGTTTGTATGGAGGTTTTTTAAACTGTGCTTATTAACTGGCGCTAAGTTAATGTTCCATTTTTTGAAAATCTTTTGAAATGTTTGTTGTGCCAAAGGGTGGTAAGTGAATTTTTTGTAGCTGGTTTCTGATTTTATTCTTTTTAGAGTGCTAATTTCTTTTACTTTCTTCTGTTTCACGAATTTATTCATCTTCTTCTTTACCAAATATTCTGTATAGCCATTCTTTTGTGCAATTTCTATGGTCCTATTAAGTTTTAATTTGTATTCCATCTGGCTTAATACAAGGCTGTTGATCATGGCGTATTTGTGTGAAAATGGGTTGTTTTATTTCAAGAGTGAAGTTTGGGTGTAATCTATGTTTTTACTCCTATTTGATTAGTTACTTTACTGTGCATTCCCATTAATGTTTTAATTTAGTCTAAAACATTGTTTGCATAAAATGGTTGTGTATTTGAATTTTGAATAGTCTAATTGCCCATTGTTTTTATTTTACTAAAGTTAGCTCCACTGCAATTTTTTTTTTCAATCTACTGCTTTGTTTAGTTAAAGTTGATGAAAAGATGAATCCAAAAATGATTAGTGTGTAGTAAATTACATACACAATTTTTGCAGTGGACTGATTATGATAAAAAGAATTTGCTATTAACAAGAGCAAAGCCTATTCTTAACTTGTCAGCTCAAAAATTGGAACAAAACAGTGCTAAATGTTACTAAAAGTACTTTATGAGGGGGTATTGTAAAGTTATAATTATCTCCTGGAAGTTATTATAGTATACTAATGAATTTCATTGGTTCCTCAATGCATAATATTGATGTGGCTGTTTGTTTTGTCACAGGGAGTGTAAGATGGAGAATTGAAGCTTGTAACATGACAAAATTCATGCAATCCATGATAAGATGACAGCTCTCTATAGTTTGCCATCTTATGACAGTATTGTGAGGTGGACACATGTCCTGACAGACGAGCCAAGATCTGGTAGACCATCAATGACATGATACAGTGACGATGAAGAAAATGGAATCCTTAATCCTATAAGATAATCGTGCAACCATACAAATGATCATGAATGAGACTCAGTTATGGTAGTGTGTGGGAAATAATTATGATGAAATGCACAAGTCAAAGGTGTCTGCATGGTGAGTTTCACGCTTGCTAACCACTTTCCAAAAGCAAACCCGACGTGAACTTTCAAGACAGATGTTGATGCTGTTGGAAGAGGATGAAGATGATTTTTTTGATTGTTTGGTAGCCATGGATGAAGCATGTGTTGATCAGTATGATCCAGAAACAAAAACCATGAGCATGCAATGGAAGCATGCCAATTACCCCCCCCCCCTCCTTCCAAAAAGGCAAAGGTGCAAAAGTCACTTGGGAAGGTCATGCTTTCAGTTTTTTGGGACTGTCGTGGAGTCATCCTAACAGATTATTATCCCAAAAGTCAAACCATCACTGGAAGATACTACCGCAACCTTCTGGACAAGTTACGAGAAGCTCTGATTAAGAAACACCATGGTATGCTCTCCAAAGGTGTTTGTCTTTTGGCTGACTATGCCCCAGGTCATTCATCCCAAGTTGCAGTGGACAAAACAAGGGCATGTGCCAAGTGATTGCTTTTATTCCCAGAAATGAAGAATTGGCTGTGTGGTCACCAATTTGAAAACACATATCATTAATGAAGTGGAAGAGTGGTTCAAGTCAAAATCTGCAATAAGGGTATTTGGAAGGTCAAGAAACGCTGGCAAAAGTGTGTAAATCTGAATGGTAACAACATACAGAAGGTAACAACTACAAATCAACACAAACACTCTATCACATTTTTAAGCGGTGTTAATTAAAACTTTACAATAACCCCTTGTTTATTAATATATATGCATTACTATGTATAATTGATTAATTATATGTCTGTTGGAAATTAAGATAGATTTTTGTATTCAACTTATTCTTGTTTGTAAATTATGTTTGTTGACAATTTATTCTTAGATATACACTGGTCAAAAAATTAGAGGAACACATGCTTAAACCAATGTCGCAAAACAAATATTGATACAATTCAATTTTTGGTAGTTTGTAATTATAGATTAAAGAACATGCAAAATTATTATATCATTGTTATAAATTTTTACTTCAAAGGATTGGAAATATGATCAAATTAATGATTGATACACAAAACAAAATAACATAAGATTACATTGTTTACTAATCAACGTTTCCATGGTTACTTCAACACTCGGTACCTAGTGTATCCACCATGAGCTGCAATAACTGCATAACAGCTAAGTGGCATGCTTTGCACCAGCCACCTAATAGCAATTTGTGGGATTTTCTCCCATTCTTCAGTGAATGCATTTGTGAGTTCTCTTAGGTTCTGTGGCACAGCAGGTGGTCACTTGCGAACAAGTTTTTCCAGCTTATCCCACAGATGAACAATGGGATTCAGGTCAGTACTGTGCAGGCCGGTCCATTACCCAAATTTGGCATTCTTGTAAGGCATCCTTAGTACAGTAATGGGGTTTAGCATCATCATGCTGCAGAAGAAAATTAGGGTCCGTTCCATAAGCAGAGGGTACAATATGTTGAAAATAATGAATGTTGTTAATGTAAACATCAGCATTCATGCACTGTGGAACAAGCATAAGCTCTGTCCGAGACTCAACCAGCCCAAACCATAACCGAACCACCTCCAAATCTGTTATGTTCAACAATAGTGGCTGGACCAGTTAAATGCGAATGGCTGCCCAGGGCTGAAGCCCCCATCCTCGTACCAGGGAGTACAAGACTCTGTGGCTCTTTCCATTAGGGCAATATCTGATTTCTTAAAAAGCCCCCCAGCATGGGAACGTACCGGGATGGAAGTGGATACGCCAGTTACGCTTATCAACCCATCCGGGAAGACTACCAATAACCTTGGTAAGGCCGACAGATACCAGGTTACCGTCTACCAGCTGTCCAGGTTAGTACCGGAGAACTTGAGGAGTCTCACATTCCCGTCAAAGCAAAGCCGAGACGTACCCAATAACCCATGTGTATCGGGACCACTGCCACGTCAAGTCCAATCCAGTCCAAACAGCTCCTCTACAGGAGGGGCTTGGATGTTTGGCCCGACTACTTCTGGTCAATTAGAAGTACCACGGGTGCTCAGGGTATGCAGCAGCTGAAGAGGTCAGAACCTCCCCCCTCCATGACGTTCACCATGATATCTCTATACACGACTATCACAACCTGTCAATTTAAAGCTTGACTCATCTGTGAAGAGATTGGTGGGGCTGCCACTAAGTTGACATGATTCTGAGCAGGTCTCAGCGGGGCTTCCTTGTACTGACGTGCCAAACGAGGGGCTTTAACAGGGATTCTAAATCTCAACTCTGCATTTCTCAGTCTGTTTCTTATTGTCTGATCAGAAATCACCACTCCAGCTGTTGTTCTTACATCATTTTGCAGATCTCTGGCTGCAGATTTGCGTTTGCGCAAAGCTGACAAGACAAGATATATATTCTGTTCTGCGGTTGTCTTCTTCTTACACTCTTGTCCGGGCCGGCTCTTGAACCCGCCTGTCTCTATACGTCGTCTCCAAGCTCTATGGATGACGGAAGACTGGCATGAAGAATCCTGGAGACAGAGTGAATGAAATGACCATCTTCAATCCTCGCAACTGATTGTGTGACAGATATTTCCTTCCTCTGTATTAGCCTCAGAGAACACAAAATAACAAATTTCTGCCACAGATTTCTGTTAAAATCTGTTTTTGAAACACAATAAATCAAAGAGCTTGATTTCAACAGATTTTTCAACTTCACTGATTTACTCAGAGAAAGACTAACAAATTGTTAGAAGAACTTCATTGTAGTTTTAAGCAATACTTCAAAACATAACATCTAGCTGTCAAAATTTACATTGCCTTACTATTTTGTTAAGATACCCCTACAAATGAATGGCTATATGTTTATACGGACAGTTCCAGCTTACCAAATAACAGTGGTACTGGTGCAGGTGCAATATGCCCTCTCTTCACTTTCTACAAAAGATTAAGTTTAAATACTACAAATTTTGATGGAGAGATTTTGCCAATACTTCAGAGCTTACAAAACCTGCTATATCATATAAATAAATTTGAAAAAGTTGTATTATCATCTGACTCTAAAGCAGCTATTATCCACAACATCTAATGTAACACCTAATAACTTAAAAATTGCAGAATGCTGCAAAATCATAAAACAATGAATTTAAATAAAAGATTAATACTTCAATGGATACCAACACATTGTAGAATACAGGGTAATGAAACAGCTGACTTTCTTGCTAAGAAAGGTGGTAAAATTACATCAAATTCATCTGATCCAATAAGTTATCACTCTATCAATAGAATCCTTATATCAACATATAATAACAAAATTAAACAAGATAATGTATTACAAACAAAAGGAAAACCATGGGAAAATTTATGTAATAACATGACCAGAATCACTACACTACCAAAAAAATGCTCTGTAGCAACTTTTAGACTCCTAACAGGCCATAAACACATTTATTCAGGGTTGGTATAGTGAGATCTCCTCTGTGTCCTTTCTGTACACTTAAAGATATGAATGGAAACCATCTACTGTGCTGCCCAACCTTTAGTCAACATGATAATATGACATCAAAATACTGGAATGCAAGAGAGCAAATGGCTTCACTGCCAACTGCTCAACATTAGATACCAACCAACCTATTTTATTTTTGGCTATGACTTAAACACGTGTTCCTCTAATTTTTTTGAACAGTGTAGTTTGTAATTATAATGACACTGATGACTGTTCCTTGGGTCCTTGTTCAAATAAATAAAATCAACATCTCTCTGGTTTAAAAGAAGGCACATATGCCCCTTCAGGGATGGCTGTAGGTAATGGGATAAGTAAGGTCATTTAATGAAAGTAACCTCTAAAAGCTTCAAAGTTTTTATTGACTGCAGAGATGTGAGGTACTCTTTTCCACTATTTCTCATAAACATGACCAACAAACACAGCCCAAAAGAATTACAAAAACAAAAATTTTGCCACACAATTTACCACTTGTTTAGACTGCTATTATTTTATTTGGCTCACCTTAGTTTTATAAATCATACACTCTCACATCCTAACTAAAAGTACATCGCAACAAAAATAATTATATGCACTTTTTATATATATTTATAGATATTATCCATACAATTCCATTATTTAACTCTTGTTTTCTTACTGTGGTGTGGTTTCTGTTGCTTTTTTTTTTTTTCTTTATTTTTTTCCTTATTTTTGATTTGGTGCTGGAACATTTTTGTACAACACTGGAACTTAACAATGAACTAGTGAACAATACAACAATTTTGTCAGTTCTACTACCTGAATACCAACAACAGAAATCTCATGTGGTGTCTATTTACATAGCTATGCATCATAACAAAAGTTTATCTTGGCTCAATATGCCTCTCATCTATTGTAACACAATGTTTACAACCCTGACTCACATATTTACTTTCTATTTACAAAAATCAACTTTAGCAGCAATTTAGAATGTTTCTGTAAGAGGAGATAATTTAACCTGTTCTGAATGCTGATGTTTAAAAACTTTTAATTCTTCACTGCATTGTTGGTAATGCACATGTTTATGGGGAAGAATTATGTTGTACATCCTTGATTAGTTTTGCTGCATTGTTGAATCAAATTATCTGTTGTACAAAGGCCATCCAGAAAGTGACAAACAGTTTGGTACAACTAAATGATAATGAAAGTTATCAACACAAAACTTTATTTACAAAGTTGCAATACCTTACTCTATTTCTCAACATACTCTCCAATCTGTCAAGAATGCACAAAATGTTCAGCCAATCAAATTTTACAGGCAACTAATGCAAGTGTTGGTGATAATGCAATGAATGAATCTTCAGTGAGAAAATTGTGCATAATTTACGAGTAATCAAGGAAGAATCAGTGTATATGATAAAGATCGGAGTGGAAGTTCATCAATCGTTATGGAGGTGTTGAAAGGAAATGTTGATAAAAGAATTCAGAAAAACCGGTGTTTCACTTTGTACATGGTACATGACTTTTTGGATGGAAAAGATTTCCCAACTGATGAAGAATTCAGTGACAACATCTTGGCTCATATCTTCAGCGGTGGAAGAGTATAATATCTGCATCGAAAAACCGTTACCATGTGACAATAAATACCTTGCAATGATGATAACATTGAAAAATAGAGTAAGGTATTGTAACTTAATAAATAACATTTTGTGTTATTATTTAGTGATATTAAATCGTCTGTTACTTTCTGAATGGCCCTCATATATTACCAGTATATGAACAACAATAGTTAAAATATGCAGCGAATTCTGAGCATTTTTATTGATATTAAACAACAGTTACATACTTGGTAAAATATCAGGGTAATCATTGTTTCCATACCAATAATCCCATTAAAAAGTAGATATTATAGTAATCGAGCCAGTAGAATTAGGAAGTAAACATTGTGAGGCATTTTGCAGGGGACATCAGTCTAACTATACTTCCTCAGGGGACACAAGCAATCTCCTAACTATGCAACACTACATTTGCAGAATCCCCTGTGTAAATCACAACAAAAAGTCTACAACACATTATCAAAGAGAGCTAAACATGGCCACAAACTTTCTATTATTGTAAAAATTGAATTATTTATCCAAATAATGGTGTTACAAGCGTATTTCAAAAATTTAATTCAACTTTTCTGTTAGAGCTTTCTGCAGTTTCCATTCTTTGCTATAGTATTAAAATCCCAGTGTTATAAAATAAATTTGTGGGAAGAGGGAGAGAGAGATACCATTCATTTTTGTGCAATATGAAGTAAAGCTGGGAGGAAATCTATATTTAATATTATGAGAGAAAGTTTGTACATGTAAAGGGAAACTTTTCATATTTCATGTGCCATGTTCTTCTTCCTGATGGACATAGACCAAAAGAAACCTTCTACTTTTAATTCCTGAATCTCTAAAAGACAAAAAGAATTTACAATGTTACATGATTATTACTTCATTACGTGGGTACGTTTATTGTTCTGTCATTAGAGCTGCTTTGTAGTTACTGATATATTATAAATGTTTGGGGCCCTAAGCTGCAGAGCGTAGTCCAAGGTGGAGGGCCCTAAGTCACAAAGCCAAAGGCTGCTACTGCAGAATGACAACAGAGCATAGCCGAGGAATCAGTAAGGCTCAAACCCCATGATCCCAAGAAGAAATCAAAACTTCAGCAATCTGGCGACTTTCACATCTGAATGACTTAATGTTTTCATCACTTTCAAATATGGATCGCCAGTAGAAGTCACTTAAACCACTTCTTAAGACTGGTGTGTGTGTGTGTGTGTGTGTGTGTGTGTGTGCACACTCCAACCATCATATAGCTTTACCCAAACATGTAGCGGTCTTGGCTTTGACTTTCTGTTCAGAACCATGGCATAGAAAATGGTTGTTGTTACTGCACTGAAAATGTCAGTAAAAACAGTCAACATTTTCAACTCTATGTCATTCCATACAATATACATAGATGGTTATTAAAAGAAAAAAAAAAAACAAAGCCAAACAATCACAAGACCTCTGCAGTCTGGTGGTTAGCAGCTAGCTTCCAAATCCAAAGAGTTCCATGTTCAGTTCCTGGCTGGAGGGTGACAATTCTTTTTAGCCAGGATTATTAACCATCCTGCCAAGAATCTTAAAATATGGATGAGAATGTAAATTTATGCTGTAAATTTAATGTTTATAAAGAAAATCCAAAGTAAAAACAACCTCAAAAGACAACAGTACACATTCCTGATGAGCAATTGTTTCAATTTATTTAAAACTGCCAATATGACCATAGAAGGCATATAAATTAGAAAAAAAGGAGGAGGGTGAAATATTCTGATTACAATGGTATAAAAGGTAAGTCATACTTCAATTAGTTGAAATATTGCAGATATGTGCACTATTTAACATTGCATTTCATTTGGTAACAAGTAAAGCTGACTCATCTGATTGGTTGGCTTTTTGGTATGTTTAGTCACTCATCTGAACTGACTCTCTGATGCTGCCAGCTTTACCTATTCTTTTTTTTTTTTTTTTTTAAATGTATTTTAACGTCCTTTAACCTAGTTGGTCATATCGGACGGTGAATGAATGAATGAAATTGGTGAAATGATGCTCAAATGATCTCGGGATCCATGGAGCTTAAAGTTACTCGACATTCGTCTTCTCAGGATAAGGGGAAACGTCGAAAAATAACTTATCCGGATAACTCACCCTAAGCAAGATTCAAACTCATGACCTTTTGAATGTGAGGCAAACACGCTACCACCACACTACCCAGGTGGGCTACCTATTCTTACTTTCCCTAGATGCATCAAAAAAAGCCAATAACACAAAATTGAATGGTCAAAAACAGCTTATGTATCACTTTGGGCCAACCTCATTTCATTTTCTGAGGCAATTAACTTCACTATTGAGCAACCTTTATTGATGTGTGTAGTATCTGGAACCCTTATGAAAGGGAGTCTTTTATCTGTATATTGTGCAAATTTCAATAGCAATGTTATATAATTAAAGAGAAGAAATAATTGTGTCGAATTACTCGACCAATATAATTAACAACTGATAAGATTATTTTTGCTTTCTCTACTTGTTCTATGAACATAGTATATAGAGAAGGTATTACATTCCACCCAAAAATTCTACGTTGGAAATACACATTTTAGGTTTCCCTCTATAAAAAAAGGAATAATTTTTAGAAAAAGGTCTGTGAATGTATGTGTGTGTGTGTGTGTGTGTGTGTGTCTGTGAACACAATAACTCAAAAACAAAAAGTCCATAAAATATCAAACTTGGTATTTATCTTCCAAGGATGTGACACAAAGATTTTGATGAAAATACTTCCACCTCAAACTACTTTTTATTTGGAAAATTTTGATTTCTCAAAAATGGCTCTAACAATATTGATTAAAGTACATATATTCAAGATACACATTTACATTACAAATAAATAAATAAATATATATATATTGAATTTTGCTGGGAATAGTAGCTGAAGATATGTTTATTCTAGGTGAATTTTGCATAGCTGGTAAACCGTAAGAGATAAACAAACACTCACTACATAAAAAAAGGAAGATCTCATTAAAACACACAATTTGTTATATTCATTTTTTCGTAGAGTGGACCGTTTTTAAGATATTTCTTGTTATTGGTTTTAAGTTTTAAAATACTTAAAACTTTTCACGTACAGGAAGTAGCTGACTCCTGACAATGCAAAGAAACAGATTCCATCCACATGGCAACCAGATTTTAAAATATTTTACTATTGCTTTAGCCTAGTATATTCCCTTAATTTTCTTCTACTTACAAGAAAGAATTTCTGTTAATGTTTATCTCGATTAGCATCAAGTAGATAGAAGAATAAGCTTTTTAACTAATTTGTTACAGAGATGTAGAGAAAGTCACGTGAAAGGAACACATCACATTTTTTTTATGAATGGTGACATATTATATGTCATTTTCAAAATTTTTAAATTAGTGTCCCAAGGGTTGGGGTTTCAATTTTAAACTACATAACTTTTCTCAGATGGGTTTATCTGTCATTTTGTTCTGATTTGTTTTACTGGCTTAGGAAAGTGAACCGAACTTCAATTGTTTACATAATGACCAGCTTTTAAAAGATTGACTATTGTTTTAGTCTAGTGTATTTCATTATTTTCCTGTCGCCCTCCGTGGTGTAATGGTTACCATGCTAACTTCATATACCCAAGGTTGTGGGTTCAAACCCGGCGGAGGACGATGGATTTTTTCGGGCGTCAAAATCCTTAGCATGGCTTCCTTCGGAAGGGAAGTAAAGCTGTGGGTCCCGTGTCGAAGATTTACGGCATGTAAAAGAACCTCAAGCCTGATAAGAGAGGCCTCTGAGCAAAATTAAGGGATCTTTCACGCCCAATATAGAATGGGACGCTAAGAACCAAAGCAGTTAAAGAGCATCCATAAATAACAGGCCATTTCCATTTCATTATTTTCCTTCTACTTAGACGGAAGCAAATAATAAGCACAATTTCTGCTAATGTTTATTTTGATTAGTATGATGTAGATAAAAGGACCTTTTGTAAGAATAGTTTGCATAACAAGTAGAGAAAGTAATGTGAATGTAACACATTATTTTTTTTCTGAAATAAAATCTTTGAATTTGTTCAATTATTATTATTATTATTATTATTATTATTATTATACTTTTTTCCCTTTTTGGATAAATAATTCTATTACGTGACTTGCAGCTTTAAAATGACAATATTTTTACATTAAAAATGTTCTATAGGGAAGAATACAAATTTCAATCTCACTGTCAAAATTTGTTGTGTGTATATCTTCCATTATTTTGATAGAAAGAGAAAACCTGGCATGTTCCACCTGCTCTATCCAAAAGAGATCCATCTGTTTAAATATGTATACAGCTGTCAGGTGGAGAATTTGTGTGTATGGTTTCTTGTGGGAAAGCCTTTGACTCTTAAGTTGATTCATCATTTTTGTTAATATCATTATATGTTAATTTGTAATTGATAACCACATATCAATTGTGGTTTTACTAGCACTTTCTCTGTAACTGGAGGTATTTCTAAGATTTTGACTAGTTTTGCTACTTCTTACATAAATCCAATTTGGGTTTTAATATTCTGATTATACTTCTTTCTCTACTGAGTAGTATGTGGGTAGTAGGTGGAAAAGGTATTGCATTTCACCAAAAATAATTGATACCAAGATTTCACCAGCAATAAGGGCATCTGAATAAAAAAAAGAACAGCATCTTTAGAAAAAGATCTTTGTGTGTCTGTGGACAGCGTAACTCAAAAACGAAAAGTTTGTTAAATACCAAACTTGGTATTTAAGTTCAGTATCTGCCAAGGATGCAACGTGATGATTTTCAGGAAAATTCCCCCACTCCAAACTATTCTTTACATGGAACATTTTTATAGATTTTAGATTTTCTGAAAAATGGTAATAATGATTTTTCATTAAAATGCCATTTATTAAAGACATTTACATGGAAAATAAAATGTATAGAGAATTGTCCTTGAAGTCCTTTTCATTTTGAATTAATTTTATAACTGGTAAGCTGTAAGAAATAGACAAAAAAAAAATAAAAATTGTAGATCTTGTTAGAATAGACAATTTCTGTAATATACCCTTTTTTTGTAGAGCTAACCATTTCAGAGATACCATCTGTTATTGGTTTCAAGTTTAAAACACTAAACTTTTCTCAAATATGAATTCCTTATCCATTTCCTATCTCTCTTGTTTTACTCCTGACTACAGAAAGAGAACCAAATTTCAATGACAAGTATTTTAAAAGATTTGACTATCGCTTTAGCCTAGTGCAGGCCATCACAAATTTTGGTTTGGCAAGACAACTCCTGAACTTTCAGAACACCCTCTCCTCTCACCCCCCTCTACCTTGGCTTTGGCAACATTGTCAGCGGTGGCTCGGTCTGTTATCTATTTAGTGCATGTCTACTAATGGAAATGTTTTTAACATCAAGAAAATGTGAATTGAATAGGATGGAGGAGAAATGTTTTTTTCGGTACTCTTCAGTAAAATGTGTATTGTGTTTCAAAGAATTAATGAGTTTCAACAGCAGTATATGCTACATTATGTCACACAGCTCATGATACATGTCAGGTAAGTTTTATACTGACTTGATATTTGATTCAAGATAATTCATATTCTGGTGCAATATGAATCATACAATAATCATTATTCAAGACTTCTTATACAGTTATAACATAATCAGAGTAATGTAATTTCCTATACATCTATAGTTATACATATATCTATTCATGGAGAGTTGAATATTAATAGAATGGTAATTCCATTTTTGTTTTAGGACAGGAATAGAAAGCAGTTTTATGATACCTAATGGAAGTACATATTCACAGACATGTTGATATTCAAAAACAGCATTGTCTAGCATTGAAAATTGGAAAATAAACCAAACCTATTACAGATGGACAGTTTATAAAATCCTATGTAATGTCACTACAATAATATGTCCTCCACAACCAGATTCATTTAAAATATATGTTTTTTTCCTAACACATCAAGAATATGCAATAACAAATTAAAATTGTACAAATAAATGCAATATCTGAACAATGCTTCCTTATCCCGTTATTTCTTTGTTATGAATACTATTGCCAGCCTCTTTGTGCCTAGCAGGTAGTATCTATTTTGCAACTCCTGGCCTAGTTATTCCCTTCTACTTACAGAAAGTAAGTAATAGGACAATTCCTGGTAATGGTCATCCTCAGTAGCATTATACAGATAAAAGAATAATCTTTTGTAACAATAATTTATTTACAGAACAGATAGAAATGAAATGAAATGGTGTTTTATTTATGGACGCTCTCTAACTGCTGTGGTTCCCAGCGTCCCTATCTACACTGGGCATGAAAGACCGCTTAATTTTGCTCAGAGGCCTCTCTATCAGGCCTCTATGACATAGGACCAACGGCTTTACTTCCCTTCTGAAGGTACTAATCTAAGGATTTTGTCCATTGTCCTCCACCAGGTTTGAACCCGCAACCTTGGGTATATGAAGTTGAGAACAGATAGAGAAAAGCATGCGATATTTAATTTTTCATAAGTATAGGTTGCTGTTCAAATTCTAATATAATTTATTTATTGATGAGAACAATATGCAGGGCTTCAATGGAGTTGTGTTGACTGCTCCAGTTTAGTTGAGTATTCCTCGAGATCCTATTGGGTTTTCATTGCAAGAAGAGGGTCTTGCCAACCAAATTATATGTTGAGCCTCCTTTGGTTTTCCTCTGCCTTTTTTGTTTCTGCTCTACATTGGTTCCTGCGTTGATCAGTTTCCGTAGTTTCTTGTATACCTTGTATCCATCTTCTATGCTGCATGCCTGGTTTCCTTATTCCCTTCATGAGTCCTAACATCAGTCCCTTCTCCATCGAGTCTTTTTTCTTCATTATGTGTCCAAAATCTGTAGCCATTGTCTCCAAGGAATGTTTAGGTTTAATCTTCTCTATCAGCTCTCTTTTCAATCCTGGGGATTTTTAACAAACTTCTCCAAGTCCATAGCTTGAAACTGTATAATTTTCTCTTCTCCTGCTTGTTCAAAGTCCAACTTTCACATCTGTACAACACTTTAGGAAACACCATTGTCCATAGCTACCATTTTTAGATCTGAAAATAGTCAAATATGAAAATAGAATAAACTTCGGTATTTACAGGAAACCTACTCAGACAGACAATCATACAAAAGCCAATAGTTATAATCCAAGAGCCACATAAACAAGCAATCTTTAATAGCTTAACACATAGACTGGTTAACATATCACTTCTAACAAGGCAGAATACTACAAAATAATCGAAATTGCAAATAAAAATGGTTTTACAAGATCCCTCGTAGATAAAAAAATAAAACTAGCCAAAAAGAAGAAATTCCTAAGAGAAACAACCACTCTCTCAGCAACAGAACAAAAGATGAGCTTCAAGAAATTCAAAATTCACATACCACTCATGGGCATTTGACAAGTTTAAAAAAATACAACATTCAGCTAGCACCAAAAAACCGTCACAGCTGAATTAGGCTCAAATATCAAGGACGTCATCCCAGCAAAGAAAAAATTGGGCATATACAAAATGGAATGCAAGGATTGTAATCAAATTTAAATTGGAAAAACTTCTAAAACCACAGCCAGAAAACAAGAGCTGGCCACATGGGAACACATCTTCATTGTAAAAAATTAGAAACAGGGTTTTCAATTTCGACGTTCCACAGAAGGAAGTATTTAGCAAGTTCATTGAACCACCACCAGAGGAGACAGCACTTGCAACATTGCCAGCTTCACCGCAAGGAATTAGTCAATGTCCAGTTGAAAATGAAGGAAACTCCTTCGAAACAAGATCCGGCAAAAATCCCAAGTAAGTGTTGTTTAGTGTAATTAATCGACTCATCAAATAAACCATTGTCCAAATTAGTTGAATTTTCATCTTCTTGCTTAGATCGGAATTTCTGAGGACTTTCTTTATCTTGCCCAATGTTGCTCTACCTAGATTTATTCTCCTCTTTGAATGAATCATCTTTAGTTAGGAGTAGAAGTTGAAACTATCCACTTTTGCTAGTGGAACTCTGTCAATGCTTATGTTAGTTATAGCACCGGAGGTCTTTATCTTCTTTAGATTAAGCATCAGGCCTGCTTTTTCACTTTCATCTTTAACTCTCTTTATTACTTGAGCCAAGTCATTCATTTTCTACCAAAAGCATAGTGTCATCTGCATATCTCAGATTGTTTTATTGTTCTGCCACCTATCTTGACTCCTATTTCCCCTTCATCTAACCCTGCTTCCCTCATGAAGTCGCCCTAATGGTTACCATGCTAACTTCATATAACCAAGGTCGTGGGTTCAAACCCAGTGGAGGAATGATGGATTTTTTTGGACCTAAAAATCCTTAGCATGGCTTCCTTCAGAAGGAAAGTAAGGCCATTGGTCCCGTGTCATAGATTTGCAGCACCTAAAAGAACCTCAAGCCTGATAGAGAGGCCTCTGAGCTAAATTAAGCAGTCTTTCACGCCCAGTATAGAATGGGACACTGAGAACCACAGCAGTTAAAGAGCGTCCATAAACAAAACTCCATTTCATTTCCCTCATGATCCATTAACTGTATAAACTGAACAAATAAGGGGGACAATACAGCCTTGCCAGACCCCTTTCTGTATTGAAAACCACTCTGTTCTTCCATGCTTAGCAAACATATGTGCTTCTTGTTTGGTAATTAGTGCCTTAATTAATTCAGTAAGATGCTGAGGCATTCCCATTTTCTGCATTATTTCCCACATCTTCATATGCTTGACGCTCCAGTATTTAATCACAAAGCTTAATTTTGTGTTTGCTTCAAATATTTTTTGTTGGATTCTGACGCTGTTATTAAGATTTCACAGCAGTATTTTAGAAGAGGTTTTATGTATGTTGTTTTTGAACTGAGCCATTTACTACCTGTTAACAGCAATGTTAAAAGCGAACTATTATATGGATGCAAGACCTTGAAGGGATCTACTGAAATTGTAATAAATTGCAGGCTCACATAAATAAATGCTTGAGATTTATTTGAGAATCTGGTGGCCAGTGACCATATCATATCAGGCAAAACACCAAGCAGCCGGTTCAAGTGTTTTTGGATCACCGGTATAAAGGGTGTGAAAGACCACCTAATTTTGCTCAGAGGCTTCTTTACCATGCTTGAGGTTCTTTTACATGACATAAATATATGATATGGGACCACAGGCTTTTATTTCCTTCTAAAGGAAGTCATACTATGGATTTTTACTCTAAAAGGAAATCTGTCATCCTCTGCCAAGTTTGATCCTACAACCTTGGGAGGCAGAAACTATCATGTTACCCCTAGACCTTGGTGGATGATGGATATCTCATTTATCAACCACTATTTTGAAAAATTTACATGACAAAAGTATATAAGAAAAGTGTTTTTGACAAGTTTTGAAATCTATAAATTTCAATGGGATGAATATTTAAGAAGTTTATGTCCATAAATCAGTTACCATGAGATATAACCATATAACTACATGAAAAGCATAAGGAAGTGGCACAAGTTTATGACTGATAAAATATTTTGCTGCTATTTTTATTAGCACTTCAAGTAATCATTTTATTACCAGTTTCCAGAATGTTGCATGACAAGTGGAGAGAAAGGGAGGGGGAGAGAGAGAGAGAGAGAGAGAGAGAGAGAGAGAGAGGGAGGGAGAATCTTTGGAATTCTACTTGTTTTCTTAATAATTACTCAACATACCTGAGGCTGTCCTGAAAATTTCAAGCATGTACATTTAGAACTGTGATACACAGAAAATTAGAACTAGTGATAAATGCAGAAAGAAGGAGCTGAGAAAACTGAAATGGAACACTTTACCTTACCTAAACTTTTAAATTTACCTGTGGAGCTTTAAAGGTGGCTATTATCATAAAAACAATAGTACAGTACAAAAATACAAAGTATAAGCCTAAAAGAAAAGTAATAAAGAAACACTCTAAATTTTGTAATATTTTGCCAGTGATCCATTGCTTTAAGATCATGGCAGACAAACAATCTCAAGTTTTTCACAAAAATATCTGATATGGCTGAACGTACCCTACAAAACATTGTGCATCTTTGAACAACCACCATAAAACAAAAATAGCTTCCAAATCCAAAGATATGACAAAGCTTTTCAAGGTTATTTCAGCATTGCCAGTGTGCCAGAATTTTGCCCAACAAAGATTCTTTTACATGTCACAAGCCTGTTATAATTAAGTAAGCAACTTCAGCATGCACCAAATTCATGACTCCAATCTTAAGCCTAAAGGAACTTCAACTATCCATCTCATGGCCATCACAGGATGACTCATAAACATTGCTAAACTAAGGAAAGTAATAAAAGAGTTTTATTACTTTAAAAGTTTTACCAACTCCACTTAAACGTTTATTGTCTATATAAAATATTGTGCTACAATTATTGTGTGTTGAGTTATGTGGATGGCACTGACCAACTATACAGGTGGAAAGATAAGGAGTACTCTCCTCTGATCTAAATTCCAGAAATGCTATATGAAAGATAGCAGGATCGTGAGATGCTTTTTCTTCTCATGAAGCTTTCATAATCTCACACAGATGTATATATGCAAGTGTGCTTATGAATGAGACAGTGAGTGAAATAATGACTTGATATTCTTGATGCAAAATAAAGTGCTGTTCTATGAGTGAGGCTGCAAGAATAATTGTAAGGTACAGTACATACTTGTACTATGAGAGATTAGAGAGATCTTGTATTCAATGCCCCAGCAAATGAAGTGAAAAGAAGAAAAGGATGCTTTGCTTTTGTTTCATTATGGTGTAACATTTGAGAAAAGTGACAGTGAAAACCAAACAAAATCACATTAGTGAAGTGATAGTGAAAATATATCTATATAAAATTACTTTTAAATGACAAAAAAAATTAACAGTGCAATATGGTACAATCATTTACCAGAATATATTAAAAACATTAAATATGACACCTGGAATTGAAAGATACAAGTGCTTGATATATGCTGCTGCATATTTAGTAAAATGCATGGTTGATAGAAATACTAATTACATTTCACATATGTATGTGTATAAGAGTATTTGCACTTTAAAATAAAGAGAAAACAAATTAATTTTATAACCTTCAACATGTGCATTTGTCACATAAATACTTTAAGCATATAGTATTTTAATCAAAATCAACAAAATTAACCCTTTCCGGTCCAATGGTGCCATATGACATTATATATATTTGTTGTTCGAGGTACCTATATACAATTTGACTTGGGAAGCTTAAAATTTAATAATTCATAGCTTAAAATAAAGCAAAAATAAATTTCTTTTTTTGATACACTTTTCTAACACAAATACAGAACTATATTGCACTACAATTCTACCGAGGTCTGTCAAAGCTTAGGTGTGCCAATCGGCATTTAATTTACTTGAGCCCATCCCTTCCTTTATCCACTTAGTAGCACTGCAGCGAGGATTCGAACTTAAGTTAATATCACATTGTAATCCTGATCAGTGATGTTCGTAGTTTAGACTATTGAGCTACCAAAAACAGATAGGTAAGATCAACATTTTAAGGCAGCATGTATTCATACTATGCTGCCAGTTTTCAAAAAGCAATTTCAGTCAAAAATAAATCGGGCTGGAAAGGGTTAAAATTCAGAAAATAACAACAACTTTTCCATGTAAAGGAAAACTAAAGACAAATATAGATACACTGATCACATGCCCAGAACAAACCAATTATTGCAGCATGCACACATCCATGATATTAAAATAGTAGGTACTAAGAATAGATGAATGCTCGTGGTCAATTGCAATAACTACAATAGCACAGCACTGCACGTTCTACCTCCCTCAGTCCATCCACACTATGGGAATCTTAGGCAGACTGCAGTAATAGTGGTGGCGTGTGGTCAATATGACAGCATGTTGCTAACTACATGAGGATTCCACCTCAACCACCACTATTTGTGTAAAATGGTTCCTCATTGGTCCCAAGGACCTGAGTACGTTCCTTAAAAGGAAATCCAACCAAAGCTCCTTCCCACTGGACAGCTAATAATAATTACAATAAAACTGCTACTACTATTACTACTAATAATAACCCAAAATCATTTTATTTAAAACAAAATTACTCAATGGGATCTAGGGAAGCTGGTGCAGTATCGTCTATTCTTAGGTTTGGTTCAATCCAGGCCAAACCTAAGAACCTTGGCCTGTGTAAACCTCTGTATATGTTAGAAGGGTATTTCCAAAAATTACAACTTTATTACATATCTAAAACATGTGTCCCTATTTGTATATAAAGTGCAATTTTTACTTTCTCTACATGTACTATGTACATAGAGTATAGAGAAGGTATTGTAATGCACCCAAAAATTTGATACAGAGAATTCACTGGAAATATATGTTTTGAGATATCCTGAATAAAAAAAAAAAAAAATTATAAAAATGTCCATTAAATACCAAACTTGGTATTTAAGTTTAGTATCTTCCAAGAATATGACACAAAGATTTTCAAGAAAATCCCCCACCCCAACTACCCTTTACATGTAAAAATTTCCAAAAATTTTAATTTTCTCAAAAATGGCTTTAATGATTTTGATTAAAATGTTGTATATTAAATATATCTACATGACAAATAAAATGTTTATCTTGAATTTTCTGGGAATAGCTTCTGAAGAAATCTTTATTCTGGAATGAATTTTGTGGAATTTTGCATAACTGGTAAGCCGTAAGAGATAGAGAAAACCTTGCTGCACAAAAAATGTAGATCTCACTAAACCACACAATTTAGATGTTTGCGTTTTTTGGTGGAGTTGACCACTTCTGAGAAATTCCTTATTTGTTTCAGATTTAAAATACTTTTCTCACACAGAAATTTGTAAACCCCTGGCCATGCATAGAAATGGATTTCAACCACATGATAGCCAGCTTTTATAAGATTTGACTATTGGTTTAGCCTAATGTATTCCCTTATTTCCATTCTAATTACAAGGAAGCGAGTAATTAAGACAACTTCTGCTAATGCTTATCTTTATCATCATAAAGTAGATAGGAGAATAAGCTTTTTAACAATACTTTGTTACAGAGATGTAGAGTAAATCATGTGAATGGAACACATCACATTTTTTGTGTATTACTTTATGCATGATGCCATCTGCCTGATATTTTGGGCAGTTATAAAAAAATAAAGATAAAAGAATTGTCATGGACAAGGACCGCATTCACATCTGACACAGAAAGCCAAAACTCAACCAGTTGAGCAGCAACAACAAAAAGTTTTAACTATGTATTTTGAGAATTTCATATCATTTGACATGTAAACAAATCTTCTACCTTTTGAAACCCCCAATACAGCTCATCTATTAAATCCTTTTAGAACACAGATATCTTTCTGTTCATCCATTGCTACCATAAAATATAGGAAGAAGTGGAAGAAGGATGGAAGTGAGAAAGAATGGTTAAAAAAGAATGCAAATACAATTTTATAATAAATTACAGCATTTCAGATTTATTCTGCAGAGAGCTCTAAATGTCAAACTCCAACAATAACCATAGCAGTATTTTTATATCCCAGAGGTGTGAAGCCATTTGAAAAATAAAAAAAAATAAAAGACAGTTCAGTCCAAAGTGCTCACAAATGCTAAAAACATTTAAGTTTCTTTTTTTTCCAAACAAGAGCCTGTAATTAATAATTGTGCTTCCAATACCTTGAAATTCAGCAGCCAATAATCTCTACAAATTTGCAAAATGCATTACCACTGATTTGACATGGTCATTTTTGCTTAGTTTTTTTTTTTTATCCTTTTTTGTTTTAACAAAGAAAAAACAAAAAACAGAGACAAAAGAAGAATAATAATGACTGTACATGACATTAATTGTAACACGCATCACACATATCACACGATCCTACGTTAATGATATAACGAACAGTTTAGGTAGGTGTCTAGCTTGTCCCTGGCGGTGTGGCAAGAGTATAACTGCGTCCGTCAGAAAACTGCTGACAAATCAAACTAGACTACAACTGTGGTGGTTCATTACTTGGGCTCAGAAAAGATTTGCAGTGTTAGTGTTTCTTAAATTTGGTGTATGTTCCTCAGAAAGCTATCCCATTGGTTAAATACTCTGGGGAGTGTGGTTTGGTCCCAAAGAGAACTAAATGAACAGAACTTCAAACTCTGTATTAAGCACTCTAAAGCTTTTTTTAACTTGGTACATTCATTTATGCAAATCAGTATTTTACTGCTAGAAAGTATGACCACAGATAAATTTCAATCTTGAATATTTCTATAGCTTTACAGCCATGTATTGTTTTCTATTACAACAGTCTACTATAAACAGTCATGAATGCACAAAAAATGAATTGCAAACACAAAACATCCATGAACATTAGGTAGCGCTATAAAAGCCTGTTAACCAAGGATTAGCCATTAAGATTACCACACTGTTGCCTGCTGAGGCAACAAGATTTCCTATTTTCTTTGCACGCACAAAATCTTTTACGTTGAAACTTTATTTGATAACGTCATGAAATAAAACTATCATTTTGAGGCTGCCTGTCCAAGCACCTATGTTTGTGCAATGTTCTATCGAACACATATGAACTTGATAAAAATCACCCATCCCTGTCAAACTGATTTACAAACATTCCAATTCCTTTTATTTGCAAACAAATACCTACATTTCATGTGTTAGTGAGTAGGAAAGGTTGCAGGAACATAACGTAGACTTTGAAGCAACAGAAATGAAACTTGAGCTCCTCCTCATGAAACAAGCAAAACATGTAAGAATTAATCCCCATTCACAATAGAAGTTAAGTGCAAGACTTTGGATCCATGGTATTCAATGCAAGCATTCATATGAACACACAAATTTTTCCCCTGCATTGCATCTAAAGAGAAAGAATTCTGTATTCCTTCTTCTATGCATTGTTTGCAAGATTTTACAGTGCCTACTGAATATACATGCTCTACATGGCAGTGCCATCTCTCATTTCCCTCAAGAGGTTATGGCAGTCTCCTTGCCATCTGAGTCTAGATTTCTTGGCTCTCACAATTTGTAAGGTGCAAAGAGACAATTAACATTTCCTTAAAAGTGCAGTTTTATCACTTTCTGCAGACTCAAGCTTGCATTATTTTCAATATAATGTGGTTTGCCTTGTGGATGTTCAGTGGCTTGCAAATGAATTGCTTGACAGAATTATGAGAGAGGACTATGTATCTTAAGTTAATCATATTGAAAAGTTATGGAAGAAGATTTCTGTAAAGAAATACAAGGGGGAACATAGCACAGAATGCCATTATCAGCCTCCTGAACAGTGAATATGGCAACTATGATTAAACTTTGGCAGTTCTCTTACGAGTGATAATTTTCTCCTTCGAAGGTTGCTTTCCATTTTATATTTGTACATAAAATAGTTTATGTAATTGGAAAGGACTGAGAAATTCAATCCATAGCCAGGATTTCAGCCGAGGATCACCTAGTCTCTGTCCAAACGCTGAGTAGCACAGCATAACATTAAATTCCCCCAACTGACTTGTTTTCTCCGAGATATCCTTGTGTAGTTCACCAGGAAACATGCAAGTCAGTTGGGGGAATTTAATGCTACGTTGGCATGGTTAGAGCAACTGGACAGAGACCAGGAGCTGTGTGGTTCAATTGAATTTTTCAGTCTATCTACCTTTCAACTCTTGTCCCACACACGGCTAATATGCAAGAAACAATAATCCACAATTTATTTAATGTTTTGTCTTCTTAAATATTATTTTAGTTGCTTTTGTTCATTCCTTCACAACTTGTCTCTACGCAAAGTGAAGTGTACAGGTAGCACTGCATTGGATAAACCCATGTTCATAGATGTTTTGCACTCCTTATAGTGCTTTAGTGGCTAGCTACTGGGATCATCTCAGTAGATAACAAAATGTACTTTTGTTATGGTGTTTCTTTAGAATAATAAACAACTTCCTTCCATTATTTAAACATTACAGGGCATATTTAATTTAATATTTTAATGAAATATAGTAAATTTTACCATAAACACAACGATAGGAGAAATAACAGGGTGTATGCATAGTGATATTTATTGTAAATGCAAACTTTTGTTTTCATTCATAAATTGGCTAACCATAACTGGGTCATTAATATTTATACTCAAGGAACATTTCACATAACTGCACACTTTTTTCTCTCAAATAACAAATTGGGTTGGTTAAAACCATTCTGCTACGAGTTCTGTAATCGCAATAGCTGCTAACACCCATAGAGACTCTAATACAAAACTGCAATGTTGTCGTACAAAGTTACTACTTTGCTAGACTGTTTTACAAATTGAATAAAAATGAGACTTTTC
Source organism: Hymenopus coronatus (assembly GCA_030762935.1). Taxonomy (NCBI): domain Eukaryota; kingdom Metazoa; phylum Arthropoda; class Insecta; order Mantodea; family Hymenopodidae; genus Hymenopus; species Hymenopus coronatus. The sequence continues at coordinate 18,236,665 of CM060888.1, forward strand.
AGAGCATAACAATTTATAGTTAATAAGTACAATTATTCAAATTTATTCTTTGTAATACAATTATGTTCATTTTGAAACAGCAGTGTTTCTCTTTAATGAGCAGGTATATACATAAGTATGTTTTAAATGCATAAATGCACCAGAGCATTGATTTCAGGAGCATCTGTGGCACAAATAATGCAGTAGCATTTAATATACATTAGTAGTTGGTAATGATCCTAAATATTACACATTTTCAAGAGCTGCTTCATAACTAGGCACCCTTTTGTTTTGGTTTCTATCATATTTTAAACGGTGGATGTATAATGTATAAAATAATGCAGATTGAATCGACCAGACACTCTATGGCTTTAAATACCTAAAATGTTTCTCGATGTATTTCACCTTCCGTTGAAGGCATCATCAAGGTGTCGACTAAATGATAAACTCTTGCATATGACGGCATATATTTATGTAATGTGGTTTTACAAATAACGCATTTTTATGAGGATCTCTCAATATATACCACTTTTAATTTTGTACTAATTTGTAATGAGTGAAGAAAAATTCTGCAGTTTGTGTATTAAATTTCAATTCCATGCAGTGTAAATTTTAAAATGATTTACATAAATTATCTTTTCTGTTTCAATTTCAACCCATTTCAAAGTGTGTCAATGAATGCTTGTATAACAGTTCAAATCTAGAGCTGTAATGATTTAATAATTTCATTTGTAGAATCTTTGTGTAAAATACCCTTAACTTTGTAACAATCTGAAATGTTCTTAAAATTTCAACTCCATACACACAACATTTTCAGGCATCTCACCATATTGCATTTGGTACCAATTCTAATAAAACTCACATTTGTAAAGTTGTAACTTCATACATGCAGCAGCTCATGGGTTCAAAAATGGACAAAGCAACAAATGTAGCTAGAGAAGCTCTAACCGGGGGGGGGGGGCCTTAGAAGCTTATGTCGACTTTCAGTGGTTTTCATATGTAAACTTTTTCAAAACTTATTTTATATTTGTTTTCACTGGCATTTGGTCACAGATATAGGTTGCTTAACTATGAAGCATACTTACCTCTACTGAGGTTTTCTGTAACTAGTTACGTTTGTACCTGCTATCTGCTACCAGAACCCACAGTAATTTAGTTTAGTACCTACTAGAACTTATCAAGGCTGAAATGATTTACAAATTTTGCTTAAGGTAGGCAAACAAGCATCATCTAGTACCACAGGGCTTTACTTCCTTTCTAAAAGAAGCCTAACATGGAGTTCCATCAAGCTTGGGACATCTTGTAACGTTTTCTTGGATGATCACAATTTCTAGTTTGCAATTTCACCAATATGTGCACATAGTGACAAAGACTAGCTCATTATCCATAGATGGTACAACTTTGTGGACATGAAAATGGTGGAATTTTGCTCAAGGACTTTCTCTTTCAGGTATGGGGTTCTTTTATGTGCATTGATTTTACTTCCCTTCCAAAGGAAGCCATGCTAAGGATTTTTGTGTCTGAAAACTATCCATCACCCTTCACTGGGATTGAACCTGCAACCTTGGGTACTAGAGGCCTGGCAAAGTACCCACTACACACAGAGGGAACTGTGGTAGTGATCATAGTTACTTCTAAGTCTGCCTCTCTTTCTATAAACTTAACCTTTCTGTGTATTCTACATTTTAAACAATAAGTTGTGATACCCATAAAAATCCTTCGGTGCGTAAAAAATTGCAAATTCTTTGATACGCACTGAGCTTGTATTTTTGCATGTTTCATAGTAGCTGTTTAACAATATATCTTTTGAGGTACCCTGAATCAAAAAACATGTTTAGAAGTGTACACAGCATAGCTCAAAAACTAAAGGACCATTAAAAATCAAACTTTGTATTTGTGTTTAGTATCTTCCAAGGATGCAACACAAAATTTTTCAAAAATATCCCCCTACCATAAACTACCCTTTTATGGAGTTTTTTGTTATTGAAAATTTGGTTTTTCTCAAAAATGGCTCAAATGATTTTGATTAAAATACTGTATATTAAAGATATTTACATCTAAATAAAATGTATATTTTGAATTCTCTGGGAATAGCCTCTGAAGTGCTCTTTATTCTGGATGAGTTTTTGAGAGTTTTGCATAACAGTTAAACCGTAGGAGAAAGACAAAAACTTAATATAAAAAAAATATCTTGTTAAAACACATAATTTATGTCATATATGTTTTTCTTGCAGAGTTTACTGTTTTCAAGATATTCCTTATTATTGGTTTCAGTTTTAAACTACAAACTATTCTCAAATGGGACCATGCTATGTGAACAGAACCTTAATTGTTTCACATAGCAACCAGTTTATAAAAGGTTTGACCATCACTTCAGCCTAATGCATTCCCTTTTTTCCTTCTACTTACAAGAAAATAAGTAATAGGACCAATTCTGGTAATGTTTATTTTGATTAGCATGATGTAGACAAAAGAATAATCTTTTGTAAGAATAGTTTGTATTTGAAACAGCTAGGGAAAGCAAGGTGAATGGAACACATCAGTTTTTTTTTTTTTTTTTTTTTTGAAATGTTGTCAAAATTGTAATATTTCAGTTAGTTGAAACTTAACTTTCACACAGAAAATGCTTCAGAGATATACTTCAAATACACCTACTTTGGCCACAAATCATAATTTTGGCTGGAGTTACACATTGCAACAGCATCCTGTGTATCTACATGCCTCATGCAGTTAATATCTCTCAGCTGCTGGTATGAACTTCATACATTTTGTGTTGTTTTTATTTTCTCTCATTGAATTTTAAAAATCATTTAGCTATTTTGTTTTATTGCATTTGAGGTTAAATAAAAATGCAAAATTTGCTTTATTTCTTGCTACTAAATCTTTTGAACTTTTCTCTTTGTTATCAAGTGCCGTATTTTTTGGTTTTAATTTCTTTCATTAAACATTTCACTGACACTAATTGTGAGAACTGTGTTGGGAACTAAGCCCCAACAAGCAAAGTTGTAATACAGCAACTACTTCATGTAGAATTGATTTCAAAAGTGTTTTAATATATATGAAATAACAAAAGTGTTAATAAACTTATTGAACACGCTCATTTAGATGTATTTTTGGCTTAAGGAATCCCATATATATGCTTCTTCCACCAGGAAAATAAGAAAGTCATTTCATAAGGTTTTGTGTCCATGTGAAAAATAGTGACAGCAGCCTTAGTGCAATATAGACACTCTAGCAGAGTCTGTTATCAGGACTGTCCTCTGTGACCGAGTTTTTTTTTTCCCAGATTTTCCTCAGTCCTTTCCTCAGTGATACTTTAAAGTTTGGTTTGGAGTCTTTCTTTCTCAAATTATCATTTGCTTTTCATGTCCAACATATTTTTATTTTTGAAATATCATTAAATAATCTTCCATTACAAAAGTGCAAAAAGGTATTAAAAAATATTTGTTGTTAACAACGCTACCAGTTGCCAGGATTATAACAGTACTGCTGCTATGCCAGACTTTTATCACTTAACAATTCTTTTATGTCAGTGAATCTATGGTTATGGAACTGTCTTAAAAACCACTGGTATGGTCCTTATTTGATCTTGCAACCTTGGAATCAAAAGGTCAGCACCTAAAGAAATGAGCCACTCAGACAACTCTGTCCCAAAATATAATGTATAAAGGATTTTATAATTTTAATATTTATTTTTTTAAGACGGTCAACAATCAAACAGTTACATTAAATGGGTAATGTTTTGCCGTCTCAGTATTACTACTTCTGCTTATAGTCTGCAATTTGGAGCAGTGGGCTGAAGTGTGGTGCTCTTGTTCCCTGACACAGAATACACCCAGGGATTGCAAATTTTAAGACCCGGGTATAGGACCAGTACCTACTCAGCATTGCAAGTAAATTAAGGAGCTGCGATAGGCAGCAATTCCAGCCACATAAGCCAACATTCTGGCCAAGGAATGCGAGATGCTTAGATGAACATCCATGTCTGCCAATGGACCTGAGGCCAATAGTCAGATTGGCAGCCCAAGATCCTGAGCAGGCTATGGCATCCCAGAGGATTTCTGCCTACATGTAACAACTTAAACTGCTGCAAGAAGAGAGAGAACATTTTATATACTAGACACAAGACAATATTTACAGAGCAAGTGGGTAGAATATTGGAAAGAATCAAGTAAAGGAAACACATGCTGAGGTGCTGCTTCCAAGAAAACTAATGTGAAGACAGTAGCAGGTTAGTAATGTTTTTGTTGTGCAACTGTACATTCCCTCGGTCACTTCCCCTCAGTCTCTAAGACTCGAGGATGCCAAGAAAACATTCATATCATAGTCCAGTACTACAATAGTTTGATGCATTTATTAGCTGTCATTTGCCCAACTTTAGGGAATAAAAACTAAACTGGGTATTTATGGATGCTTTTTAACTGTTGTAGTTCTCAGCGCAACATTCTATTTTGGGCATAAAAGACCACTGTAATTTTGCTCAGAGGCATCTTAATCAGGTTTGAGATTGTTTTATATGCCACAAATCTACAACATAGGACCACTAGCATTACTTCCCTTCTGAAGGAAGCCATGTTAAGGATTGTTAGTCAAAAAAAATCCAGTGTCCTCCACCAGGTTTACACCCACAACCTTCTGGATAACAGGTTAGTATGTTACCTCTAGTCCTAGGAGAATGAAAACTTTGGGGCATACTGACCCATAGCTATGAACAGTCAACTTACTTAATTCTAGCCTCAACTACCAAGTCCATAAGAAGAACAATTTGTTCAACTCCTGCAAGTTAGTACTTAGGAGAGGCAAGCACATAGTGGATGTGAGATGAATAAAAAATTTCTCACAGGATGAGTTTCTTGAAGAAATAATATCAAAGAGGACCAACAACTTTATTCCCTTCCAAAGGGAACCATGCTAAAGAGATTTACACAAATTATTCAATTTATACACTACTTATACGATATTGAAGTGATTTTATTGGATAAAATATTAGCTTATTAGGTACTGAATCATATGAGTATAAAGTGATAAAGTGACCAATGGGCTATGTCATCAATTGTGTTTTTAATAAATGCACATTTTCAAATAAATTTGTTCTTGAAAAGAATGTATCTTTGTTGGGTTCCAATTTTAGCTTATTTTGAGGTTAATTATTTTGCCAGCATTGGTTAGTTTTGCAACAGACATGTAATAGTTGCAATGTGAAAGCGACACAATGCTAATTTAATTTTAAACAATACAAGAAAGTAATTATTATTTAAATAACCTTTTACATTTTATTCATGCAATAGTCTAATCACATTTGAGGTTAGTTTTATCAGATCAATTCACTTAGGGTTTGCAGTCGCAAATCTATCTGTATATTGTAGCCACGTGTGAGCTTATCAATCAAAAAAAAACCTTTCACCCTTTGGCTGTGTATGAACCTGTGACTTCTGGAATTAGAGGCAAGCTTTAATGATGATGGTTCAAGTGAGAGTCTCCCCAAAAAAATTTAAGACAAACTGCTGCAAGTTAACAATGTGCATAAATAAGAATAGATTATATGAACAGCATCCTAAAACCTCATGACATTCTTTTTCTCAACATTGCACCTATATAGTTAAGATTTAAATATCTGAAGACTATTTGTTGATAGTTTCATGTTTGTAAAAACAATTAAATTAGTTCTTAGCTTCATTCATAGTAAGCCATAAAACTATTTATAATTAAAACACCCGAACAGTTTAATTTTTTTGTGATCATAAAATTAAATTGTGCAATTGTATTCCAAGGAAGTTGCAAAGGTCATTGCTAAAATGTTTCACTTTTAAAAATTATTTCAACATATATGTGATACATTGTGGCAAAATCTTGTTTCTTGTTCAAAACTTTGAATTGAATTTAAAATGAAATAAGCACTAAGCCTGCAGAAGTTTCATGAACACTACTATGAAGGATAATTAGGTGGTGATATATGGTAAAAATGCCAACCTTTGCACACTTACTGTTTGGAAAACATATTGCTTAGTATGTGTGCATCAAATGTACCTTCTCTTCCATACCTACCAGGACCTACAATATCGGGATCAAATTAATATCTCCCATTATGCAAGCAGCAATATTATAATGATAGTTTTCTTTGAATAATAATTTCATTGAAAGAATTTAATTTAAATTTACCAGAAGGATTATTGAAATCTACTGAAGTATATAGTCTTCCTTGGTGCTCTGAATATTTGCAAAAATGTAGACTAAGTTAATAATTTTACATTTTTTTGTTTATTTACAATAAAATGAAGTACCTGCCTATATACAATACTTTTAATAGATTAATTTCACTTTCAACATAAGGGAAAAAACCATTAAGATACTCAAGAACATTCACGCTCAAAACTGCATCATGCTCAAGATTTGTCTATCACCTATTTCCAAAGCTTGTGTTATTATTTTGGGGAGGGGAATGAAAATAAAATTTTGCCTTGTTATTGAAGGTTGATAAAAAAAGGCAATTATAGCATTTTTTTTATACAATACCTTTAGTGCTTTTGCTCTTGTCCTAAAGAAAGTACGTGCCAAATTTGCTCAAAATCAATGCAATGGTGTAGTTTATATTCAATGCAAATAAAGCAAACCTGAGACTTTGAATTGAGCCAATACAGACGAGAAGAAAAGAGCCAAAATTGAATTGGGTTTTAGTACACAATGTTTTGATTAAAATTGCAGTCACCTGGCAGAAGAATTACAGTAAATAAAGTACCATTTAACAGATTTACTTTTGTCCTTAACATAATGCTGAAGATTTAACTGGATAGTTGTAAATTATTATTAATTGGATATGTTTTTTGAGGGAAGACACTCCCCTTGCTTCCAATGGGAGAGGAACACACCATAATGATCTGCCACTTGTAAAAGTATACATTGCCAACGTTTATTTGTCAGAAATACATTTTATCACAGAATAACAAATTAATAAAATCCAGCAAGAAACATAACACTGTGTTTACTGTTCGTCCCATCTGTCTCGGAACAGATGGTGTGTACTTAACAAGAAAGTCTTTGGTAACAAGATACAGGGGGCTTGCCCCCTTACGTTATCCACCTTAACTCTTTGGTAAAAATCATGGCATTTACATTTTCTACAATTACTACAAGGAATCTTTCTGGGCCCAACAGTTTTACTTCACTCAAAGAGTATATGAGCTAGATTAATAAATAAATAACAATGTGGAGCTTCTACACAAAAAAACAAAACAAAAAACATAACATACAAACACAAAACTACGCCGCCAGGGTTCTCATGTTTAATGCAGCAATATCTACAATTTAAACATATTTTTTGTTTTACCTTTACTCGGTGTAAGAGAATCATGTGGCGAAGACCCTGCATGTACCTTCATAATAATAATTATAATAATAATATACATTTGTATGAAGCAATTTTTTATTTAAATAGTCAGTAACGTCCTGCGTCCTGTCTCGTGCTCTCAAGAGAGTTCATTTGTTTTTATCCTTACACCACCATTCTCGACTTGGTTACGCTTTTAATAAAAAAGTCACCACAATTTGTTCATCAACAGGCGGGGGAAGGCGGGGTTCAGTGTCGTGAACAGACATTAAACACTTGAAAAGGGGGGTAGGGGGAGGAGACTATAAGTTAGTTTGGACTTCCATAAAGTTCATATTTTTTTTGGTGACCTGCACCAAAAGAAATAACGTGAGTAAAATTATTTGTTTTCTTAAATATTCACTATTACATAGCTTCTATTACATAACCTACGTCATCAAAACATATTACATATTGCCAAGAAATGACCTCTACCTCAACATCTCGCTCTGTGGTTCCTCCATTGCCTACAGCATCTTGGCACGCCAGTAATACTAAAATACAAGTGTGATGTTCTCGCTGCTCTGCGAGCCGTTCGTCATGGCAACAAATTGGTGACACCCCCAGAGCCATTTAAAACATGATTGCCATCTGCACATTATGGCTCGTTAAAATTGACAAAATCAGGTTCCTTTGTTTCATTTGACATTTTTTTTATATATAAAAAATGTTAAAATGTTTAAGAGAAAGCTCGGGGTTCAGTCTTTAGATGAATACGGATTGTTTTACTTGTTTGCGTATTATCATGATGAATTAAATGTGATTATTAGAAACAAAGCTGCTTTTTGCTTCATTATGTCTAACATTTCTAAAATAAAAATAAAGCTTCTGTGCATAGAGTTGTCGTAAACATAGATTAATTATCAAAAAATATTCTGCACACAGTATTTGAGGGTGGTCCATCTAGATAATATCACGTTGTGCCAAGGTAACGACGGGGTACCTCTCCAAGCTTGTGCTGTAGGGTTTCCTGATCTCGCTTCTTGCTCATTGGTGAATTCTCCACCACTGTTGCACCTTCTCGTGCAGTTTCTTACAGAGTCCCAGGAACCTCCGTCACATTCCTGCTCCTCCGGCCTCATCTCCTTCTTCACCTTCACCTTCTTCCAGAGTTACTTGAAACCGGATACGCTCTTGACCTGCTGACAAATTAATACATCACTCTTCTACAAGCTATTCTTACAAAATCTTATTTTTCTATTTACCTGTGTTATCAAGATAAACATTACAGAAATATGTTCATTACACATTTTGTTGTAGATACAAGGGATGTACTAGAGACTAAATATTCAGTCAGTAGAGCAAAGTGTCCCAGGTTCAATTCCTGGTAGGTGAGTGGGGATTTTTCGCTATAGCGAAGATATTCTCAATCCTCCTCAGAATCTGGGGGTGTGAATGAGTGCATGTAAAGTTGAAGATAATTCACAAAGATGAATGAAATGGAGTTTTTTATTTATGTATGTTCTTTAACTGTTGTGGTTCTCAGCTTCCCATATATACTGGCATGAAATACCACTTAACTCAGAGGTATCTTTTTCAGGCTTGAGGTTCTTTTACATGCTGTAAAACTATGACATGAGATCAATGGCTTTACTTCTCTTATACGAAGGAAACCATCTCAATTACATTTAAGAATTATTTTGCAGTGCTAAATATTGTTTCTGTTAGAAGCAGCTGAAAAATTCAATGTCACATCCAGGATTTAGTCAGGGTTCTCCTGCTCTCCATGCACTTGCTCTAACCATTGAGGTACTGTGACAACATGTTGGTGCCTCATTTAATCCTCCAGCTGATTCAAGCTTTTTACCAGGTCAAACAATCGGCATGTCTCCTGTCAGAAAACACCTTAGTGGCGACTTACATCCATAAGTACTTATTAATATAGTTATAGACAAATTTGGGCAATTTCATTTTCGTATTGGTAAATGTTCTTATATTACACTAAGTGTGTATGAATGCCAATGGTATATTGTCACAGTAGCTCAGTGGTTAGAGCAATCGCATGGAGAGAGAGAGAGAACTGTGTTAAATTCCGGCTTTAACATTGAATTTTTTCAGCTGGTTCTAACAGTAAGGAAATATTCCCAAGGTAACATAAATGTAGGAGCCTAATACGGTAACTACATATTGTTTGTTGTGCCGTGGTCGTAGGTTAAATTGTGAACCATATGTTTCACTGACTTCTACAGTCTGAATCTTCAGTAGCAGTCACTGTAGGAGGTAAATGCAATGCTGGAGAGGAATGCAGGCTATCTGTTCTCATCATTTAGGACGGGTGATACGTAATGTACACGTGTGTCTAGCCGACATGTGAACCGATATTAGCAAATCTGGAAACCAGTATTAGCAAACAAATACTGGTTGCCAGCTAGACACACATGTGCATTACCTATCACCCCTCCTAAATGATGAGAATAGATAGCCTGCATTCCTCTCCAGCATCACATTTACCTCCTACAGTGACCGCCACTGAAGATGCTGACTGTAGAAGTCAGCGAAACGTATGATTCACACTTTAACCTATGACCATGGCACAACAGCCCAGATAATACAGTTTTTAAATACGACACCAGCTGTGAAAATAGCCTAAGATATTCTATACATATTGTTTTTGAAATGACAATTAGAAAGCATGTTATGTAATTATTAAGCAGTTTTAAACCAATCCACACAAGAAATACAATGATCTTATACATCCAAGGAGTATTTGTTTTAAATTCAACAGTTTACCTACTTGCAAGATATTTGTGTCGCCAATGCAACAGCCAATGAACACTATGGTCATATCTTTACCATGGGTATATTTTAGAAACATTTGCTGGAGTTTATTCAACTCACCAGACAAAATATTACTATTCTCTGTTTGCCAAATGCTCAGAGTAGGCATAAACAGAAGTTTGTGCCAGAGATCATATTCATTGGCTGGCAATGTTTAGCACTTTTTAACATTACACTGTAAGCTTATCGTAAACTATTGAAAAATATTATCAAGATGTGATAGCTGCTGAGCTTACCTTCCCACCATCTTTGTTTTATTAAGTGCACCATGGAAAAAAGTTTTGAGTTCAGGTGAAATTGTTATAACATCACCAAGCATAGCATCAAGGAGTGGCAAAACCACGTATTATAACACTGTGTGTATTCCATAAAAATTTGGAGAAGAATTCTACTGTGGTTGTCAACCATGTGGTGAAGTTAATATTGGAATAAGATAATCTTGAGGGTTATTTATTTTATCAAATAGAAATTCATGCATCCTATTGCAACAATTCTGACCAAATTTTGTGCAAGAGACCTTTGATACAAAATTAAAAGAATCTATTATGTTTTGCTGGATGAGGTAAAGTTTTATGCTTTCAATTTGAGGAAGCTGACAAGTGTGCAGAAGCATCACTGAATTTAACACAATAATGTGCAGAAAGTGTTGATTCTGCTAGACAAAAATGTACCTTATATAGCCCAAGATGCATGACAACCAACATGCTTCAAAACATTAATTTTGTAAACCTATAAAAGTAAACATTATGTAATATTACCTCCCCCTCCTCCTCCACCGCCGCCCCCTCCACCTGGCCGGCCTCTCTCACTACCACTGTCATCGGTTGTGTCTTCACCGACATCTTCCTCGGCCTCTGCATGCTCCTGAAGTTCTGAAGCTGGTGGACTTGGAGGAATCATGCTCTGGTACCAATCTCTGTTTTCCTCGAGGGTGTCCAGTATATCTTGCGCGTCCGGATGTACAAGGTCTGCCCACGTCTCCCACAGTGGATGTACAATGTAGTCTATGAACCCAACCTGTTCAACATTTCATTGCATTAGCTTCCAAAAATGAAACATAAGCATAGAGTTTTGTATTACTAATGTACTAGTTCACAAAATATTTTTGGTTTTGCATTATATATAAATACACACAAAACTATCTCTATGATCTTTAACTTATTTTGATACCTATTCCTGAATTATTCATGGACACCTTTCCAATAAAAAAGAAGTCAGCCAAAATAGTTTCAACAAATTATGCAGCAGGAGTATATAAGAGGGTCAAATAAAAGTTAAATGTTTTGATATTGCACTCTTTGTATGGTTCTATGCTACAAAAAAAAAACCTATATAACAAATTAATGGGTGGAAAAAATTAAACAAATATTCTTAACAAAGCTTAGAGTTTTTATCTACTTTACATTAGTCAAGATGCACACTAAACACCTTTATTTCCTTTTAGATACAACAGGTTTAGAGGAATACTTACGCTTAAGCAAAAGCCAAATCTTTTAAGAGCTGGTTGCTATGTCAATACACTGAAATTAAACTCTGTTCTGTTTACTTGAGTAGGAGATTGTGTTTTGACAATATCTACATTTTTTAAGTGGAAGTTTTCTTCTATCAAGAATGGTTTACAAGTTATGCAAAAATAATTCAGAATGAAGAGGACTTCACAAGCTATTCCCAGAGAATTTAAAGATTGACCCTTCACCATTCAGCCCTAACCTAGCACCTTTTGATTTCTTTTTGTTTTCAAAAATTAAAGATAAAATGTGTAAAATCATATATTTGTCATAAGTTGATGCAGTGGAACGTTATAAAAAAATGAGGTTTTTGAAATGCCTCAGGAAAAGTGGCATCATTGCTTTAAGCACTAGTTTCACCGAATGCAAAAATGTATTGGTATTAAAGAGGAATATCTTAAGATACAATAAAATTATTTAATGTTTTTTTAAACTAATCCTTTTTTGATTTTCCAAAAATTTTCATGTTGCCTCATACACCAAATTTGTTTGTCTTTATACATGTACCACAACCTACAGTGTTCCTGGACCCAAATTCATTGTGAGAGGAACATACCCCTGTTCCGATGTACAATTTTACAACTAATATATAAAACAAAGTTGCCCAGTGGTTACCTGTGACTTCTCGATGGTCGCACTGTGTCTGTCACACATTGGACTGATGTCCAGGTTCTGTTCTCGCTCCTTGTCACCCTGTTGGAAGAACTCTTCCATCAGCAGGTCTACCCACCGACGGTATAATGGCAAGGGTTTTGTGGGGTTGCTCAGGTCTGCGCAGTGGACCAGGTTTTCCAGCACCTGCACACACATTGTACAAAACTGTGAGCTACAAGCCAGTAACAATTTAAAAACATATGAGGAGAAAAAAATCTGATGTGTTCCACTCTGACTTTCTCTACATCTCTGCAACAAATTATTGTTAAAAAGCTTACGCTTCTATTTACTTCATGCTAATTGAGAAAAAATTAAAAGAAATAGTCTTATTACTTGCTTCCTTGTAAGTAGAAGCGAAATAAGGGAGTACCATAGGTTAAAGTGATAGTCAAAAGCTGGTTGCTATGTGACTGAAATTCCTTAGTTTGTATGGACAGAAGTTGACAAATTCCTGTATGAGAAAAAGTATGTTCTTCAAAGCTGAAACCAAAAAGAAACGAATATCTCAAAAACGATCAACTCCAGGAAAAAAATGTATGTAATACAAATTGTGTGATTTAATGTGTTCTACATTTTGTGTGTGGTAAGTTTTTATCCTTCTGTTACAGTTTAGCAGTTATGCAAAATTCCGTAAAATTCATCCAGAATAAAGTAGTCTTCAAAGGCTATTCCCAGAAAATTCAAGATAAACATTTTATTTGTCAGGTAAATATCTTTAATATATGATATTTTGATGAATATCATTAGAGCCATTTTTAAGAAAATCAAAATTTTCAAAAAGTGTTCCATGTAAAGGGTAGTTAGGGGTGGGGGATTTTCTCGAAAATCTTTGTGTCATAACCTTGGAAGATACCAAACTTAAACACCAAGTTTGGTATTTAAAAGTCTTTTCGTTTTTGAGTACATAGTACATGTAGAGAAAGTAAAAAAAAAAACCCTGAGGTGTTATATTCACATACCTTTTACTATTCTCTCTTCTGCAAACTATTCATAAGAAAAGCTTATGTTTTAATCTGGTTCATGTTAATTTGCATAAATATTTTCAAAATATACTTTGTTGCATGTGCAAGAGGGATAAATAAAATTGAATTGATAGTTAGACTTTTTGAAATTTTGCAAATATGCAAAGAAGTTTGTAAAAGTGATGTGATTAATATTAAATTAAGAGCATCCGAGTTGGTTTGTGTTAAAAAAAACAACTCAAATTCTTTTAATTCAATGATAATCAGACTCTTAAAACCAAGGGCCATATGCTGATTTTGAAATTGCACGCTCTTTAGAGTATTGTAAGAAAAAACTGAATAAAAGAACACTTTAAAATATCATTTGACAAGCATAACTTTGGTTTTTAGCAAACCTTTCATTTTCCATTATGCAGTTCAAATGTTAATGTTAGCCATGGTACTCTCTTTGTTTAAAAATTCTTTCAAATTAAGCAATAACTACTAAGAAACATGTGAAATTAATTTTCAAATATTTAGCAGACAAACAGGACAATTTCAAAAGTCTGAAGCTCTTGCAAAGGAAAAGAAAGAAAGAAAACAAAAACAAATAAAAATAAGAATTTGAAACCTTCAAGCACGATCTTTCATCAAATGATGCCTTTTCATCTGAAACATATCCTGTTATTGAATAGGTAGAGTCAGATTGAAAAATTCAATGCCTTAGCCAGTGGCGGCTCGTGGATTAAAATGTAGTTGTTCACAATATCAGCAATGTACCACCGCCGCAGCCACTACTGCTACCGCCGTCGCCGCAATATCAAATCCAGTAATATTAGAAACAATGATAGTGCCTAATAAGAAAAATTATAAATTTGTTACACAAATTGTCACCCACTCAGTATTGTAAAGATGTTGCATTTCTTAGTCTTTGAGAGTTAACAGCAATATGAGGTGATGAAGGGGTGAAGTCCTTTGATGCAGTTCATGTGAGAATGGTATTTACAATGAATAATATTTACATTGTTTGAATTATGCAATTAACACCAAATTTATTTGTACAGAAATTCCAGCTCCAGTTTTTCAAATGTGCAAACTTTTCTATCACTCGGTGATTAAAATTCTTTTTGCTCTTAACCAGTTTCTTCTCAATAGCAAGTATTGCCAGTGCTGAAAGTCGGTCTTCAATCATCGTATTCCTAGTAAAGGTTTTAATTCTTGTGGAAAAACATATTTCTGGTTCTGATGTAGTCATGGTCGTAGTTATAACAATCTTCAGTAGCTCGGTTAGTTGCGGAAAATTTCCTTCGTTGAGGTTGTTTTCTGTTATGAACTGCTTAACTCTCGCATAAAATGCAAATTACTAAGAAAAACAGCACGTTTCACAAAGACTGCAGTTGCACTTCTGGATAGTTTCAACTAAATCTCAAAGATAGCAGCACCTCCCGCTGAAAAACAGAACCCTTGAGGTGTTAATGAGAACGAAAGTGCACGGTCGAAGTGTGTTCATTTCTGGCTGTAAAATTCCGAGCTGCTTTGTTACCTGCGCAAGCGCAGAGCTGCTAAATGTTAGTAATACGCTAGCACGCGAGGCCTGTGCTACAAGCGTTGTTGTCACGTACTCAGGTTCTCGGCTGTGTTCAATCTGAAGAGCAGAGCGCGGTATATTTAAACACGTGGCACTGGATAGCACATTTTATTAAATGTTTCCTAAAAGAGAAAAAGGAGATCCACTAAGAAATATTGGAGGTTCTCGTGCTCTTGTGCTCCTAAACAGCAGCCGCCATAGCTGTGGGTGTGGGCACATTCTCTCAGCGTCAGTATATGATAAGTTCTTGCCCTGTGTGAGCTGTGTTATTAGTATCAAGATATTGTTTTATTCCTACGGTCTGTGTTGATTTTAATGTTAGCGATTCTGATAGTGGTTAAAAAAATTATTCAATTTAACAATCTTCCTCCAAAAACTGAGCTTGAATTATTTTTTCTAAATTATTAGACTTTTTGATTGGAAATAGATTGTACAGTGTGTTAAAAATGCCTGAACAACTTAATTCTGTTCAGAATATTGCAAAAACAATTCTCTATTTTGTTATAAATTAGGGTAAGTGTGCATCATATTACATGTTAACATTACTGATACTTTCTGTCTTTGTCATCTTTACTTTGTTACCAAGAGCCTCCCCTAAGTATGAAACCACTGATTCTTTATAATAATAATTTATTATCCATCATTAGGTAATTACATAAATTACAATAGATTTGTCTTATATCCTAAATAGAGCTTAGAAATTATATACTTACAGACTATGTACAAGACATCCGACACAATTCATTTTGATATTCATGTACGCTATAGCAAGGGTATACTATCAGCCATTTATACATTCTGTCTTTAAATCTATTTAAACTGTAATTTTTTATTTAAATGAGCAAGCTTTTATATAATTGAATTCCAATAATTTTATAAAATTTGGCTGTTTTCTGGAGCCTCTGAAAAGGCATTTCTATTTTGTTGTTATTTCTTGTATGATATGTATGTATTTCATTTCTTTTTGTGTGCATATCTACATTTTCTTTAATATAAACTAAAACATCATATACACATATGTTAGCAATTGTGGGAATGTTAAATAGAGGTACCTGTATCCTGTCAGTGTAGTTGTCGAGGAGCAGGACTCCAGAGCCCGCCACTTTCTTAGTCTCCACCATGGTCTTGAGGTCAGCTAGCAGACTCATATGTTTGGACATGTCTGTGGAGAGTACCATGTCTATCACCATCTTCCTGAGTGTCTGCCGTTGTTTCTTGCCCAGGTTCATAAAGATATCACAGCCGTCATTTTGAAGCAGCTTGAACGCAACTGCCAGGTGGTGGTTCTCAAGCACAGACTCGTCATTGTACATAAGAGCCAGTTCCGAACCTGCAACATGGTCAGTAGGCAAAGATTCAGTGTTAATGATAATGATAATAATAACACTTATTTCATCCAGTTTATCAATACAATGTTTTTCGACATGTCATTACATACACATATACATTTATACACAATCACAATTTACAGCTCATCCAAATTATACAAGCGTCTATTTAACAGATATACCTTCAATTTTAAGTTAAATTGTCATTTTGACACCTCTGCGATTTTAATTTCTGGAGGTAATTTGTTAAGAAGTTAAACAACCATAGGTGTTATCATGTGTAAAAAATTTGCAATGAAAGAAAAGCAATATGTATAGCACAGCTGTCTTACATTCAAAAGATTAAAAAATCCCACTCTCAGTTGGAGCAAGTTCTCAGTAAGCCCCCCCCCCACCTCCAAAATAAGCTCAAAGACTCCAACAGCATAAAACCTGAGTGATTAGCAGCTGGTTCATTACAGAAAATGGAAAGTACTGATTTCTTTATTTGTCAAACTTTCTTTGATGCATGAAAATAAAAATATATAAGAATCCTTACTTCACCTAAATCTCTGTTCAAATTCAACATGGAAGAAAATTTTGAATGGTCCATCATAGTTCCTGATTTACCAAGAAAATCCTCTATTGCTGCATTTCGACTGATCACTTGACATGACTGTTTGAATAAACATCTTTTCAGAATTGGAATAGCGACATCTCCAAGTTGTTTATTGTGCTCAAAAGAAATGGACATGGAACATCTAAAACATTGTGAATCTCTTATGGCTTTTGACATAGCAAGAAGGAGAATGATTTTATTATTAACTCCTGAGCATTAAATACACACATTGTTCAAATTCTCCATCACTATAGCCAAAGAGGTGACTTCTTAAATATCAGGGTTTTGTGCTTTTCAAAGATTTCATCAGAAGAATTCATTATTTTGGTTAAAACATTTTTAAATTATTTTGTTTATTAACAACCTGTTAATTGCCAGTACTGCCGGTGTGCCAGAATTTTTTTCTGCAAAATTCATCACCTACAGGCATGGATGGGACTGTCAGTTTTAAATACACTTAAAAATTGTTGTGTTTGAACCCATGGCCTTCAGTTCAGAAAGCAAGCACCTAACCAACTGAGCTACCCAGACTGACTCATTATTTTTGCTTTAGACATCAATGCAGCCAATCTTTATATTCCTCTGTGCAGACACATTTAACTTTTGTTAAAAAAAAGTATTTTAGACTCCTAAAAATCCAAAATAAAAGCACTTATGAAAATGTTTAAATTACCTGCAACAAAAACAAACCTTTTTCTTATTTTTTCATTAAAACATCACCTTACCACATCTTTGTGTAAAAAATATATATAGTGCAATCACAATATTTATGCATATAGAGTTTCTGCTGGACAAAACTGATCAGAAAATAATCCCCAACTAAACATTTTACTGACAGTCAAAACTGTCTTAATTTCATTCTATTTTGATTTTCTTTTCTGCAATTGGATATCAGTATTTTAAAGCATTTTCTAGGATAATAAGGTTAGTAAAATCAATCAATTAAAATACAGCTTCTAATAGTGCTTCTGTTTTTGGTAACCGACATTAAAATGTGCTTTTCTTGTGAAATACTGATAATATTTGGATGGAATAGAATGATTCGTCTACCTATTACAGATAAGTGGTAAAGAAAGTAAAAATTGTAGAAGCTGCTTTTCTTGCTGTCAAAATAAGTAAACAGACTACTTTTATCCAACAATGCTGACAATGGAAACAAACAGTTTCCTGAACATGTTCAAGTACGATATACTGTTAACAATTCCAACTCATTACTTGTAAAGAGTATTTTTTTTTTCTTTCTTGCTCATCTAGAAACATGTTAACGTAGCACTTACTGGAGTTGATGAGGAACTGATTGGTGAGTCCGGGGTGGTCCACGTCGTGTATGGTGGCAGCGAAGAGGGCCGCTGTGATCTCGAGGGGTGTGAACACACTCTCTAGTGCAGGGGTGTTGAGTAGAACGTGTGTCGACTGTGTGACGTCAGCAGCGTGCATGCTGTTGTGGAACGGGTTGTCCTTCACGTAGTGGTCTTCTAGTGTCATCATGAACGTGATGAAAGTCTTCGGTGGGATTACAAACGTCTTCAGCAGATCTCGACTCTGTAACAACAAATCAGTCTCATATTTTTCTCTGCAGCTGCTTCTACAATATTTGTATATTTAATTTCAAGCACAATTTTATTCTGTAATGTCTATTATTATTATATTTAAATATATCTAACACTAGTATTTTATAGGCACTTTATTTCCTTTTTTTTTTTTTTTTTTTTTTTTTGTATATCTCAACATCCTTTAAATGAATAGTTCACGTCATATGATGAATCATGAGATGGGTGAATTGATGTTCAAATGATCCTGAGGTCCACAGAGCTTTAAGTTATCCAGTGTTATTTTTTCAGGGTAAGGGGAAAATTCCAGAAAATACTTATCTGGGTAACTCTCTCTAACCAAGTTTCAAACTCAGGACTCTTCAATGTGAGGGAAGTGGGAAATTGTAAAAAGTGTGCACTGCTTGTTAGGAGATATTTGTGCTTTTCTAATTTTTAAATGTATAAATCTCTAGAAGAACTCTATTTTATACTTCATGGCTACTTACAGAAAAGTCAAATTGTGTGCACACACAGGCTTTAAAAATCCTTTTTACTCATTTAAAAATTGAAACTGGAGGTTCATTTATAGATAATGTCAGTTGGGAAAAATAGGACTTTTCAATTACGAAACAGTTATTAAAATCGATCACTGGTTTCATGTATTAGCCTATATACACAAACAAAAGTTATCATAGAGATCTGATTTGCTTTTCTTTAAAAACAATAAACACAATTGTAAATTGTGGCAGATATAGAAATTGCTAGTCAGGATTTAAATGAAAATAATAAATTATTGGTTAGGGAAAAATGTAGTAAAATATTACAGAATTTGAATAAAAATGACCCTAAAGTAATTCACAATAAACAAATTATTAAATCATTGAAAGAAAAAGATGTAATCTATACTAAAGCTGATAAAGGTAACAGCATTGTAATTTTAAATAAAATTGATTATATTAACAGAATGGAACTCTTACCTCAAGGTGAACATTACAAAAGCATTGATAATAACCCTTTAAAATCATGCATTTCAACTTTTAATAAAACCCTTTAAATTATTACAAATAAAGAAAAGCAAATTATAAGAGTCTGTAATCCAATTTTACCCAGAGTATATGCTCTTCCCAAAATTCATAAACCTGAAAATAAAATGAGACCTATCGTAAATTGCATAAATTCACCTACTTACAACCTAGCTAAATGGTTAAATAAAAAATTCAGTAATTTTGAAAAATTTGAGAGTTAAGTATTAAACATTTTTGAGCTAGTAGAAAGGATCAGCAATACTACAGTGTCTGCTAATGATAAACTTGTTTCTTTCAATGTAACTGCTTTGTTTCCAAACATTCCTAGAGAAAAACTTTTGACATTTTTAAAAGAATGGTTAAGTTCTATAGAAATGAATGAAGATTTAATAAATCTTACTAATCTTTGTTTGGATCAACATTTGTTCAGCTTTAATGACAAATTCTATCAACAAACTTCTGGTTTGACAATGGGTAGTCCACTTTCACCTTTTCTTGTTGATCTTTTCATGAGCTATTTTGAAATACAGGTCACTAAAGCATTCCCTCTTATTTTTAAAACTTGGTATAGATATGTAGATGATATATTTGTTATTGTTCCTGATAAACATGTAAATCATGCTTTAAAACTTTTAAATTTACAAGATAAAGGCTACAAAATTCACATTAGAAACTGAAAGTGATGGCTATCTCCCTTTCCTGGATTTAAAAATAATAAAAAATGGCAAAAAATTGTATTTTGGAATATACAGAAAACAAACTCACTCTGATAATTAAATAAAAAATAATGGCTTTAACCCTTTTTCACATAAATTTGCTGTTTCTAATAGTTTAATTTATAGGTTAATTAATTTACCTCTTAATGAAGATGAATTCTATAATAAATATAAACACATTATCAACACTACTTTAATTAATGGTTTTAATACTGCTTTAAATAAATAAAAAAATTGAGAAGTTTAAATATAAAAAAGCAATTACAGAGATTTCTACGCATAAGAAAATAAAAGATAATTACATTTTTAAAACATTTACTTATCACCCTTGGGCAAATAAAAAATTCACAAATATTTTCAAAGAGTATGGTATAATGTTGGTTCCTCAAAATAAATACAGTATAAAAAACGTGTTAGGGTTTTCTAAAAAGGATAAAATTTCAAAAAAACAAAAATCTGGCATTTATCAATTAAATTGTGACCTTGTTTATATTAGCAAGACTTAACATCATTTAGAAACCAGAGTAAAAGAACACTTTAGGAATATTAAATACAAACAAATTGATAAATCAGCTGTGGCAGAACATTTTTGGAAATTTAATCATGAAATAAATCCATATGTTAAATTATTAAAACACTTAAATGGGCCCATAGATTTAATGGTTTGGGAGAAAATATTTATATCAAAGTATAAAAATCATGCAACGAATTTTGATATACCACCAATTGGCTTTGATTCCAGTGGTTAGCAATACCTTAGTACACAATCCACCTAGTAGCAGTAACCATAACAATTTATATAAACAACAAGAGCAAAAGTAAATTGAGATCAAAAAGAAACAAAGCTGAGGATGCAATAGACCAATTTATTGCGAAACTAGACCTTGGATTCCAAAAGATAAGTGAAGATTTGTTACAATTATTAATTATTATATTAATAATAGGTAAAACAGTCTATTTATAATTATAATATGTATATAAATATTGAGAACTGTCTAAAAATAGTGTATGACACACATGTTACAATTGTGTTGTGTTGCGTCGTTCATAAGATTACTGTACTCGGACTACAGCCTTGTTTTGTGAGCTTCCTACTTACAATATAAAACACCATTTTGCCCACTTGTATCATAAATTAAGTATTTAGGCTCTATAACAAAAAATAGGCCTTGTTAGGTCCTAATGCAAAAATTAGGTTAGTTTATGCTCTATAAAATTGATGTTAGTCGTTGGTACCTAAAACATTAAAATACTGAAATTTGGAGAGTAAGAGTTAAGGAATTAAACAGGCCAAAACCTAAGAATGGGCTTGGTAATAACAGAGGGGAGTGAATTGTGCAACAATTTCATCTTTACACCTGCATGAGAAGGGTTCTTTGATATGAAACCTGACCACTTGCATGTTGTTGCACATCAGAATCAAAACCAGCTGCCCACCCATCTCTCAAGACAGGATTTCTGTCCTACATTTACTACGCATTCATTACTTCAGTAGACCATTTTCATTTGTAAAGATGGGAGGCAGTCATCTTCACATCATATATTTGCATGTAAATGTTCTTTTAAATACAAAGTGTATCATTGAGCTCATGAAGAATTTATCCTGACGTTTTTGGCCTAATAGCCTCCTTCTAAAACTTTAGTTCATGATTTTGCGAGTAATTTAATGCTAGGTTTCAGTGCAAAACTGGAAACACATGCAAAGATGTATAGTGATAGAAGAAAAATTAGACAAACATTGCAAAAATCTTGAACTTTTGCCCTTAGCTGTCAAAGGGCATTTCCAGAACTTTTTATGAGGTAATAGTTAATTTTGTCATATTTTTATGTAGGTGGCCAAGTGGTTAGACAGCTCACCCTCCCAGAGGCCTGCATGCGAGATTTGTGATGGATGAAGCTGTCCCTGAACGGGTTTTTTTTCGAGTTCTCCAGTTTCCTTTACCATTCATTCCAACAATTGGTCCATGACATGGATGATTTCTTTCATCATCATTTCCTCACTTTCATACCCAACCTGGCTTCTCTCTGATCTGGGCCTCTGCTACTCAACAGGGGTCTGACCCCAGGCTTTGGCTACACACGAGGAGAGTAAAGAAAGATATATTTGAATGTACTGGTTTACAGGATACAGATTTAACAAGCGCAGACGACCAAGCTTTCCACACATAAATCCTCATGCAACCAGTCAGGTTTTATGTCATGGACAAGAACATGGAGTAACACTCACCTGAAAGGCAGCGTATGCGATGGCTGTGAGCGGACGATTGTTCGAGAGCTCTCCTATTCTGAAGATATCAATGCCCCATTTGTCGATCTCGCCCAGTGTCTTGCCCAGGTCTTCCTCACAAGGTGTCTCGACGCCGTACTTGGGCAGCTTCTCGCCGGTGAAGCTGTTGGTGTGACAGAGAGGCTTCTTGACGCCGGAGATCTGGGACATGGGGGTGGAGCCATGGCGAGGGCGTTCCTTCTTCTTGGGGGCTCTAGTTTCCGTATCTTCTATCCTCAGGGAAGGCAAGTCCAGCTCCTGCTGCTTGTCTGCAACAAAACACTTATATTGCAGCTTATGGAACAGGGTTGCCAACTTGACGGATTTTTAAGTTGTATGACGGGCAAAATTTAGTTTTGACGGATATTATTAATTAGGTAATGTTATATTGGTTTTCTTTAGAAACATCGTCATGGATGTAAATCTTTGTGTACCTGCAAATATATTTAATGTATTGCATTAAATACATATAGGATATAACCGAAAACCGAATTAAAAAGAACTCTTTTGCTTTTCTTCCAGAAGCGCTTGCTCTTTCATAGTTTGTAGTTAATTACTGTGCAATTAGATCTCTTAATTCTCTTTCTGATCTAATCAATATATTTATCCAAAGTGCTGCCCCTGAATTTTAATTTAATTTTTATTTTTGAAAGAAAATACGGAAATTGCTAATTTTGACGGATTTTTGGATGTTGGTCTGACGGAGCAAAATCATGTGTTGGCAACATTGGTATGGAACATAAAACAAAGCTACAACAGCTCAAACACTATGAGATTGTGTTTTATGTAAACTGGAAGTGGGACCAAATGGTGAACATTAACAACGAGGGTTCAAACAACATGAGATTATATTTTATGTACAAGGGGCGTACAATAAGTCCTTAGAAAATCCAAGAAATTACACCTGTGGCATCGAAAAAAAGTTTGTATTTAATAACCGTCGTCTCTTACTACATGACAGTTAAAGTTTCAGCTATATCCATCACGTGGTTTCCTCGGCATACGCGATTGAATCACCAATGCTTCTTTAAAAAGTGGGAGGGGGAAAAACGAGTTTCGTGCGGTGATTAAACACTTCTATATAAAAGGCTTAACATCGAAAGAGATAAAACCAGAGTTGGATGAAGTTCATGGCACATCTGCTCTTGCGTTTGCAACAATTTACAATTGGATAAATACATTTAAACATGGTTGTACATCCACAAATCATGATCATCGTTTCGGACGTCCAGTAGAAGTGACTTCCTACGAAATGATTGACAAAATCCAGGATATGGTTTTGAGTGATCGACGAATCAAAGTTCGCGAAATAGTAGAGGCCACAGGCATATCACAAGGTATAGTGTTCTCACTTTTGCACAAAAAATTAGGTCTTACAAAGGTCTCGGCAAGATGGGTGCCGCGTTTGCTCAAAATGGGGAATAATCGCAATCTTGTGATCGATTAGGAAGCTGCTTTGGCACTTTTTCGTTGCAACCCTGACGAGTTTCTGCGTCGATAAATACCCATGGATGAAACATGGATACAACACTACACTCCAGAGACAAAAGTACAGTCGACACAGCTCCGAAGAAAGCAAAGGTGGTGAAATCTGCAGACTAGATGATGGCCTCGGTTTTTTGGGATACACGTGGAATCATCCACGTGCACACCCGCGTAGTTTCGATGGCGAAAATTATAAAATTAAGATTCGAATTACTACAACATCCGCCATATTCACCAAATTTGGCTCCCAGTGACTTAATTTTATTTCCCCAACTTAAAAAAGTGGCTCGGCGGAAAACGATTCACATCTAACGAAGAGGTCGACTCCCGAAGAGATGCCTATTTTGAGGACCTTTCGAAATCCTTTTTTTTTTTTTTTTTTTTGGGAAGGCTTAAAACAGTTTGAGAAACGCTGGGAAAAGTGTATCGAGCTAAATGGAAATTATGTTGAACAATAATAATAAAAACAAATGATTTTTGGCAGATTTTTATTGTCTTTTTTTAAGGTCTTATTGAAAGCCCCTCGTGTGCCGACCTTAAATACAAAATTAAGTATTTAAACGACCTTTCTCTTTTGAGTTATGGTGTTCGCACATCATGCTCTCGTAATCGAGTATAGTCTTGGAGGGAAGTTAGATATTTTTTGTTTGTTTGTTAAATCTTTGCTACGAAATTTTGGAAGGAGCACAATATGTCCTATCGGCTAACGACTGGGATTAGAAAGGATCTTCCAACAGCCATACAAACGCTCACGCTAGCTAACCTCCGGCTTTTCCTCTCCAGCTTTAACATCCTTCCAAAGTTTGTATGACATGTTTAATAGTATAAAGTGGTTGAAGTGAGGAAGGTAGGCTAACAGGGTTTGAAGCAGTTAGTTTATTTGTTAATGCGACTTTCTTGAGTCTAATGTGTCGCAAGAGAGTTGATCACGCAGAAACACGGTTATGGGGAGAAAGAACATCTGACGTCAGAACACTCTACGTCACAAGGCGTCGCTCTAATCAACCTAACATCCGCTTTTAGTTAATCCGCGCGACATACGGTACCTGCAGATTGCCTCTATCAGCTTCATTTCACGTCCAATTACCCAGAAACCAGCCAATAAATATGCCACAAAATGTCATACTATCACCAAGTTTTACTTTCTCTAGTCCCGTGTGTACAATGTACATAGGGGATAGAGAAGGTTTTGTATTCCACACAAAAATTCACCGGAAATATGTGGTGGACTGCATAGCTAAAAACAAACAGACCACGAAATACCAAACTTGGTATTTAGGTTTAGTATCTTCCAAGGATGCGCCACGAAGATTTACAAGAAAATCCCCCCCACCACAAACTGCCCTTTACATGAAAAATTTTCCGAAAATTTTGATTTTCTCAAAAATGAATTATCTTGGAATAGCCTCTGAAGACCCCTTTATTCTGGAAGAGTTTTTCAGAATTTTGCATAACGGTATACCGTAAGAGATAGACAAAAACTTACTTCACAAAAATTGTAGATCTCATTAAAACACGCAAATTATATCATCTACTTTTTTTAAACTAATTTTATTTTTCTCAAACCGGAAGTGACGTTTCGTTTAATCTCTTGTTTTACTGTAGGGCCATGCATAGCGAGACGAGCTTCAGTTGTTTCAAAGAGGTCTAGCTTTTTAAACAATCTGATGTGTTCCATTCACATGACTTTCTCTAGCTATTCCGCAAACAAACGTTTATTCAAAAGATTAATGTTTTAGCTACATTCTGCTAATCAAGAGAAGAATTAGTCTTATTTTCAACTCCTTGTAAGCAGAAAGGAAATAAGAAAATGCACAGGTTAAAGCAATAGTCTCGCCTTTATGTGACACAATTGAAATTCCAATCTTTTGCTTGCCAGAAATAAACAAACGAGGGCCGAGAAGAAATATGTCTTCGCGTTTGAGAAAAGTGTAAGTATTGTGTGTTTTAATATCTACATTTTTTATGCAGTAAGTTTTTGTATATCTTTGCCAGTTATATAAAAGTCATCCAGAGTCTTCAGTGACTATTCCCGAAAATTCAAGATATACATTTCTTTTGTCATAAAAATATCTTAAATATAAGGTATTTTAATCAAAATTGTTTGAGCCATTTTTGAGAAAATCAAACTTTTCGAAAAATGTTTCATGTAAAGGGTAGTTTGGAGTGGGAGGATTTCCTTGAAAACCTTCGTGTTGCATCCTCGGAGATGGTATTTAACGATCTTTTCGTTTTTGAGCTATGCTGTCCACAAACACACACAAGGACCTTTATCATTTTTTTTTCTTTTTTTTTAGATTCATGGGGACCCAAAACATATATTTCCGGTGAAATCCTGGCATGGAATTTTTGGTTGCAATACAATACCTTCTCTATACACTATGTACATAGTACGTATAGAGAAAGTTAAAATTTGACTAACGATTTAGCCTAGTGTAGTCCCCTATTTTCCGTCTACTTACAAGGACGCAAGTAATACGACAATTTCTGCTAATGCTTACCTTGATTAGCATGTCGTAGATGAAATAATAATCTTTTGTAAGGAAAGTTGGTTGTGTAACAGCTGGAGAAAGTCATGTGAATGGAGCACATCAGATTTTTTCAAACTGGCATGAAATTCGTAAATAAATCTGATTCGTTGCATTCACATGACTTCAAAGAGCCATCCTTTAAAAAATATGGGCATGCCCAGCTAAAAATATTGCGGGGGGGGGGGCGGGTCCCTGTGATTTTTAAAAGTTAAGTGGGCTGAAAATTTTGTACTTATTTTACATTTAATTTTAGTTATTGTTAAATTTATGTTATATAGGATCTTTCAAAAGTTACTTTAATCCGGTATAAAAAAGAGGATTTTATGAAATTAGAATTTGTTATTAATTTACGGATATTAAACACCATTCATTCTGCTACTCTATGAACATCATTTTGCAGATGATGTCTTCGGATATTAGCAATTTCTTGCGAGATAGCATCTTTCAGTTGTTGGATGTGTCAGGAAAACTCGTTCTTTAAGGTAACCCCACAACCAAAAGTCGGTCGGATTGAGATCTGGAATCGCGGCGGTTACTCTGATGGAACTATACAAATGGAATATGGGAGTGCCTTTAAATTGTTAAAGAGTTCTAAATTTGCTCAGACTTTGAGAAAAACACCTCTTGCTTTCATAATAGCATTGAATCAGCTGTATTCTATTGTTTAGTGATAGCAGTATCGATAAAATTAGTAAGGTTTTAGTCAAAAACTGAATGTAATCTCTTTGATTTATTGTGAGGTATAAATGAAACCATTTTGTATTTTACCATTATATAAATAACTATTTTATGTATAATTTGAAAGATAGCGATATTACCATGTTGTTAAAGCTACCCACGATTACGGCGAGATGAAGAAACAACAAAAAGCCTCATTGTTTGACCAGCATACGACTTCTTTTGTTTTATCCTATCTCAAACAGTATAATATTTAAAGGCGTTTAAAGTTTTAAAAGGCTTTTGAAATGCCTATACTCTACTTAAAAGGGGAGAAGGGAACCATTACAAATTGTGTCGTGTTGACAAATAAAGAAAAAGCAGACGTGACCCACAAAACCTACAATTTTGTCATAAAGTGCGCCTTTCAGTTAGAAGCGCAGAATTGAAAATTAGAATCCACAGTATTAATTTCAAACTGTAGGTGGTAAAAGTTTAGATCTAAAAATTGGTGGGGGGGGGGGTCCAAACTACGCCAACAGGCACGCCCGACCTACAAACTATTCCTTAGAGAATGTCATATGAATGTAACACATCACTTTATTACTTTCTCTACACGCACTGCAGTGTATAAAGGTGTTGTATTGCACTCAAAAATTCGACACCGAGATTTCACCGGAAATGCATGTTTTAGGATTTCCTGAAGCCAAAAAAGCAGTTTTAGAAAAAGGTCCGAGTGTATGTGTCCGTGAGTAGCATAGTTAAAAATGAAAAGGCCGTTAACTCGGTATTCAAGTTCAGTATCTACCAAGTATGCGACACGAAGATTTTCAAGAAAATCCTCAACTACCCTTTACATGGAACATTTTTTGAAACTTTTGGTTTTCTCAAAAATTGCTTTAAGGATTTTGATATTTAGTTTGCAAATAAAATGAATATCTTAAATTTTCTGGGAATAACCTCCAAAGGCCTCTTTATTCTAAATGTTTTATTTTGTTTTTTTTTTAATTTTGCATAACTAGTAAACGTAAGAGAAAGATAAAAACTTACTACGCAAAAAATGTAGAACTCCTTAAAACACACAATTTATGTCATACCTTTTTTTTTTTTCTCGTGGAGTTGACCGCTTTCGAGATATTCCTTGTTATTGGTTTCATTTTTAAAACTCTTTAAAACTTTTCTCATACGGAACTTGTCAACTCCTGGCCACGCAAAGAAACGGGGATTTCAATCCCATAGCAACCACATTTTAAAACATGTGACTGTCGGTTTAACCTACTGAAATGAAATGGAGTTTTATTTATGGACGCTCTTCAACTACAGTGGTTCTCAGCGTCCCATTCTGTTCGAGTGAAAGACTGCTCAATTTTGCTCAAAGGCCTCTTTATCATGCTTGAGGTTTTTTTACGTGGCGTATATCTACGACACGGGACCAATGACTTTACTTCCCTTCCAAAGGAAGCCATGCTAAGCATTTTTACGCCGGAAAAAAATCCATCGTCCTCCACCGGGTTTCCCCCCTTCGTGGTGTAATGGTTACCATGCTAACTTCATAAACCCAAGGTCGCGGGACGCTGGATTTTTTTCGGAGGTAAAACTCCTTAGCATGGTTTCCTTCGGAAGGGAAGTACAGCCGTGGGTCTCATTTCGTAGATTTACGGCACGTAAAAGAACCCCAAGTCTGATGGAGAGGCCTCTAGGCAAAATTAAGCAGTCTTTCACGCCCAGTATAGAATGGGACGCTGAGAACCACAGCAGTTAAAGAACGTCCATAAATAAAACGCCATTTCATTTTATTCCCGCCGAGTTTGAACCCGCGACCTTGGGTATATGAGGTTAGCATGGTAGTCATTACACCACGGAGGCCTACTGTCCTCCTTTATTTCCCTTCTACTTATAAAGAACTAAGTAAAGATCACCTCTGCTAATGTTTATCTCGATTATTATGAAATAGAAGAATAAGCTTGTTAACAATAATTTGTTACAGAGATGTAGAGAAAGTCATGTGAATGGAGTACATAATTTTTTTAAACACTCTACGCCGGCATGTGTTGAGATAAATGTATATAGAGCTTTAATATCCCCACTAAATGTCAAAGGAAGTTGACAGAATCTGGCCATATTTAGCAAACTTTTCTTAATGACATCCACCTAGACAGAGCCTCCAAAAACGAAGTGAGTTTACACAAACACTTGAACTCTCAAACATTGTGTAGCCTTACTGAACCGTAGCCAATGTTTTAACGTTGGTAGATCATGCTGATATAATTATGATGGTCATGAGTTTGCAAATGAACAATCATTATTATACAGGGTTCGTGACCTTCAACTTAACCTCTCACTGGGGCACGCAGCTGTTTGGAAATTATGCCTGGCAACAAAAGGAAAATGTATTTCGTGCTGTTCATTCTAATGAACTTCATTCTTTGCTGTGGGCGTTTAAAATGAAGCGGTTCATTATAATTGCTTTGCACAATACTACTATACTCCCCCAAAAACGATGACCTCCGCCCCGTACCAACTTCATATATCCAAGGTCGCGGGTTCAAACCCGGCGGAGGGAGATGGTTTTTTTCGGGCGTAAAAATCCTTAGCATGGCTTCCGTCGGAAGGGAAGTAAATCCATTGGTCCCGTGTCGTAGATTTATGGCACATGAAAGAACATCAAGCCTGATAGAGAGGTCTCTGAGCAAAATTAAGCGGTCTTTTATGCCCAGTATAGAATGGGATGCGCAGAACCACGCATCCATAAATAAAACTCCATTTCATTTCCCAACCCGTATCTTTGACCAGGCCCTTCTCCTGCCACTGGACTATGACCATTGGCAAACAAAAGGCCACCCTCATCAGGAGAGTGAGAAGCAATGTGGCCAATTGTTATGTTTCATACATTTCCTTCAGTTTCGTCAGTATTTTCAGTTTGACATAATTTTCAAACCATGCACAACATGACGTTCATTTTCCGAACATCACCCGAACTTGAAGATGTAAATCAACTTCAGCAACTTTGATCTTCTTCCTCAAAATCCTCAGTAAAAACTTAAATAGCTCTGTCATTGAGAATATTTACTACTACGGCACCACAGGCGATTATACTGATGGTACATGGAATAAAGATCCAACACCGGTGGAATGTGATGGCGGGGGAAACCGGAGAACCCGGAGAAAAGCCACCCCTGCGCCGCTATGTCCACCACAACTATCACAAGCGGTGGCTTGGAATCGAACCGGTCCTCTAGGTGAAAGGCCTAACCACTCGGCCACGACAGGGCCAGGTTACGTAAACAAATAGAGGTGATAGTGAAAAATGTAGATTGTTCTTGTGAATCATTCTGGTGGTATAATAAATAGTAATAATATGAATTAAATTACAGCAAAGGCAAGAGACACCAGTGCAACCGCGTAAAACAATTTTAATTGACTTAAGGGTATGTATGACTGAAATCACACGAAAAATCTATAAAAAAAAAATCGAATTAATTTATTTTAATTCCATAAAATAATTTAAACATTCCTGAATATAAAAATGTTTCCTTAACTGGAGCTACAGTAAAGCATTAAAAGTGGAGTACTAGGCTCGCAAAAAAAACTCAGTTCGACGAGATCTCATTCGCATTAAGCCGAAATTGTGTAGAAGAAAAAGACAGCAGCAGAGGAGAGGAAAAGGAAAACTGAGGGTCCAATCCACCAGCCTGATGGATTTTAATGTGAGCCATGCATTCAAATCTTTCCTTGTCCTCGCTATGGATATTTTCAACATTTTTCTTCCTGTAAAATGCTCCTTTGCGGAACAGTTTTTCTCTTACGCAAATGAATTTTGCTATACATGCTCACAGAAGTACAATGAATAAGAATTTCCTTAGGTTTTAACTGCCAGATGTATTTTAGCATATGTTTTACAATTTTCAAACATAACAATTAAAATTGTGACAAAAAAGCACATTCATAATTAAAACAAATTGAGCCTAAACCAAAGGAGACTCGGAGAACCTAGGACAAATTCAAAAAGTAGATACATTGTGAACCCAAGGTTAAAATATTAGACTAACATTTAAATTATTTAGTGACCTGACAAGAACTAAAAAAGACCATAACCTCCAAACCATTAGAGCAAAGTGGATGAAATTTGCATTATATTTTATTTGTATTATATTATATCTGTGGTATACATTTAAAAGAGTTAACAATATTAGTCTGCAATTTCAAACTTTCAATCATACATGTCCTTAAGTATGTATTCATTTATAAATACAGCAATGGTGTAAGTTGAAATTCCTGCATTTAGTCCTGGTAACCTAATATATCTGTGCGTTTTGCTAATTTTACTGCATGTACGAGGCGTGTACTATTCCGTTCTACTGCCACCGCAACGCTAGTGTTGCAGTTCCACGCATCAGCATTCGTCTCTCTGATTCATTGTCCACTGCCGGGTCGTGTTGTGTTTACATTCTTAGTGATCGTTTAAAATGTTGAAGACAATTTCTGATCCGCCGACTGTGAAGCGTGTTTCGCAATACGGGTTTTGAACGCAAGGAAAATTAAGCTAGGCAATTTATTGTTCATGACGAAACAGGAGTGGGCGGCCTTCTGTTGTCACACAAATGAATGAGACAAATTCTTGAAGACATTCGGTTCACAAAAAGAATGTGCTTTCTTTGAAGAGGGTACACTAAAGCTGATTCCCCACTGACAAATGCCTGAACAATTGTGGCAACATGTTGAAAAATAGGCGAACAAATTCTCTTTCGTGTACAAATAAACATTGTTGTGAAAACAGATATTTTATGTTTTTTATTCCAAACCGGTACTTTCCGGACATGCCTCGTATATGTATGAACTATGTATATTAAATCCTGAAACTTTTTATGTTATACAGGTATTTATTGTTTAAGATGTTGAGAGTAATATTTGACAGATAGTTTAATTTTACCATGTAATCCTTACCTATGCCTTTACTTCCTTTACTTATGATTTGATTAATGCAGCAGCTAAGTATGAGCTGCAAATTATTGATGTTTTAAGGGCAGCAATCGGTCGGCGATAACACGTAATAATTATAGGAGTAGAGGAAAATGAAGGGAAGGAGGGAGATAGAATCTCATCTCGTTACTTAACACGAGATTCTATACACATTGTTTATATACCTCCCTAATATTTTTCTGACTACGCTACTGACCTAGAGTAGTCAGATTGAAAAAACTCAATGCCCGTGACGGGATTTGATCCACGGATATCCTGATTTCCTTCCAGTTGCTCTAACCACTGAGTTAGAGTGGCAACATGCCGGTACGGCACTAAATTCTCCAAACGACTCGTATTTTCCTGGTCATCCACAAAGCGACACACATTGGCGACGTACAAGTTCGTAAGTACTTAAATCTCGGGTTTTATAGTTTAACAACTATAGGGTCTTTAAATTACAAGGTAACCCCCTGTCGCGGCCTCTCTCCACTGCGCGAGAGATCCGAGAGTCCTTGTCTTAAATAAATGTTGAAAATATTGACTATCTACTCCCAAACAGGCAGTATAACAAGCTAAAGATGTTCTCACTCAGCAGCAGAAATCCCTGTGTAATCTACACAAACTTAGTGATAACATCAAGAAATCACAAGGATTCCTGCTGCTAAGCTTAGACCAATATTTTCGTAAATTGTGCTGCCTATGTATGAGCAGAAGGTCAATATTTCCGTAATTTGTCTTGAGATGCGATCCCGGATCTCTCGGTCCCGACAGGGGATACCTTATAATTTAACGACCCTATATTAGGTCAATCAATGCGAATGAATTATTCTCGGCAATGGCAATGACTTTTTCAGTCTGACTCTTACCTCTGCAATTTCTGTCCTACACACGACTGGTGTGAAAGAAACAATTAATTTGAATTATGAAGCTGGATGTTCTAGCTTTGGTCGACTCATGAAGTGTTTGAACTGCCATTGAGTGGTTAGTTCAGAAAGACTGAAGTTGCGCAATGCACAGAGAAGGTGTCATTAGAAGTACAGTCTGGGCTGAAATCGGAGTGGGGTATGGAGCAATACATAAAAACAGGTACCAAACTCATTAGAGAGGGGTTCGCGTGGATTAGACTAGGAGCATGTAGGAGCACGAAAATGGTACGAGAATCTGTCCCATTTACGAGGAGGAAGAGTCGTGGACTCACATCTTGGCAAGATGTGGGGGTACGGAGGAATGGCGGGAAAAATATTTGCCGCGATTTTTTACCACTGCGAATGTAGGGATAGAAGCATGTTGGACGCTACTGGCAGGCACGGAAAACATGGACGGGTTAGGTAAATTTATACTTAAGGCAAGACAGCTGAGATCTGAGGAGGCTGCCAATAGAGAAGGGGGGGGGGATAAGATCAACTAAACAAAAGTGACTACATTGTTCTACATACATATATATTATGTCATACTTAGGTCACTATTGTGCTAGGGTTGTATATATTATGTGTATATATGTCTTTTAAGTGTAATTATCTATTATAAGAGGGTGCATTTATGAAGGTGTACTCTGTGCTGTAAATTTAAATTGCTATATTTTAATATCTTTGTATCTTTATTTTCGGATTCACTCTTAATTTTATTGTTGTTTAATATTGCTTTTGACTGTGTATATCCTTTGTCTTTTTATTTTCGTGTTTACTCTTCTAATTCTTTGTTGTGGTGGTTGTTTTAATATTGCTTGTAATGTGTATTACAAAAGCACGTACGGTCTGTGGACCCGTGCGACTGTTGAAATTCTATGTATGATATTGCTATGTTAATAAATACACTTATTCATTCATTCATACTTTTGAACTACTCATTCACCAACTATTCAAATGTGACATACGGATATGTACTTACCGAGGAAGGTGGAGCAGATGTATTCGGAGATTTGATTCCCAGATTTACTCGACTCCGAGAAGTGACTCAACTCCTTGTTCAGCATCCGTTTGAACTGCAACAAAAAACAATAGACAGTGTTATAAACTGCTTGAGGTGTTGGTATTTTGTCAAGTGCCCCATCAGTGTATTAGCGTGACGCATTTACTGACGCAATTCCTGCCGAATGCGTGACTGCCAATCGTGACCAACCTTGTCACCAGCAATGTCGTTCGTTATTCAACACGATTTTGTAGGGCACGAGTTTCTACATATGCAGGTTGGGTATCAAGGTGACAGATTTGCAATCTGGAGGTCGCGGGTTCAAATAAAGGATGGTGCACGAAAAACCGGGGAATAGGGGGGGGAGGAATCTGTCATTAAATGTCACTAAAAGGCTTTATACATTTTTAAATTGAAAACTGATAGCAGCACAAGAACCACTTTAAGTAAGTCTGCCTCCATGACAAAACTCATTGTGCCAAGTGCAACCATTCACGAGCAAATTAATTTTTTCCATAACAAAATTGCATCATTTTTAACCAGTTTTCTTGATTGCAAAATCATCATAGTATCCACAATTTTAAAGATAGCAAGTTCTGGTTTGCTGCAGATATCTTCATTTTTGATATTTTTGATCCACATACATATGGACATCTTGAGATTTTACAAGACTCTAAGAACAGGATTGAGAAGTCTGATGTTTAGGCGTGTCAAACTTTTGACAGATACTGTACTATGCTTGGTGCTGTAAACTCCCGTTGTTCTACAGAGTGGTGCACGAAACACCACCGACGAGTACTAGAGTGCTCATTTACCATGTTTCCATGAGAAATTGAAATCGATTCGAGTCCAATTCCATCTCAATACGAACCGTGTTTGGAATTGTGTTGGCGAGCCTGTTAATTATACTTGCTATTTGTTATTTTATTTGAGGTTATTGACTACTCTCATAAGAAATAATATATAATGATTATTTTCACTCCTTTTTTCAACTAAATACATTATTTAACTGAAAGAACAAGTGTGAAACTGACAGTTATTAAAAGTGAAGGTTGGCTGCCTGTATTGTCACCTTGTTACCAATAACCAAGACAGGAGATTAACAAACGAACGTCAGGTGCGACAAGATTTTAAAGAAATGAATATCAGCTGCGATAAGATGTTTTGACCATATCGCTCCAGTCAGATGACCGCGATTGGTTGAAACTGCCTACTGCGCTTTAATAGTTGAGCTAAATTGTCACAACAATGTCACTTCGACACAGCATAGCACAACAATATTGTGTGTTACTCAACTCTGAAAGTGAAGTAAGAACATAGCTTTCTTCGCCAGTTGCGTAAATAACTAATCGCTGTACTAGTACCAAGGATGTATTTTGTTCAGAATTCTGAACCTGACATTGTGGAAAACTAGGTAGAACTCTTGTAAAGTTATGCATGTGCTAAATTTAAATAAATAAATAAATAAATAAATTGTAAAACATTTAAGAATTAGATGTTTTGAAAATTAATTATAAATTAAAAAATATAACATGTTTACTTTCTCTAGCCCGTGTGTACAACATACACAGTGAACAGAGAAGGTATATTTAGGCGTTTTCCACAAAAAAATTCGATACCAAGATTTCACCGGAAATATGCTTTGATGTCCCCTGAGTCCGAAAAAAGAACTTTTAGAAAAAGGTCCGTGTGTCTATCAACATCAAGGCTCAAAAACGAAAAGTCGGTTAAATACCAAACTTAGTATTGAAGTTCAGGCATCTGCCAAGGATGCGACACGGTGATTTTCAAGAAAATACCCCTCAACTATCATTTACATGGAACATTCTTTGAAAACTTTAAGTTTCCTAAAAATGGCTGTAATTATTTTGATTGAAATAGGAAAATGGCTGTAATTATTTTGATTGAAATACTGTATATTAAATATATTCTCATCACAAATAAAATGTATCTTTTGAATTTTATGGGAGCTGTTTATTCTGGTTGAGTTTTACAGAATTTTAAACTTACTACACAAAAAAAGGAATACTCGTTAAAACTGATAATTTATGTCATATTCTTTTTTTTTTTTTTTATTTAGAGTTCACAGTTTTCGAGATATTCATTGTTATTGTTTTCAATTTTAAACCAATTAACTTTTCTCCAACGGGGCCAACCAAAGCGAACCGAACCTCAATTGTTTCATACAGCGACTGGATGTTAAAATATTTGATTATCGCATTCCCTTTCTTTCCTTCTACTTATAAGGAAGCAGTTCTGCTAAGTTTATCTAGATTAGCATGGCGTAGATACAAGAACAATCTTTCGGAAGAAAAATGTGTGGAACAGCTAGAGAAAGTTACGTTTCACTAATCGTATTTGAACTGCAATAAATACACAGGCGCCTACTTTAATAGGAATGCCTAACTTTAAACCTTGTTTACCACCAAATATTGATTTTCAGCGTTTTTCCACACTCATAATGCCCCAATTCATACCATTTGCTTTCAAACATTTCATACACTCTCTCAAAAGTAGGTACATGATAGAAAAGTATCAATACTTTGCAAAATAATCCTGCATTTTGAAAAATAAACAAACTTTTAAAATCAATAATTTTGGAAAGTAACGAGTAATACTGTTTCTAGAATAAAATAAGCTAATATAAAAGCCTGTTTTTTTGTTTTTTTAATTTAGCGTATTTTAACCTAGTTGGTCATATCGGACGATGACTGAAATTGGTGAAATGGTGCTCAAATGATCTCGACATTCTTTTTCAGGATAAGGGAAAACCCCGATAAAAGAAAAAAGCTTATCCGGATAACTCATCCTAAGCGAGATTCGAACTCACGATTGAATGTGAGGCAGACAAGCTACCACCGCACTGCCCAGGCGGGAGATACACATTTTTGTTAACACGGTTATTGTACAACTGAATTTATTATCTGATTATTTTATAACATTTTAAGTTCCTATTACAACGAATGTACACAATACAAAATCAATTTTTAAATAAACAAATAAGCTAGAATTTTGAAATATGGCAAAAAACATTGATGTATTGTATGTACTAATTGACTTAAATTTCGTTCAGATAAATTGGATACTGTGGTTTATCCGAATTTCAAGATTTATTCAAACGTAAAAAAAAGAAAAAAAATCGACCAAGAGAATAAGTGAGGAATTACGATATAAACAATTCCGATCCCACTGAACATCCTATCGAAATTAGGAAAGATTCTATTTTGTTTTATGGTGAGAACTTGAAGACCGGTTAGGTAGGTTTTGGCAAATATCCAAATTAAGCGCCAGTAATGCATAAATAGGAATAATCAGGATGTTGAACCCAAATCACAGAAGCGCCCCATGTTTGGTATTCACTTTGGCTGAAAGTTTTGTGGTCAAAAACAAGCTTGTTTACTTACTACATAATTTGCAAAACAAAATCATATGTAATAGCAGATACTTTTATAACCTATAACTAAGTTAACGTAACGAGAGAAGCACGTGGTTGGCGTATTTGATAGTTAATCGGGACTTAGTAGTCAGTTTGTATAATTGTAACGTGTCCTCTTGTATCTGTGTATAGCACAAAAGCACGTGGCCATGATATGGGACAAAAATTGGGTTATCTGGTATAAAAATCGCCTTTCTCCGCATAACCTACATATACACGTGACAGGACCTTTGACACAGTTTAATATATACGGCAGCCTATTTGACCGTGAAATGGGGCACAATTTCGACTCACCTGGTACACAGCCATGCCGACGAGCACGCCGATGTCCATGATGAGGCTGAGCCAAGCGATGCCGTCCACAAAGAGACCCATGCCGTCGTCGCTCATGCTACAACTCTGAATCCGGACTTTACTAAGATAGGTATATGTACCGGCCGGTCCGGAGCCGTGCGTGACGCGATTGGCTAGTCGTGCGAAGGCGTAAATACCTTCCTTCAACAACCTTGGCGCCGAAATAGAGTGGTTGAGCTAACAGCTGCTTCCAGGAACCCGTCAGTGACAGCAGTAGTCTACCATAGAGATCTCCCAGAGGAGAACCAGGAACCCCGACGCCGACGACGGAAAGAAGGCAGGCGAGGAAGTCTCTATACTCGACAACAATGACCGAGTTTCCAGCCAATTGTTGTGATCACTGCAGCAGGCGCACCAACACCTGCACCCACTTGACTTGATGCTCTTCGCGCAGGGAAGTTGAACTTTGCCGACAGCGCCAGAGAACAGCGTTACCATTTTGTGAACACTCCCGGGGAACTCGACAACCCCCCTCTGCCTCGTGCAGAGAAATCCGATGTCAAACTGAGAAGCTGGCACGGTACGCTAACCCGTACATCACTCGCACAACTAAACAATGCAGCCGCTAGCAAGTGAACTTATATAGCCCAGCTGTTGATCCGCTGCTGATAACATGTACAGTCACCTTCAACATTCAGTAGCAAGGTCACGGCAGAATCATATACAGGGCCACGAGCCAAGCTTCTTCTGTTTGATCGGTACCGCAGCACATTGCGTCTTTTTTTTAAATTAATACAACTTTGAGGTCAAGTATATGACCTCTACATCTATATAGTTCAGGGCCGGGGTTCAACTCCCGAACCCCGCGATAGCTGTTTTACTCGCGAATGCTGGCGATTATTACATCAACTAAAGAAGTAAGGAATTCGTATAAAGTAGATGCTGCTTAGGCGGAGTCACATTGCCTACCCATCAGCCTTTGCGACTTCACCTACGCACGGCAAAGTAATGAACTACTTTATCTACTATGAGCGCCAACAACAGCGTTAAATCACTGTTGCCAACCTTGAAAATGTCACTATACTTAAAATCCGCATTGTTACTTTCTCTACACAGTAGAGAGGGTATTGCATTCCACCCAAAAATTCGAACTGATATTTCATCGGAAATACTGTTTTAGGGTCTCTTGTATAAATAAATAATTTAAAAAAGCTTTTTACTTTCTCTAGCAACGCGTGTAGAATGTATAAAGTAGATGGAGAAGATATTGTATTGCAACAAAAACTGCGATACCGAGATTTCACCAGAAGTACAAGTTTTGAGACTCCCCGGGGGGGAAAAAAAAGAACATTTTTTAGAAACACGTCCATGTGTGTCTGTGGACGGCATAGCTAAAAACGAAAAGTCAGTTAAATACCAAACTTGGTATTTAAGTTCAGTATCTTCCAAGGATGCGACACGAAGACTTTCAAGAAAATCTCCCCCCCCCCCAAACTATCTTTACAAAGAACATTTTTCGAAATGTTCGACTTTCTCAAAAATTGATTTTGATTGAAATACCGTGTATTAGGGATATTTACGCGGCAAATAAAATGTATATGCTGTATTTTGGGCTGGTGGAGAATACTGCGAAGTCCTCTTCATTCTGGATGGCTTTTGCATTGCTGGTAAACCGAAAACGTAGAAATTGCACATTTCATTAAAACACACAATTTACGTCACTTAAATTTTTTGTAGAGTTAAACATTTTTGAAATACTGTTTCAGTTTTGCAATACTTACACTTTTCTCAAACTGACAATTGCCATTCGTTTCATATACCCATCTTTTCTTTTATTCCTGGCAATTCAAAGAGAATCGAGTTTCAGTTGTTTTACTAGGATCAGCTTTAAAAGGAGTTGACTATTGCTTTAGCCTAGTTATTCACTTATTTCCCTTCTACTTATAAGAAACTAAGTAAAAAGACTGTGCTAGTGTTTTTCTCGATTAGCATGAAGTATATGAAAGAGCAATCTTCTATTTGATTAGATTGGTTGTAGAATAGGTAGAGAAAGTCATGTGAATGAAACTTATTCTTTTAAACACTCTATACCTACTCAAATATTCAAACAGTTGCTAAGACATCTGGCATGCTACGCTAAGCACACATGTGGCAAACGCGCCCAAACACCACAAAGTACGTACAGTAATTATTTTGAAGACACTTGTTTGCCCGAGATAAGAACAAAGATATGCAAAACAAAAGAAATCCTAATCTGAGGCTGTCAGAAGATGATCTAATGACCTCTGTGGTGTGTTTAACAACCGCATGTTGCAAAACAACCCACACTATTTTTATAGTACCCTTCTTCTGATGATGATGCACCTCGCATGATTCTGCGAATTGTAAAAGTAGTTTTGATTCTCTTATTTCAATTAATTTTTCGGCTCATGTTTGAAGTAGAGGCGGTTATGAACAGAAAACATTTGGGGTACGTAAAAACTGAAGTGTTTTATATACGAGAGCCGTTTGTTTTTCAACCTCCGATAGGCTATAAATAAAAGACAAGTTCATAGAAAATAATTATTTTACTACGAAAACCTTTGTACACTTATGCTTACTCTTCAGCATAATCACCGAAGAGATTGAGACATGTATCGTACCTGTGCACAAGCTTTGCAATACCCGCTTCAAAAAATGTTGCCACCAATGATTTCAAATGAGCATTGACGTTGTTTTGAAGATCTATCACTTTAGCTTAGTGTATTCCCTTATTTGCATTCTCCTTACAAGGAAACAAGTAATTAAGACCACTTCTGCTAATGTGCATTTCCAAAGTAAAATAGAGAGAAGTATATGCTTTTTAACAATAATTTATTACAACGATGTAGAGAAAGTCACGTGAATGGAACACATCAGATTTAAATTCAGAGGCTCTCAAAACATGTATTACCGGTGAAATCTTGGTATAGAATTTTTGGGTGGACCACAAAACCTTCTCTATACACCATGTACACAGTACGTGTAGATAGAGTAAAAATGTAGATCACGTTAAAAGACACAATTTATGTCATATACATTTTTTTTCGTGGAGTTGACCCTTTCCGAGATATTCCTTGTTATTGGTTTCAGTTATAAAATACTTAAAACTTTTTCATACGGGGAAGAAACGATTTTGAATCACTTAGCAATCAACAAAGCCTAGTGTATTCCTTTATTTCATTCTACTATCTACTTACAAGAAAGTAAGTAAGGAATAACTAATGTTTATCTTGATTAGTATGATGTAGATAAAAGAATAATCTTTTTGTAAGAATAGCATTTTTGCAGAACAGATAGAGCAAGTCGTGTGAATGAAACACGTCAGATTTTTAAAATTTTGTCTCAAAGTCTTTCTAATGTTAAGAAGGAAGAAAATGGAGCCCCTGGGTAGTTTGGAGGTAGCGTGTCTGCCTCACATTCAAAAGGTCCTGAGTTCGAATCTCGCTTAGTATGGTTACACGGATAAGGTTTTTTACGGGGTTTTTACCTTATCCTCAGAGGACGAATGTCGAGTAGCTTTAAGCTCCATGAACCTCGAGATCATTTCACCAATTTCATTCATCGTCCGAGATGACCAGGTTAAAGGATGTTAAGCTAAAAAAAATATGATGTGTTCCATTCATATAATTTTCTCTACATCTCTGCAACATATTATTGTTAAAAAGCTTATGCTTATATTTACTTCATTCTAATCAAGAAACAATTGCTGAAATAGTCCTATTACTTGCTTCCTTGTAAGTAGGAGCGAAATAAGGGAGTACCATAGGTTAAAGTGATAGTCAAAATCTAGTTGCTGTATGACCGAAGTTTCTTCGTTTGTATGGACAGCAGTTGACAAATTCCTGTATGAGAAAAGTATAAGTTTTTCAAAGCTGAAACCAAGAAAAAGGAATATCTAAAAAACGACCAACTCCGCAAAAAAGGTATATAAAATAAATTGTTTTAACGTGCTCTACATTTTGTGTGTGATAAGTTTTTGTCCATCTCTTACGGTCAGCAGTTATGCAATATTCCGTAAAATTCATCCAGAATAAAGTAGTATTCAGAGGGTGTTCCCTGAACATTCAAGATATATATTTCATTTGTCATGTAAGTACATTTAATATACGATATTTTAATCAAAATCGTTAGAGCCACTTTTGAGAAAATCAAAATGTTTGAAAAAAGTTCCATGTAAAGGGTAGTTTGGGTTGGGAGGATTTTCTTGAACATTTTCGTGTCGCATCCTTGGAAGATACCAAACTTAAATACCAAGTTTAGTATTTAACAGTCTTTTCGTTTCTGAGCTATGCTGTCCACAGACACACTCAGACACACACATAGGAACTTTTCTAAAAAAAAAATTGGATTCAGGGGGTCTCAAAACATATTACCGGTGAAATCTCGGTATCGAATTTTTGGGTGCAATAAAATACCTTCTCTATTAGTACGTGTAGAGAAAGTTGTGTGAATGGAACACATCAGAGTTTTAAAATAAATGTCATCGGAAAATCTGGTGAGCTGTGAAGCAATAACAAAATGGAGTAGAGGTGGTGTGACTGTTACACAGAGGTTTGAGAGCACGCAGGATATAAATCTGATACGACGCAGTAAAGCGCTTTACAGTCACTCAGTGTAATGAAACATAAACTGGGAGCAGTTTTATTTCCCTTCATGAAATATACATAGCCAGCCAGCCAGCCAGTGCTTTGCATACGCACAAAGCTGCCGTGTTTCCAATTTCTTTAGGCGCTCTGGAAAGGATTTAGGACAGGGTTACCTCCATTAGCTTATAACAATAATCCTCACACAAGTCTGAACCTGTGACCTTACGACACTTCATAAACACTCAAGCTATTTCAGTAACAAAGCCAATTAGCTGTTTTGTGTCACGAGAACCATCCTAGAAAGTAACGAACGTTTTGGCATAACTAAATAATAACCAAAGATATTAACATTTATACAGTTACAGCTTCTTCTCAACGTCATCGCTATTTATTGTCACTTGGTACCGCTAAATATCTGAGCCAAACCGCTGTATGGTGACCAAAGTAAAATACTAGGGTCGGCTGATATGTCCCGGTTCTCTCAATAAAAAACAGTATTTAACTTTTTTTTGCTTCATTTCTCAACATAATCTCATGAAAAGCTCATATATTTGTCATATTGGCTAATTTAATTAACCCATCTCTGTAGTGCGATCTATCAAGGTCCTCAAAATAGCTCCTCGTTGCTGTGAAATCTTCGTACTCCAAGAATTGTTTTGGTTTGGGAACAGGTGGTAGTCACCGGGTACTAAATCTGGCGAATAGGATGATTCTTCAAGTAATTCCAACTTTAATTCGCACATTTTCCCTATTGCAATGACTGAACGATGGGCCGGATCATTTTCGTGATGAAACAAGATTTTTTTTTTTTTTTTTTTTTTTTTTTTTTGCAAATGAGGTCTTTTTCTTTTCACCTCATCACTCAAAAATTGCACTAAGCTTACATAGTTGTCACCAGTGATACTTTTACCCTTTTCCAAGTAATAAAAAATAATTCCCTGTGCATCCCGGAAAACACTTGCCATAACCTTGTTAGCTAACAAAATTGACTTTGCTTTTTTGGAGTTGATTCACCTGGCGCAGTCCACTGTTTTGACTGTGATTTACCCTCTGGAGTGTAGCGATGTATCCAAGTTTCACCCGTCTCAAAAATTCGCTGGGATTTTTACGGTAGAGCTTTACATTCTTAACAGAAACAGTTTTTCTTTGCAACTTTTGATCAGGTACAATAATCGCAGCACCCATCTTGCACAGACCTTGTGAAAGCCCAAAGCATTACTTAAAATAACACCCGCACGTTTTCTTTTTTATATGTTTACAGTCTCTGCTAACTCAAACAAATTTAATCTGCGGTCTTCCAGTACTAAACGATGAAGTTTTTCAATGATCTCTGGAGTTGTCACGTCTACAGGCCGTCCAGAGCGAGGCCCATCACTAGTGCTCGTACGTCCCATTTTAAACTCTGCAACCCACCATTTAATCATTGAATATGAAGGGGCAGAGTATTTCAATATACTGTCCATTTGGTTCTTGATTTCTTTAGACGTTAAGCCTTTCAAATGGAAGTATTTAATCATTGCTCGTTTCTCCAAATCCTCCACTTTCGTGAAAACTCTAAAGTTGACTTATTTAAAATGCTGTCATTTGAAAACTAAACAAGCTATTGACCTGTAACTATGGATACAAGCTAGTCTAGAGTTAAACTATACGATGCTACCGTCTAACTGGCCTAGTGGTGCCATATCTGTGTGAGGCCCGGAACTTATCAGGCGACCCTCATACCTACCGGTTTTTCTAAATTCTTTCATCAACATTTATTTGCTTTCAATTCCTCCATAACGACTGATGAACTTCCACTCTGGTCTTTGTCCTGCATACCGGTTCTTCCTTGATTACTCATAAACTCTGTACCATTTCCTCTGGAGACTTGTTCATTGCATTATCACTATACACTTGCGTTATTTGCCTATAAAATTCGATTGTCCGAACATTTAGTGCATTCTAGTACCAGAATAAGGCACTGTAACTTTATAAACTGGCCCTCGTACAGCTAATGACAATTTCAATCTCCCTCATCTTTATGGAACTATTGTATAATGATCTGGATTCCTGTCTTTACTCCACACAACTATTAGCATGACATTTGTAACATCTGATTTCTTTAGCCTTGCCCCGACAGTCTGCAAATTCTGAAAATCTT
The DNA here is from genome assembly GCA_030762935.1 of Hymenopus coronatus. NCBI lineage: Eukaryota > Metazoa > Arthropoda > Insecta > Mantodea > Hymenopodidae > Hymenopus > Hymenopus coronatus. The sequence continues at coordinate 18,280,961 of CM060888.1, forward strand.
TGCTATCATTTCTTAGTCGTAATATCGCGAAGGTTGATTGGTAGGTAGGTACATTCCGGGAAATGTATCACTTTTTGCTTTCTCTACACTACTATGCAATAGTAGAAAGTATTGTATTACACCAAAAATTTCGATACCGAGATTTCACCGGAAATATGTTTTGAGATCCACTGAGTCCAACTTTTTATAGAACAAGGTCCGCGTTAGCGCGTGTGTGCGTGTATTTGTGGACAGCATAGCTCTAAACTGAAACGTCCGTTAAATACCAAACGTGATATTTAAGTTCAGTATCTTCCAAGGATGCAACACGAAGATTTTTCAAGAAAATCCCCCCCCCCACCCACTGTGATTTGAAAATGTCTTACAGCCGTGATAAACGAGTTGAGCTTACATTAGCCGAAATAATAGCATTTAACGTTTATTGAAGTAGAGACTCCAATTTTGAAAGGAATAGACGAGGTAACATGTGAGAATTGGGGAATAATAGTTAAACATACGAGAATTGAGATAGAGAATACTTGGAAAGAAGAAGGCATATTCGAGGAAGCAGTGGAGCATGTGGTGCTGTAGATGGACAGCGAGCAAATATGGCAACAGCGTACCGAGAAAGTCACGTGTCAGCAGGAATGTCAATCACAAGGTAATTTCTCACCAATTATAGTGTCGTCCTCCGTGGTCTAGGAATAACAGAATTAGGCGTAAAAATCCTTATGGCTTCTTCATTCGGAAGGGAACTAAAGCAGTTGGTCCCGTGCTGAAAACAGCAGCAGTTTAATGCAATCTCATACGGTTAGCAACACAATGGCTCCTGGCAACATGCCTGCGTGCTTTGCAATAACATGTTTCTAGTTTTTTACCAGGAAGTATGGACTCTGTACCACCACAAGTCGCCATGTAACCAATCATAGATAAGGTTCAGCAATGCCAGTTCTTTATGAATTTGTTTCAGACCTACCCTACAACCTCTGGAATCACGTGCTACATATTACACAATGTGCATCTCTTCTTATGAGGGCAAAGTCCTAACATCCTTGAGGCAAAAATACACAGCGTCTGATGCTTGAGCAACATATTTCTCCTATTTCTGCAAAACGTTTTGTATTAATGAATTTATGATACAGGGACCGATTGGTTAAACCGCTCGCTTCTCGCCTGGGTTTCTCACCTGGGTTTCATCCCAGGCATCTCTCTGATCCACAACCTCTGCTCAACATGCGTCTAACCCCAGGGGTTGGCTAGTTAGTCCTCCATACGATGAGGGTAAACAGAGAGAGAGAAATAAATAAAAAAATTAATAAAAATTAAATTTAGGGGCACATACCACTGTTTTCTCGTACAATTTACGGGAGCGGAGGCCTTTTGGGACTGAAGAGTTTTATAGATATTTACATAAATATCTATGAATAGTTATATCATTATTTTTTCCCCTCGCTAAATGGGGCCAAGTCTCCTTAGACTCTTGGCCCAGTCAGGCCAATAACGCATTGTAGTTTTTCCAGGAATCATTATCATTATTACTTTTCCGGCTTATGGAGACAACTTTACGCAAAAGTCCTTCGGATTTCACTTAAATAGCTCGTAACACAGCTTCAAAGTTGAAAGCCGCATCCGCTTGTTGTCAATTGTGAGCAATCGCGGCACCCAACCAGCCGACAGCTTTTTATTTTCAACTTATGCAAAATAAGAATTACCGTTCCCGTCGACACACCTATGGCCTTTTCCACTTCAAGAACTTTCGTTCGAGCAGCAAGAGCCATATCGTGGACTTTTTTCAACCATTTCCGTTCCATCGCGTCTAAAGACGTTGAGCCAATATTTAAACTGTTGTAATAGAAGACGAAAGGTGCCCATAAACATCATCCGATCCAAAAGTAAAAAGCGAATCACTGAACGATACTAGATTTTTTCCATTTTAGGAAAACACACTGGACAAACTAAAATGCCTGACAACACCAAACTAACCTATACTCCCGCCTCCCTTAGAAGTACATTCTTGTAGGAGTAATTCCAAGAACATAAACACGCCGTGGCCACTGTCTTGCTCTCATGGTTTTACAACGAAGCAGGACAGAAAAATCTGATGTTTACCATTCACGTGACTTTCTCTATATCTCTGCAACAAATTATCGTTAAAAAGCTTATGCTTCTATTTACTTCAGGCTAATCAGAAAAAAAAAATTAGCAGAAATAGTCTTGTTACTTACTTCCTTGTAAGTAGAAGTGAAATAAGGGAGTACCATAGGTTAAAGTGATAGTCAAAAGCTGGTTGCTATGTGGCTGAAGCTCCTTTGTTTTATGGACAGGAGTTCACAAAGTCCTGTATGAGAAAAGAATAAGTTTTTCAAAGCAGAAATAAAAAACAAGGAATATTTAAAAAACGGTCAACTCCAAGAAGAAAATGTATATAACATAAATATGTGTTTTAACGTGCTCTATGTTTTTTGTGTGTTAAGTTTTTGTCCATCTCTTACGGTTTAGCAGTTATGCACAATTCCGTAAAATTCATCCAGAATAAAGTACTCTTCAGAGCTATTCCCAGAAAATTCAAGATATACATTTTATTTGTCAGGTAAATATCTTTAATATACGATATTTTAATCAAAATCGTTAGAGCTATTTTTAAGAAAATAAAAAAATTAGAAAAAAAGTTCCACGTAAAGGGTAGTTTGGGATGGGAGGATTTTTCTCAAAATCTTCCGTGGCGCACCCCTAGAAGATACTTTAACTTAAATACCAAGTTTGATACTTTACCGACTTTTCGTTTTTGAGTTATCCTGTTCACAGACACACACACGGACTTTTTTCTGAAAATGCTTTTTTAGATAAAAGGGACCGTAGAACATATTTCCGGTGAAATCTCGGTATCGAATTTTTGGGTGGAGTGCAATACCTTCTCTATACACTATGAACATAGTGCGTATAGAGAAAGTAAAAATAGACCCGTCCTTACTTAATATTATTGCTTGTAAAATACGGTAACCGATACATTTAATTGTAGCATTACAATGCGTTGTACTTTTTCAGCTGTTTGGAAATACAAATATATCCTGTCACAAGAAAAAGCGGTTACATTGGCGGGAGAAAAGCAAACAAAATATCAGTGAGGAATGTATAGGCAAGATTGTGACTGGTGTGAATTCGTACTGCAAAAGTGAGTGATCACGGATATAAAAAAAAACCTGATGTGTTCCATTCACATGACTTTCTCTACTTCTGTGTAGCAAATTATTGTTAAAAAGCTTATTCTTCTACTTACTTCATGCTAATCGAGAAAACATAGCAGAAATAGTCGTATTACTTGCTTCCTTGTAAGTAGAAGCGAAATAAGGGAGTACCATAGGTTAAAGTGAAGTCAAAAGCTCGTTACTAGGTGACTGAAGTTCCTTCGTATAGACACGAGTTGACAAATTCCTGTACGAGAAAAGTACAAGTTTTTCAAAGCTGAAATCAAAAACAAGGAATATCTCAAAAACGACCAACTCCTCGAAAAAAAGTATATAACATAAATTGTGTGTTTTAATGTTATCTACATTTTTTGTGTGGTAAGTGTTTGTCCATTTCTTACGGTTTAGCAGTTATGCAACATTTCGAAAAATTCATCCAGAATAAAGTAGTCTTCAGAGGCTATTCGCAGAAAATTCAAGATATACATATTATATGTGAGGTAAATATCTTTAATATACGATATTTTAATCAAAATCATTAGAGCCATTTTTGAGAAAATAAAAATTGTCGAAAAAAGTTCCATGTAAAGGGTAGTTGGGGGTGGTTTTTTTTCTTGAAAATCTTCGTGTCGCAACCTTGGAAGATACCAAACTTAAATACCAAGTTAGGTATTTAACGGTCTTTTAGTTTTTGATCTATGCTGTCCACAGACACACACGGACGTTTTTCCAAAAATGCTTTTTTTGGATTCAGGGGGACCCAAAACATGTATTTCCGGTGAAATCTCGGTATCGAATTTTAGGGTGGAATACAATACCTTCTCTATACACTATGTACATAGTACGTGTAGAGAAAGTAAAAAAAAAAACAACAACACCATAAAGGTAAACTGTTAAAGACTGGTGAGAAGCAGATTGTTTTAAATGTGTTTCATAAGTTAAAAGAGTACAATTCGGATATTTTAGTGAGTGAACCGGTGAAAATAACGGCAGAGTTCGCAAACAGTAAAGAAACTGGTAGTGTTAAAATACCTTGTAAAAAGAGGAACAGTAGTTTTAGCAGAAGTGGACGACTTCGTTAAATGTGCAATGCGTTCTAAAGTGTGAAAGTTTGTTTGCTTTTTGGAGACAGTAAGCCACGTAGTGTTAAATGCTGTCAATAGTGACCCTGATTTGCCAGATTTTAAAGGTACGAGCTTCCGCTACATAACTTTTAGACGAGCATTGGCTCAGGTGACGGCGGAAATGTGGCAGGCTGACATCACACAAGTAAATAAGGCAAATTGTCTGTCTCACTGAAACTGTTGTCGATAGCTTAGTGATAAAGTTAGGTGATGACAGTTCAGGGTTATCCTCAGATTCCGATCTGGGATTTGCAGCATTACCTGCTGGCTCTGAATCTGACTAATGTAAGCACAAAAGTAGGTACTTTTTCTTTGAATGTACTCACTTTGGTATTACGTTCTTGATATATCTGTCAACGTCATTTATTTAGTCGCCCCATGTGTTGTAATGGTTACAATGGTAACTTCATATACCCAAGGGCGCGGGTTCAAACCAGGCGGGACCGCGACATGGCCGAGTGGTTAGACCTCACCTAGACACCCTGGAGTGGATCCCAAGCGACCGCATGTGATAGACAAAGAGGCGCAGAGGTGGTTTTTTTTCGGGTACCCCGTCATCACATTCCACCAATGCTCCACCTTCATTCCATCAGTGGCATCGCTTGTAGTGTCACAAGTAGTTAAAGCGGATGTTAAACACCATTGCGAAGGACGATGGCATGGGTTTCTTCAGAAGGGAAGCAAAGCCGTTGGTCCCGTGTCGTAGATTTCATTTCGTAATCGGCTTACCCTCCTAGTTGTAATACTGACAGCACCCTAGGACTCACAAGCCAATGCCTAGGGGTCAGAAGCCTATCGGGGAGCCAACGACACGAAACCACACAATGGAGAACCTGTTACGAGGGATCGCCCCGTAGCCAGGTGTCAACGTGAAATGGATGATATGAGATTGATGATCAGAAAGACGATGATGGAGCAATTGGTGGAACGAGACGCGGGGAAAACCGGAGGACCCGGAGTCACAGATTTGCGGTACGTATAAGAACCTCAAGCCTGATAAAGAGACCTCTGAGCAAGATTAAGCTATCTTTCACGCCCAGTATAGAATGGGTCGCTGAGAAGCACAGCAGTTAAAGAGCGTTCATTTCATTTCAACAGGAAAAGTTTATTTGTTGAAGCAAAACCTACTAATAAACAATTCTTGTTCATACAACTTGTTATGATGAATGTAATATGGGTGAAGGTCTGTCACATGCGCTTGTGTACGTGAGCGCGGAGTAATACAAAAAGTATGCTTCTAAGAACATTATGAATCAGTACCAAATTTGTTTTGGCGACGTGTGACAAATGACAACACCAAGTATTTGGAAGCACTGGTATTTATTTAACCGCCTTCATACCGTTCTGTCTCAAATTGGGAATTTGCCGCCTAATCAACTTTTCGCTTTTGCAGACGCGCACAGCTTCGACATTTTGGAAGTGCAATGCTTCCTCTGCCTACCGTGGAAAAACGGTAGAGAAATAAACAAACACAGTTTCAGTTATTACTTTCTCTTCACGTATTATGTACGTAGTATATAGACATTGTTTATGGCCGCTCTTTAACTCCTGCGGTTCTCAGCGTCCCATTCTATACTGGGTGTGAAAGACCGCTTAATTTATCAGACCTGAGGTTCTTTTACCACCGTAAATCTACGATACGGGACCAACGGCTTTACTTCCCCTCCAAGGAAGTCAGTCATGCTAAGAATTTTTACGCCCGAGAAAAATCCATCGTCTTCCGCCAGGTTTGAACCCACGACGTTGGGTACATGGTAACCACTACACCACGGTGGGCGACACATTATGTACAGAGATTTTGTATTGCACCCAAAAATTCGATACCCACATTTCACCAGAAATATGTTTAGAGACCCCTAAATAAAAAATAAGCATTCTCAGACAAATGTGTGTGTGTGTGTGCGCGCGCGCGCGCAACACAGCTCAAAAGTGAAAAGTCCGTTAAATACAAAATACCCACCCCAACTACCCTTTACATGGAAAAAATTTCGAAAATTTTGCTTTTCTCAAAAATGGCTCAAGTGATTTTGATTAACATATTGTATATTAAATATATTTACATGGCAAATAAAATGTGTATCTTGAACTTTCTGGGTGTAGCCTCTGAAGACATCTTTATTTTCGGTGAACTTTGCGGAATTTTACATAACTGGTAAACCATAAGAGATAGACAAACAAAAAAAGTATAACTTGTTAAAACACATAATTTGTGTTATATACATTTTTCTCGTGGAGTTGACCGTTTTTGTGACATTCCTTGTTATTGGTTTCGGTTTTAAAATATATTTTTCTCATATGGGAATTTGTCAACTCCTGGCCATGCATAGAAAACACAATGCAACCAGCTTTTAAAAGACTTGACGATCATTTTAGCCTGGTGTATTCCCTTATTTTCGTTCTACTTACAAGAAAGCAAATAACTAAGAATTTTCCTACTAAAGTTTATCTCCATTATCATTAATTAGATAGAGGAATAATCTGTTTAACAATAGTTTGTTACAGCGACGTAGAGAAAGCCATATGAGTGGAACATCAGATTTGCTTAAAAATATAAATACATGGTTCAAATCAAGTCAACAGAGAGAGCTATATAAGAAAGTTTATCCTCTGTTTCAACAGACATTCATTAAAGAAAATGTCTTGCCTAATACAATAACAAAAAGATTTGTGATGATTCACACATGTTAAGTAACCCCTGTAATAACCTCTATATGAACTGGATGAAACTGGAAGACGTACATAAGGTGCAGGAAGTTGTTTCAGATATGTTATTGGTTATACTCCTAAATCAGACATATATTCAAATAAAATTCCTAAATTTTGCTCCGAATATGAGCTCTATTGCAAGCATGGCCAATTAGAGGAGCACAGGGGAAGAAAGCCACAGTAACTTACTCTACTCCGTGTGAAGCATTGGGGCATGCTGCTATGTAACGTAATGGACGTTATTTTTGTGTGTTTTTGTTTTTACTTTCTCTAGTCGGAATGTACAATGCACATGATGGATAGCGACGGTATTGTATTCCACCCAAATATTTGATACAGATATTGCACCGGAAATATGTTTTGAGGTACCTGAATCCGAAAAAAAGCATTCATAGATAAAGTCCCTCTGTGGGTCTGTGGACAACAGAAGTAAAAACCGAAAAGTCGATTAAATACCAAACTTGGTATTTAAGTTCAGTATCTTCCAAGGACGCTACAGGAAGATTTTCAAGAAAATCCTCCCACATCCAACTACCCTTTACGAGGAACATTTTTCAATTTTTTTATTTTCTCAAAAATGGCTCTTAACAATTTTGATTAAAATATCGCATATTAAAGATATTTACCTGACACAATGTATATCTTGAATTTTCTGGGAATAGCCCCTGGAGACTACTTTATTCTGGATGAATTTTACGGAATGTTGTATAAATGGCAAACCGTAAGAGATTAACAAAAACTTACTTCACAGAAAATGTAGAGCTCGTTAATACACACAATTTATGTTAGTTATATACATTTTTTTTTTTTCGTGGAGTGGATCGTTTTGGAGATATTCCTTGTTATTGATTTCATCTTTAAGAAACATATACTTTTCTCATACAGGAATTTGTCAACTGCTATCCATACAAACAAAGGAATTTCAGTGACATAGCAACCAGCTTTTGACTATCACTTTAGCCTATGCTACTCCCTTATTTCCCTTCTACTTGCATGGAAGTAAGTAATAAGACTATTTCCTAATTTTATCTCGATTAGCATGAAGTAAAAAAAAAAGCATACGTTTTGTAACATTAAGTTGTTGCAGAGATGTACAGAAAATCTTGTGAATGAACACATCAGATTTTTTCCTGCCTCTAATTTATATCTCAAAACGTGCATATCTGATAAAGTATCGAGTTTTTTCGAATGCGATGCTTCTAGCTAGTTGATTAAATTAAAGCGAATTTTAAAAATAATAAAGGCTGATAAGAAATGTTATATTGTTACACCTTAATTTTGTCCTTGTTTACTGGTAGCAATTAATGACGTCACTGATCTGATGCGAGGATGCAGCTGTTACTAATGTATTATGATCCGATAGCAAAAGAACAACACAAGTGCTGTAGTTTTCTGCTCCAGATAACGCAGCGCCACATCAGACATAATGATGTCAGTCTTGACTGCGTTCTGTGCGCGCAGTACCTCTAAACACCTCTTCAGTTAATTAAAAACGTAGGTAATTACTTTTCCGGATCAACGGACAGAAAACAACGAACAAATGTGATTTGGAATTTTTCCGCCAGGACGGTAAAACAGTTAGTTAGTTTACCGACTCGGTCCAATGAGCTCTCTTCACATTATTGTCGAGTTACAGGCTCATTCAAACGGAGTGTGGGTGGCGAGTTACCAGATACGCGTATAAAACCAACTTCATCAGGAAAATAGCTAAACGCTGTGAACTTTCCACTGATCGCAGATTGTTTTTACAAAATGTGTATTCGGGGAAACCGCGAGTATTCATTTTGAACAAGTCTCTGCACTTTGCTTTATTTGCCTGCGGCGGAAGGGTTATTACTGTCCATAGCTTAGAGGGCTAACTCCACATGGCAGAGTGGACGAAATATTGTACTTGCAATTCTTTCCTCTCTGTACGCTAGATTAGACAGAAACGTTTGGAACTGGTTTTCGCTGGCATAACTTTCGCGCTGTAATAATCTGGCAAATGAAAATGGAATTTTTATGAATGGACGCTCTTCTTTGCGTCCCATTCTATAGAAAGATCGCTTAATTTTGCTCAGAGGCCTCTTGAGGTTCTTTTATATGCCGTAAATCTACGACACGGGTTCAACTTCCCTTCCGAAGGAACCATGCTAAGGATTTTTACGCCCGATAAAATCCATCGTCTTCCTCCGGGGTTGACCCCGCAACTATTACACCACGGAGGACAACGATGGTTTAGGAGATTAAGGAGTGGTGTGAAGATGTAGGTGCCCTAGCTCAGGATGTTGTTTCAGCATGGAGTTCTTCTCAGGGGTGGTAAGACACAAGAGGTTTCCTTTGAGTTCACGATTACTGTTCAATATATTCTTCCGTCAAACACACATACATTCCTCCTAAATTCTCCTCCTTTTCAGCTACTCTTTATTACTTGCGACCGTATTATGGTGTATAAATAAATAAACACTGTTTCTATCGAGGCCGTTCGTATCTACCGCGAAATCAAATAAAACGTCTTAGCGGATCACGTCTTCTTCTACAGCAAGTGAAGTAACAAGTCTGAGCGGATCGCGTCTTCCATTGCAAGTGAAGTATCACGTCTTAGCGGATCGCGTCTTCCATTGCAAGTGAAGTATCACGTCTTAGCGGATCGCGTCTTCCATAGCAAGTGAAGTATCACGTCTTAGCGGATGGCGTCTTCCATAACAAGTGAAGTATCACGTCTTAGCGGATCGCGTCTTCCATTGCAAGTGAAGTATCACGTCTTAGCGGATCGCGTCTTCCATTGCAAGTGAAGTATCACGTCTTAGCGGATCGCGTCTTCCATTGCAAGTGAAGTATCACGTCTTAGCGGATCGCGTCTTCCATTGCAAGTGAAGTATCACGTCTTAGCGGATCGCGTCTTCCATTGCAAGTGAAGTATCACATCTAAGCGGATCGCGTCTTCCATTGCAAGTGAAGTATCACGTCTTAGCGGATCGCGTCTTCCATTGTAAGTGAAGTATCACGTCTTAGCGGATCGCGTCTTCCATAGCAAGTGAAGTATCACGTCTTAGCGGATGGCGTCTTCCATAACAAGTGAAGTATCACGTCTTAGCGGATCGCGTCTTCCATTGCAAGTGAAGTATCAAGTCTTAGCGGATCGCGTCTTCCATAGCAAGTGAAGTATCACGTCATAGCGGATCGCGTCTTCCATTGCAAGTGAAGTAACACGTCTTAGCGGATCGCGTCTTCCAGAGCAAGTTAAGTACCACGTCTTAGATGATCGGGTCTCCTATAGCAAGTGAAGTAAGGCGTCTTAGCTGATCGCGTCTTCCATAACAAGTTAAGTTAGCGGATCGCGTCTTCCATAACAAATGAAGTTAGCGGATGGCGTCTTCCATAGCAAGTTAAGTTAGCTGTTCGCATCTTCCATAGCAGGTGAAGTTAGCTGTTCGCATCTTCCATAGCAGGTGAAGTTAGCTGTTCGCGTCTTCCATAGCAGGTGAAGTTAGCTGATCGCGTCTTCCATAGCAAGTGAAGTTAGCGGATCGCGTCTTCCATAACAAATGAAGTTAGCGGATGGCGTCTTCCATAGCAAGTTAAGTTAGCTGTTCGCGTCTTCCATAGCAGGTGAAGTTAGCGGATCGCGTCTTCCATAGCAAGTGAAGTTAGCGGATCACGTCTTTCATAGCAAGTGAAGCTAGCGGATCGCGTCTTCCATAGCAAGTGAAGTTAGCGGATCACGTCTTTCATAGCAAGTGAAGTTAGCTGATCGCGTCTTCCATAGCAAGTGAAGTTAGCGGATCGCGTCTTTCATAGCAAGTGAAGTTAGCGGATCGCGTCTTTCATAGCAAGTGAAGTTAGCTGATCGCGTCTTCCATAGCAAGTGAAGTTAGCTGATCGCGTCTTCCATAGCAAGTGAAGTTAGCGGATCACGTCTTTCATAGCAAGTGAAGTTAGCGGATCGCGTCTTCCATAGCAAGTGAAGTTAGCGGATCACGTCTTTCATAGAAAGTGAAGTTAGCTGATCGCGTCTTCCATAGCAAGTGAAGTTAGCGGATCGCGACTTCCATAGCAAGTGAAGTTAGCTGTTCGCGTCTTTCATAGCAAGTGAAGTTAGCTGATCGCGACTTCCATAGCAAGTGAAGTTAGCTGTTCGCGTCTTTCATAGCAAGTGAAGTTAGCTGATCGCGACTTCCATAGCAAGTGAAGTAATACAAGTACAGTCGCGTCCCTCGATCAACAAGAAATTCGATGCTTTTCGCTTTTGTCATGTCCACCATCGGGCAATGGAACTTCTAACCCCTTGGTTTATTGCCCTACAATTAACGGTACTGTTTTACCCGGATCGCTTGCCAGTCCGTGGTAAACTCTCTTTGCACTTTTAGACGTGCTTCACATTTCTTCCTTGGCCATTTACAATGCATATTTGTCCCTTCTAAATATAATTTGTCTCCCTTATAGAGAGAGACCTTTTAATTCCGTGACACGACATGTACTATCTCACACTGCAATGTACCAGCTTAGCTGTATACATGGCGAATGACAACACACAGCGACGTTCCATTGAGGATGGCACGCGAGAATGCAAGGTATAAATTTCGCGTAGAATGGGAAATTGATTATTTATGCGTTCGGAATGGTAGAAAGGCTGAATGTTTATTGTGTTCTAAACAGCTGTGCTAAGTGAAGCATTATAGCAATACGTTTTAATTCTGCACACGCTAATCAGCATGAAAAAGCTAAACTTGCAAGCATGATTATAAGAATCGGTTGTGTTCCATTTACATGACTTTCTCTACAGTTGAAATAAATTATTGTTAATAGCTTATTCTTCTAACTACTTGATGCATATCAATATAAACACAAGCAGAAATGGCCTTATTACTTAGTTCCTCATAAGTAGAAAGGATTATAAATAAATACACTAGGCTAAGCGGACAGTCAAATGTTTTAAAATGTCGCTGCTATGGGATTGAAATCCGTTTCTTTGCGTGGCCAGGAGTTGACAAGATTCTGTATATAAGTTAACTATTTTAAAACTGAAACCAATAATAAGGAATATCTCGAAAACGGTCAACTCCAGGCAAAACATGTGTGACATAAATTGTGTGTTTTAAGGAGCTTTACGTTTTTTGTGCAGTACATTTTTGTCTTATCTCTTACGTTAACCAATTATTCAATATTCAAAACTCATTAATCTAGTATAAAGAGGTCTTAATAGGCTATTCCCACAAAATTCATGAAACCTATACATTTTATTTGTCAAGTAAATAGATATCTTAAATATAAGAGATTTTTATCAAAGACCATTTTTGAGAAAATCAACATTTCCGAAATTTATTCCATGTAAAGGGTAGTTGGGGTGGAGAGCTTCCTTGAAAATCTTCGTGTAGCACCCTTGGGAGGTATTGAACTTAAATATCAAGTTTGGTATTTAACGGACTTTTTGTTTTTGAGCTATGCTACCCACAAACACACACACTGACTGCTTTTTTTTTTTTTATTCAGGGGTCCCAAAACAAGTCTTTCCAGTGAAATCTCGGTATCGAATATTGGGTGCAATACAATACTTTCTCTATACACTATGTGCATACGTGTAAAGAAAGTAAAACAAAACACGCTTTGTAAAGCCTTTTTAAAGAAGAAAACTGCGGGACATATTTTGGTACTCGGCCACACGTCTTTAAAATTGGCTATCTCCGCCACTGCTGTACTTTACATGGCGAACAACAGTCGTAATAACAACTCGAGTGGAATGGGGAGACGTTACACTTCGCTTACGTTTACTAGCTTCCCAGAGCTGCTAGGGAGTTGCCGAGCCCCGAACTCTGTCACGCAGACCAGCTGAAGAATAGCACTAAACTGCAGTGAGGTGAAAATAAATGGGAAGGGTTGTATAAACAAATCAACTATGGGGCTGTTAGGGGCAAGGAAGCCACAATGGAAGTCGTCCTGTTGATTTACATATCAAAGGAAGTGCTACCCTGGGGGCTTATCGACTGAGCCTAAACTTAAACTGGTACAACCGTAATATCGTAGGAAATGCTGGGAGTATTCGAATACAAAATGTCAATGTATTCGATTCTCGAGATATACCGAAACCTGAATGCTGTATTCGAATCCCGTACGGTACTCGTTTGCCAATGTCCTGACTGCTGAATCGAAATCTCGTCTCGAGATGGTATTGTATAGCTACACCTAAATCTGATCGGTGCTCATACTTTAAGCTTATTTATATACTTAGGCACTCGCCAGGGAGAGCAACATCTTGACACATGAATAATGTATTTTATCCCACGGACTTCATGTATACATTTCATGTATCCTAGGAATCAACAAAAATGAGTATTTATTTCAATGTAAATTATTGTAACTCTCTTGGCAGCTCCCCATTCTTTAAATAATCAAAATTCCTTGTCATATAAGTTCTTCGACTTGCCGAGGAACAAACTAAGTACAGCTTTTTTTTTAGCATAATCTAAATATTTATGTTTTCACTTATTTGGTGCAGTTTAAACAACTAGAATTGAAACTTGGATTAATTGTTCAGTATGAATGTCACCCTCCGTGGTGTAATGGTTACCACGCTAACTTCATATACCCAAGCTCGCGGGTTCAAACCCGGCGGAGGACGATGGAGTTTTTCGGGTGTAAAAATCCTTAGCATGGCTTCCTTCGGAAGGGAAGTAAAGTCATTGCTCCCGTGTCGTAGATTTACGGCACGTAAAAGAACCTCAAGCCTGTTAGAGAGGCCTCTGAGTAAAATTAAGCGGTCTTTCACATCCAATATAGAAAGGGACGCTGAGAACCACAGTAGTTAAAGAGCGTCCATAAATAACACGCCATTTACATTTATATTTATACCTAATATGAATCCTGGGTCTTGGGTATGTAAGTCGCCAATGGGGTTGTCATCTCAAAATAATTTGAGATCACCTTGTGGTTTATCGGGAAGGCGAATCAACAATCTTATGCTTCTTTACAAAGTTGGGAAAAAACGAGCTTCTGTTTAAAAAGCTTAACAGCCGAGTTGAAGTTCATGGCACATCTGCTCCTGCGTTTGCAACAATTTACAACTGCATAAATTAATTTAAATGTGGCCGTGCATTCACAAATGATGAACATCATTCCCGACGTCTAGTAGAAGTAACTTGTATCACAAAGTACAGTGTTCTTAATTTTGTACCAAAAATGAGGTGTGACAAAGGTCTCGGCAACATGGGTGCCGCGTTTGCTCGCAATGGAAGATAAACGCAATCGTGTGATTAATCATAGCCAGCAACTGCGATGCGTTCAAACAGAGCAGCTTATAAAAGAGAGAAAAAAACTTAAATTTCTCATTCTTTATCCCCCCACCATGAGGATATACATAATTCATGGCTCTCTCGCACATCACTAGATGGCAGTCTGGTAGATTAAAAAGGGGATTTTAAGTCGTAAAGCTGTCATCCATGAAATAAATATCTATGAGGGAAAACAAAATGGATGCTATCGGGCCGAGACGAGTAGGAAAACATAAATAAAACCAGGAAATGGCGGACAGATACTGCAAAGCGGAGAGATAATAAAAGAACTATCCAATGAAATTGCAAATAAGGTTATGTAAAGACAGAAGCTATTTTCTTCTGGATCTTTACTGCAAATGAGTTTTCTTCAAAACTATACCTCGCGTAGTTCAAAGAGAGCCTTCATTCATGTATTCTCATACTTTCATTTACAACGTTTGTTATTCTGTGTTCGTTTCAACTGTCGTCCCCCATGGTGTAATGGTTACCATACAATCTTCATACACTTAAGGTCGCGGGTTCAAACCCGGCGGTGGAGGTTGGATTTTTTTCGTCATAAAAATCCTTAGCATGGCTTCCTACGGAAGGGAAGTAAAGCCGTTGGTCCGTGTCGTAGATTTACGGCACGTAAAAGAACTTCGAGTCTGATAAAGAGATTATGCGCTCTTTCATGTCCAGTATACTTAGAATGGGACGCTGAGAACCACAGCAGTTAAATAGTGTCCATAAATAACATTCCATTTTATTTCTAATAATAAACTGCATCACTAACACCAGAAAATTCACTACATATTTATTTAGTTACCAAATCAACGTTTGTTGTATAACTTAATTGATAAATTGTACAACCACAAATACATTAAAATACTTGAGATGGTATAAAACTCTGGTATTCCATTCACATGACTTTCGTTACCTTTTCTGCAAACAAATTATTCTTACAGCAGCTCTTTTCTCTATCTACATCATGCTAATCAAGATACACGTTAGCAGAAATGGTCTTATTACCAGCTTCCTTGCAAGTAGAAGGGACATAAGGGAGGACAATAGGCTAAAGCGACAGTCAAATCTTTTAAAAGCTATCACTATGTGAAACAATTGACATTCGGTTAGGATTGTTTGGTTAGGAGCAAAACAAAAGAACTATGAAACGAAAGCTGGCTTCCGGTTTGAGAAAAGTTAAGTAGTTTAAAATTGAAACCAATGAAAAGTAATTTTTCGGCAACGTTAATTGTACAAAAATAGTGTACATGACATAAAATGTGTGTTTTGATAAGGTCCACAGTTTTGTATAGTAAGTCCCCCCCTCCCCATCTACTCTTGCGTTTTACCAGTTAACATTCATCCAGAATGAAACGGTCTTCGGAGGCTATTCCCAGAAAATCCAATAAATACATTTCGTTTGCCATAAACATATCTTACACATATGGTAATTTAAACAAAACCCTTAGTCATTTTTGATAAAATCAAACATTTTGAAAAATTTTCCATGTAAAGGGCAGTTTGGGGTGAGATTTTATTGAAAATCTTCGTAAGGTATCCATGCCAGATGCTAAACTTAAATATTAAGTTTAGTATTTAACCAAATTTTAGTTTCTGGTTTATGCTCTCCACAGACACACATGCCCGCGAACATGTTTCTTAAAATCTGATGTGTTTATTTCACATGCCATTCTCTACATTTCTTTAGCAAATTAATGTTAAAAAGTTTATGCTTCTATCTACTTAATGCTAATCGAGATAAACATCATTACTTTCTTTCTTGTAAGTAGAAAGGAAATACGTGCACACACTAGGCTAAAACGATGGTCAAATCTTGTAAAAATTGGTTGCTATGTGGTTGAAATCAGTTTCTTTGACGAATTCCCGTATGTGAAAAGTTTAAGTATTTTATACAATAACAGGAATATCTCCAAAATGTTTAACTCAGTAAAAATGTATATAACATAAATTGTGTGTTGTAATGCCATCTACATTTTTGTGTAGTAAGTTCTTGTCTATCTCTTACGTTTTACCAGTTATGCAACATTCAACAAAATTCATCCAGAATAAAGAGGTCTTCAGAGGCTATTCCCAGAAAATTCAAGATATACATTTCATTTCTTATGTAAATATCTTTAATACACGGCATTTTAATCAAAATCGTTAAAGCCATTTTTGAGAAAATCAAAATTTTCGACTTTTTTTCCAAGTTAAGAGTAGTTTGGGGTGGAATTTCCTTGAAAATATTCCTGTTCATCCATGTATGTTGAACTTAAATATCAAGTTTATATTTAACCGACGTTAAGTTTTTGGGTTACGCTGTCCACAGACACATACGTGCGCTTGCGGATTTTTGGTTCTAAAATACTTTCTGTTTTTACTCAGGAGATCTCAAAACGTATATTTTCGGTGAAATCTAGACATCGAATATTTTAGTGGAATACAATACGTTCTCTATCTGTTATGTACTTATGTGTAGAGAAAGTAAAAAGCAGTAAAGTTTGCAGGCTGTCAGAGGAATAGGGTTTGAACTCTATGGAAGAAAGGCTCTCAAGCTGAATGCCCAAAGTCATTTTGAAACCTTGTGAGGCAAGTTCACTACCGACACATTTAGTTCCTGAAAATTTAGGCATTTGAGAACCTCCAGAAATAGAATTTTCTCGTAAAAAGCTTCAATCCGAGATGACCTCTTGACCACGTGATCTTTGTGAAGATGTTAAGGCCAACATGTGCGTAAGTGAACTTTGGTTTGGTGTTGGTGTATGGGGTCGATCAGTGGCGAGTCTAGACACTCTCATGGGGTCGACCAGCGGCGAACCGTGGCATCTCCTCATGTCGCGAAATGTGCATGTTCCCGGAACGGGCCCATTAGCAGATCTTCTGTGGAACACAAACAATGCCAGACGTCTCCACTTCCCTTGAACAACTGCACTGTTTATCAGCGTTATTTTTGGCGCCACGCACGCAAACGGGGCTTTCTGAGAAAACGTGCCACTCTGTCGAGTGACTGAAACAATGACTCCCATGACTTCACAAAATTCAAGTCATACCGCGACCTGTTTATCTTCCAGGATAAATATCTGCAGAGAAATAGTTTTGAACAAAGAGAATTGGAGCAAGAATGTGTTCTAAATCCTTGATACGAGAACGGTGAATGTTCTCGGAAGTCATCTGTTTTATTGTTTACCCAGCTGGGGGACGCGAGGGGGGTTTCCAACATGTGTTACTTTCACATCAGATTATTACTTGCTCAACTCAGTCATAAAGTAGAGAAGGTATTCCATTCCATCCAGAAAGTCGAAACCGAGATTTCACCTGATATCTCGCTATCCATTTACGGTCCCATATGTATAAACATTAGCAGAATAGTCTTGTTACTTGCTTCCTTGTAAGTAGAAGCGAAATAAGGGAATACACTAGACTAAATCGATGATCAAATCTTTTAAAAACTGTTGCCGCTATAATTGAAATTCGTTTCTTTGCTTGGCCAGGAGTTGACAAATTCCCTTAAGAGGAAAGTTTTAAGTATTTTAAAACTGAAAGTAACAAAGGAATATATTGGAAATGATCAACTGCACGAAAAAATGTACAGGACATAAATGTGTTTTAGCCAGATTTATTTTTGTGTTGTAAGGTTTTACCTATTTCTTATGGTTCACAAATTATGCGAAAGTCATCCAGAATGAAGAGGTCTTCAGAGGCTTAACTGTCAGAAAATGTAAGATAAACATTTTATTTTCTAAGTTACTTTAGTGAAATTCGTTAGAGGTGTTTTTTTTTTTTTTTTTTTTTACAAAATCAAAGTATTCGAAATGTTTTCATGCAAAGGGTGGTTTGGGGTGGGTGATTTTCCTCAAAATGTTCGTTTCACATCCTTTGAAGTGTGAATTTTTGCTGAACATTTTCAATCACTGCTGGGGGTATATCTCCGACCCTCATTTTAACTCTTCCATAAAGCAGGTCTAGTAACAAAGACATTTCAAATATCCCTACAAAAAGTAATCAAGTGGAGAGAGATTTATTCCCATAGCAACCGAACCTTATGTATGAGTGCATGCAACTAAATGAGGTACTGTTTCTGATGTATTCCATTCACATGACTTTCTTTACCCGTTCTGCAAACAAACTATTCTTACAAAAGAGATTCTATTATCTACACCATGCTAATCGAGATCAACATTAGCAGAATTGGTCGTACTACTTGATTCCTTGTAAGCAGAAGGTAAATGTGGCTACGGCGACAGTCATATCTTTTAAAAGCTGGTCGCTATGTGAACTGAAGTTCGGTTCGCTTTGCAAGGCCAGCAGTATACAAAAGTAAGATGAAAGGAATGATAACCCCGTTAGAGAAAAGTTTACACTTGAAACTAATGTCTTGGAGACGGTCAACTCTACAACAAAAATGCATTACATAAATTGTGTGTTTAAGAGATCTACATTTTTGTGGAGTAAGTTTTTGTCTATTTCTTACGATTTACTACTGAACAAAATTCACTAAAAATGAATAGTTTTTCAGAAGCTATTTCCAGAACATTCAAAACATACTTTTTTTTTTCATTTATATAGCCCCCTTTAAAATCTAAGGTCATATCGGGGGCTTGCATTAGAAACAACTCGTCTGTAGGTTTTTTAGTTGGGTTTAAATCGTTTTTATTTTCCTCAAACACACACACATACACACATTCACTCCCACATACATACTTCAGACTCTGTGAGGGGAGGGGGGAGGGAATAATTCTGGTTAAAGAAAAATTACCCGCCCCAGCCAAGAATCGAACCTAGGACCTCCGGGTGAGACATACAGTTTATTTGTTATGTAAAGTATCTATACGACATTTTAATCAAAATTGTTAGGAGCCATTTTTGAGAAACACAAGATTTTCAAAAAATTGTTTCATGTAAAGGGTAGTTTGGTGTGAGAAGGTTTTCTTGAACATCTTCGTGTTGCATTATTGAAGGTTACTCAATTTAGTTTCCAAGTTTGGTATTTAACGGTCTTTTAGTTTTTGAGCTATGCTGTCCACAGATACAGCCTTTTTTATAAAAATGTTTGTTTATGTAAGGGACCTCAAAACATTTCCGGTGAAATCTCGTAAAATTTTTTGGGTGCAAAACAATACCTTCTCTATACACGGTATACATAGTACGTGTAGAGAAAGTAAAAATATGTTATCTTCACGTGACTTTCCCTATTCTCTATTATTTATTAGTGGTTTCACAAGTTATTCTTACAAAAGTTACCACCTTCCTCTACTTTGTATACAGTACGTAGGTAGAGCAAAAATAATTAGGTAAGACAAGGAAAAATACAACTACCCACATTAAGAATTGACCAAGGCAAATAACGACGTGACCGACTTTCCAACAAAATCGAATTTTCATATTAAGGTCAAGCGAAAAAACTCACCAGTGTTTCTTTCCGTCAAGTTTCAATACTAATGCTTCTATTCATGTAAAAATAAACGCAGTTTCTACCAAAGTAGACATAGAAAAATTGGGAAGTGTTCTTTCTCCGCCTATTCTGCAACAAATTGTTTCAAACATATATTCTTCTCTCTGCTTAATGTTAATCAAGATAAGCATTAGCAGAAATGGTCTTATTACTTACTTCCTTGTAAGTAGAAGGGAAATAAGGTAATACACTAGGCTACAACTATAAAAAATCTATTAAAAACCCACTGTTATACGAAAAAATTGACATTTAGTTCTCTTTGCATGGCCAGGAGTAAACAAAAAGAGCTGTGAAACAGAAGTTGACTTCCCGTTTGAGAAGAGTTTAATTAGCTTGAACTGTTTGGTTTATAGAAACCAATAACAAGGAATAACTCCGAAACTGCTAACACGACTAAAAATGTATATGACAAATTGTCTCTTAAGGTGATCTACATTTTTGAGTAGCAAGTTTTTGTCTGTCTCTTACAGTTTACTAGTTAATGAAATGGCATCCTGAATGAAGAGGTGTTCCCAGAAATGATACATGTAAAGGGGTAGGGAGTTGTCCTGCAAATCTTCGTGTCGCTTTCTTGGAAGTCAATAAACTAAAATACCAAGTTTGATATTTAACACACTTTTCGTTTTTGGGTTATGTTGTCCACAGACACACAGAGACTTTTTTCTTAAAATGTTTTTCTCTCTCTTTCTTTCTTTCTTGCACGTATGAATATACAGTGTACATAGTAAACAGAGAAGGAATTGTATTCCACCCAAAAATTCAATGTCAAGATTTCATTGGAAATACATGTTTTGAGGTCCAGCGTTCGAGTTTTTTGTGCTTAGTATCTTGCAAGGATGAGACACGAAGATTTTCATGAAAAGCCCCCCAACACAAACTACCCTTTACACGGAATAATGCTTTTCTCAAAGATGGCTAACAATTATTTTTTAAAATACCCTATATAAAATATATTTACATCACAAAAAATGTATATTTGAATTTTCTGGTAATAGCACCAGAAGACTCTTTACTCCGGATGAGTTTTGCAGAGTTTAGGGTAACGGTTAAACCGTAAGATATAGACAATAATTTACTACACAGAAAATGTACAACATAATTTATGTCAAATACAGTAAGAATATTTTGTAAAAATAGGGCCTAAAATCCATAGCATGGCTTCCTTCGGAAGGGAATTAAAGCCGTGGGTCCCGTGTCGTAGATTTACGGCACATAAAAGAACCTCAAGCCTGATAGAGAGGCCTCTGAGCAAAATTAAGCGGTCTTTCACCCCAGTTTAGAATGATACACTAAGAACCACAGCAGTTAAAGAGCGTTCATAAATAACACGCCATTTCATTTTTTAGAGAAAGTTACGTGAATGTAGCACATAGAATTTTTATTCAAGGGTCTCAAAACATGTATTTCGGTGAAATCTCGGTATCGAATTTTTGGATGGAATACAATATTTTCTCTAGGTACTATTACATTATATATACATGATAGAGAAAGGTAAAATGTCTATTTTTCATCCAAAGCACCTCAAAACGTGTATTTTCTATGAAAGCTAAGTATAGTTTTGCGCTAGGATGTAATTCTACCCACTATGTACACGGTAGAAACCATTTGCAAGCTGAGAAACCATTAGTTACACTGAAGAGAGACGGATGAGTATCTTGAAACCCCAGGCCAGTGACATCCCATGTATATAGGCCACTCTATCGACAATTCCCAAAATAATGCGCACTTGCTGTGAGTTGAACTTCGATCTGTATTACACGATGTTTATCGTAATCAATTACATATCGATAACTTGTACTTTGAATGTTACAACACTCATGTTATCTCAGACTGTTTCCCATAGTTACCATAAACAGCAAAATCGTACAAACTGTCGTTATCAACAAAGAACGGGCTCAGAACCCCTTGTGGCGTAGTTTGTTGGACCCGCCGAGGCTCATCCAGGGCCATAATTCGGCAAGGTTATTACCCAAAAACTTCTTCAGTAAGGACATGCATGACTGAAAGTTTGAAATTCCAAACCAGTAATGCAAACTTTTTACTTTCTCTACACGTACCATGTACATAGTGTATAGAGATGGCATTGTAATGCACCCAAAAAATCGATACCAAGATTTTACCGGAAATACATGTTTTGGAAAAAGGTGCGTGTGTGTGTGTGTGTGTGTGTGTGTGTGTGTGTGTGTGTGTGTGTGTGTGTGTGTGTGGACACTCTTTATATGGAAACATTTTCGAAAATTTTGATTTTTTCAAAAATGACTCTTAACGATTTTGATTAAAATAACGTATATTTATGAAATTTATGACAAAAACAGTGCATATCTTGAATTCTGAGAATAGCCTCTGAAGACAAGTTTATTCTGAAAGAATTTTACGGAATTTTGTATAACTGGCAAACCGTAAGAGATAGACAAAAACTGACTTAACAGAAGATGTAGAGCTCGTTAAAACATACAACAAATGTTATATACATTTTTTTCGTGGAGTTGATCGTTTTTAAGATATTCTTTGTTATTCGTTTAAGCTTTAAAAAATTTAACTTTTCTCATATAGGAATTTGTCAACTCGTGTCCATACAAACAAAGGAACTTCAGTCACATAGCAACCAGCTTTTGGCTTTCACTTTAACCTATGGTACTCGCTTATTTCGCTTCTACTTACAAGGAAGCAACTAATAGGACTATTTCTGCTAATTGCTTTTCCGATTAGCATAAAGTCATGTGAATAGTACACATCAGATTTTACTCTAATGGTTTGGAGGTTAGTCACTCCCTAAAAAGTCCCTTGTGACAAAACAATTAAAATTTTTGTCTAAAACGAAAAGTCGGTAAAATACCAAACTTTGCATTTAAGTTTAGTATCTTCCAGGGATGCGACACGAAGATTTTGAGAAAAATCCCCCACCCCAAACTTCCCTTTACATGGAATTGTTTTCGAAAATTTTGATTTTCTCAAAAATGGCTGTAACGATTTCGATTAAAATATCATATATTAAAGATATTTACCTGACAAATAAAATGTATATCTTCAATTTTCTGGAAATAGCCTCAGAAGAACACTTTATTCTGGATGAATTTTACGGAATTTTGCCTAAGTGCTAAACGGTAAGAAACACATTAAAGCACACAATTTATGTTATATACATTTGTTTCGTGGAGTTGATCGTTTTTTTTTAGACATTCCTTGTTTTTGGTTTTAGCTTTAAAAAGCTTATACTTTTCTCATACAGGAATTTGTCCTCTCATATCCATACAAAGAAAGGAACCAGATTTTGACTATCACTTTAACCTATGGTACTCCCTTATTTTAGTTTTTTACCTCTTGTACATAAAATAATTATTATCCACTGAATGCAAATGCAAGCAAATTAAGATATAAAGGGCAAGAAAATGACAAAATACTGATATATGTAAACAAATGTGTAATGAATTGCTGGAGTTGCTAATTGTGGTAATGATAAATGTTGAAAATGCATGTTGCTGTTATACCTGAGGCATGGCGAGGTTTTCCCAGAGCTGGCGACGTCTCCTCGTGCTAATGAAGACAACTCACCTCTGAATGAAAATGCGTCCAGAGATGCGATTCCCCGCACGTTTTGTTGGAGCCCGTTTAAAATCTCGTTACGTGCCACCAATTCTTACTGCTGCTCCATTCATGACTAATAATCTGCATATTTCATTGCAAAAAGGGTCGCCTGTTCAAAACACCATTAGTGTCCATTACAGTGTAAGGTCCGTTTCAACAAAATGTTTGGTGCATAATGGTCTTCCTTCACCTCAACTTTGGATTTACAGCTTAAGACCGAGGGAAAAGTCTAATGCAATACTTTCTCTGCACTTACAACTTCATTAACATATGCGTTACATTCACATGCATCTATTTACTTTATAATAATCGAGAAAAAAACTAGCAGAAATAGTCTTATTACTTGCTTATTTGTAAGTATAAGCGAAATAAGGGAGTACCATAGGTTAAAGTGATAGTCAAAAGCTTGTAGCTATGTAACTGATGTTCCTTTGTTTGTATGGACAGGAGTTGACAAATTCCTGTATGAGAAAAGTATAAGTTTTTCAAAGCTGAAACCAAGAACAAGGAATATCTAAAAAACGATCAACTTCACGAAAAAATGTATATAACATAAATTGTGTGTTTTAACGTGCTTTACATTTTTTGTGTGGCAAGTTTTTGTCCATCTCTTATGGTTTAGCAGTTTTGCAACATTCCGTAAAATTGATCCAGAATAAAGTAGTCTTCAGAGGATATTCCTAGAAAATTCAAGATATACATTTTATTTGTCAGGTAAATATCTTTAATATACGATATATTAATCAAAATCGTTAGAGCCATTTTTAAGAAAATGAAAATGTTCGAAAAAAATTGCATGTAAAGAGTAGTTGGATATGGGGGATTTTCTTGAAAATCTTCGTGTCGCATCCTTGGAAGATACCAAACTTAAGTACCAAGTTTGGTATTTAACGGACTTTTCGTTTTTGAGCCAAGCTGTCCACAGACACACACACACACACATGCACCTTTTTCTGAAAATGCTTTTTTTGGATTCAGGGGGACCCAAAACGTTTATTTCCGGTAAAATCTCGGTACCGAATTTTTGGGTGGAATGCAATACCTTCTCTATACACTATGTACATAGTACGTGTAGAGAAAGTAAAAAAAATCGGTAAATAAATATGGTCGAATGCGTCATCTACTGTTTGAGATCTATGTAAGTATTATAATCATAAAGTCTCCCTTCCTATATATTATAAATGATTTTGCTGAATTGTCTTATCAAACATGTCGCTTCGCTGTGGTCGAATATTAATTCAATTCAATTTCTTTTCGTCCAGTTTGATCATGTACATGATATTTGGATACGTCAGTTTATATTTAGAAGTAAAATATTTACAATAGTAAGAACAGTGCAAATTCTGTAAGCAGCAAGTATGATCTATTTACAATTAGGATCAGATAGCTATAAGTATGAGATATTTACAATAAGAGATGAGTAGGCATGAAATGTGAGCCAGGATCACAGATATACCAAGTTATAAATATTTTAGACGAGAGGAGATTGTGTCAAATAAGCCTCAACATTATAGAAACAGTTTTTTTGTAAAAAGGATACAACACCAGATTTGAATTTTTTACTTTCTCTATACGCACTATGTACATAGTGTATAGAGAAGGTATTGCACTCCACCAAAAAATTCGATACTGAGATTTCCCCGGAAATATATGTTTTAGGGTCCCCTGTATCCAAAAAAAGTATTTTCACAAAAAGGTCCGTGTGTATGTGTGTGTGTGTGTCCGTGTGTCTGTGAACACGATAACTCAAAAACGAAAAGTCGGTAAAATACCAAACTTGGTATTTAAGTTTAGTATCTTCCAGGGATGCGACACAAAGATTTTGAGAAAAATCTCCCCACCCCAAACTACCCTTTACATGGAACTTTTTTCGAAAATTTTGATTTTCTAAAAAATGGCTATAACGATTTTGATTAAAATATTATATATCAAAGTTATTTACCTGACAAATAAAATGTATATTTTGAATTTTCTGGGAATAACCTCTGAAGACTACTTTATTCTGGATTAATTTTTCATAACTGCTAAACCGTAAGAGATGGACAAAAACTTGTCCCACAAAAATGTAGAGCACGTTAAAACACACAATTCATGCTATATACATTTTTTTCGTGGTGTTGATCGTTTTTGAGATATTCCTTTTTCTTGGTTTCAGCTTTGAAAAACTTATACTTTTCTCATACAGTAATATGTCAACTCCTGTCCGTACAAAGAAACATCAGTCACATAGCAACCAGCTTTTGGCTTTCACTTTAACCTATAGTACTCCCTTATTTCGCTTCTACTTACAATCAAGCAAGAAATAAGACTATTTCTGCTAATTTTTTCTCGATTAGCATGAAATAAATAAAAGATACGCTTATTAACAATAATTTGTTACAGAGATATAGAGAAAGTCATGTGAATGGAACACATCAGATTTTTTTTTTTTTGTGCTTCAAGACTTCAAGAATGTAAATGCAAGTAGAATGTTTAGAGATTTACAAAATACCTTGTTCTGTTTGCGTGCAATTATTCTGATTACCCTTTTTTGAATTTTAAATATGGTATCCGACTTTTTACCCCAGAATATAATTCCGTATGCAATTAGGCTATGGAAGTATGCAAAGTACAATCTTTCAACATCACGTGGCTTACCTTGTCCCTTATTACCCTGAGGGCAAAGCATGTTTGACTGAGTCTTGAGGCCAGCTTCTGTATATGTGTACACCATTGCAGGTTTTTATCTATCCATATTCCTAAGAATTTAATACTATTTACATATGTGATAGATTTATTTTCAAGATGTGTATCAGGAAATTGAAATCAAACACCTCGTAACATCGGACCACCCCAGATGAAAACACTCGTTGTATTATTTATCATAACTTATCATGAATGCAATTGGGTGATGTCCAGGTTAAATGAGGCACTCAGTAAAAAGTGGTAGAAGTTACAAAATTAAAAAAAAAAAAAAAAATAGTTTTTGCGGTATATATGCTCTACATAAGTCAAGGAGCTTAGGAAAAATGTGGTACAAGCGTATATCTAACCAATGCTGCCATCTGCAGATGTTTGATTTAACTTCTTACTCAATGTTCATTTTGTATTAATATAAAGGTGGCGACTTTTATAATGGTATACTTCATTCAGGAAAGCAACTTATCAATTGTGATGCAAGCAATGGAAGGCAAGAAGAATGAAACAGGAGACCTGGCCAAGATGTGAAAGCATGTAGTTCTGTAAGTGAATCTGATTGTTCTCAGATAGCAACGAGCTTACATTTTGACTGTGATTGTTTTTTGTTCACTTGTACCACTTTTTTGTTTCATACAACATTCTCCAAAAATATGTTTATTGCTAATGTAACATTGATACTTTCGAACAAAAGCTATTAGAGAATATGACTGAAGGCGTGTGAAACCTATGGTGACAAAATACATTTGCTTAACTTAAATCAGACTTTCTTTTTTGGTAGCTTAACGTCCTTTAACCTGGTTGGCCATATCGGATGATGGATGAAATTGGTGAAATGATGCTCAAATGATCTCGGGGTCCATGGAGCTTAAAGTTACTCGACATTCGTCTTCCTAGGATAAGGGAAAACCCCGGAAAAACCCTTATCCGGGTAACTAACCCTTAGCGAGATTCGAACTCACGAGGCAGACACGCTATCACCACACTACCCAAGCGGGCAATTTTATATTCTTTGTTCCAACTTGAAACCCAATTTCTCAGTTTTATAAATATGTAACTTGTACCACCTTTTTACTCAGTGCCTCAAATAAAATCTCAATTTCAATTTCACCTTTAAGTATGATCATAGATTTTTTTTTTATTTATTTTTTAAGTTTAACGTCCTTTAACCTGGTTGGTCATATCGGACGATGGATGAAATTGGTGAAATGATGCTGAAATGATCTCGGGGTCCATGGAAGTTACTCGACATTTGTCTTCTCAGGATCATAATTTGATCAGTATATCGTGACAAGTATTGGAGTTTGCCATGCAGCAAAACTGAAAACAGCGACTTGTGATTCAAGCATGTCTTAACGATGCACTTTGCCTAGACATCTGATCCGCACCTTGGTAAGACTCACCATGAACCACAATTAGCCCAAGTTAACGAACCAGCAGCTTGTTTACTATGATATTCATGAGCAGGGTTAAGTGACAGCAGCAGCAGCTGAGAAACGTGGCAGTCAGCCTTATGAAGACATAGAAGGTTGCGCGTTATGCAACAGTTCTATATGCTAATGGCCAATTCGTGTACATAGGATTGAGACTACAGTTTTGCTGAAGCAAGTGCCGCCATCTTGTGCCACTACAAACTACATGGTCAACATCTGTCAAATCAATTATTTTTCCAAGTTTTGAAGTAAAAAACAAAGAACAATGGAAGGGGAGAGATCTCTAGTTGAAGGAATGTTTAATACAATCATTTTATTTGGTCTATTAGAAGTTATCATTGCAGTAAACATCGCGGCAGGTCATATATTAATTTTGTTCTAATCTCTTGGTCTAAAACTGAAGGAGGGCAACATATCAGATTTTGATCAAACCTTATTGTTTGTCTCATGCATATAGTCATTAATCCCGCACCAAATAGAGGGTGACAAGTATCAGAGATTATCCCAAAGATTTACATGATCTTCACTGTGGATTGCATATATTGCATTCCGAGTCCAAGGAACACGCCCCCTATTCTCACGGTTCTGGTATCAGAAGCACATAATTTGATAGTAATTATTTCTCGACGATAACTGCTAAATGGGCGAATTAGCAAGAGGTTTCTTATAAACCGGAGCGGGTTGCCAATTTTGTGTGCTTCTCAACGGTCTTTCAGAGTCTAAAATCTAACAAACAATACAGAATCGTTCTGTTGATAATGTACGGCATATTTCACTTAGTATTACCAGCTAAAAATCACTTTAGTACACTAACCTATGTGTTCAAACATATTTCGTTATTTTTGCTTCTGCTATTCGAGAAACTAACACACGCACACATAAACACACGCATTGATCATTATGTTGTTTAAAACATACAGCCTAATTTGGACATTTAACACCAACAAAATCTTATTTTTGTGTGTGCTCAACTCAAAAGTGTAGTGCCTAACCATGAGGGCTGCGTGAAAATCCTACTTTAGCAACGACACAAGGATAGGGCATTCCTATTTAACCTCTCTATATCTGTGGTTGAGACCGAGTCCTTCAGTCTCTCTATACACACGTCTTTTGACATTAACAACTCGGCATTTGTATTTGCAGCTCTACGATAAATCCTCAGCTACCAAACAGAATGGTAACAACTACCTCGGCTGGTGCCAAATAAACACATTTTACTCTCCTCTTATGCAGGACTGACAACTCCTAGGACTTACAGTAATTTTCAGAACACGATGGTCCTGCCCCACCCTTCTTTAAAATTTGCGCTGTTGCCAAGTCTTCCACTTACTGGATCCTTAACTGAGGCGTGATTCTCGACTTGCAAGCAGTGTCTCCAGGAAGCAGATTTTACCACGTTGCCTCTCCTCCCGCTAGTAAAGGCTCGTATTTTGTTTTTTAATGGCTATTGCCCAGTGGTAGGGAAGAGCGGTCCCATCTACATGACATAAAATGTATGTTTTGACGAGTTCCACATTTTTGTTTACCAAGTTTTTTGTTTTTATTTTTTTGTCTCAATCTTTACGCTTTATTAGTTATACAAAATTCATCCAGAATGAAATGGTCTTCAGAGGCTATTCTCGGAAAATTCAATATATATATTTCGTTTGTCATAAACATATCTTAAACATATGGTATTTTAAACAAAAACCGTTAGAGCCATTTTAAGATAAAACCAAACATTTAGAAAATGTTTCCATGTAAAGGGTAGTTTGGAGTTGGATTTTTTTGAAAATCTTCGTGTCGTATCTAGGCCAGATGCTGATCTTAAATATCAAGTTTATTATTTAACAGACATTTCGTTTTTGAGTTACGGGACACCACAGACTCACGCGCGCGCGGGCAGACTTTTTTTTTTTTTTTTTTTTTTTTTCACTCAGGCGACCTAAGGGGCATCATGTTTTGGGAAAAACTATACAAACTGATGCCTAGGGGCCAGAAGCCTAATTTGCAAACTTCAAGAGATACGTTCATAGACTTCTACACAAAAATATGTAGATCTCGTCAAAACACACAATTTATCAAAAATACTTTTTAATTAACCATTTCCGAGCCGTGGTCGTCGGCGTGTTCGGCGTTGACGCTCTACCGCGGAAAGGATGCGGGTTCGAATCCCGCTATAGGCATGGATGTGTTTTTATGTAGGTCATTCTCTCTCCCCTGTTGTCCAATTAGGTTAAACACGAAGGTCAAATATGTATTTAATCTAATAATAGTTTGTAAACACATTAATAAAGAAAAGAGTAGACAAAGTAATATTATTTTAACGGATTTTTAGCTCCTATGTTTTTCACTGGACAAAAGAGGAACGAAATCAAAGAGCAAAACAAGGAAAGAATGTGCCACACACCTATCATGACCAACCCTCGTTGCATGTTCTGTGTAAAATGACAGTTTTTCCCAAGGTCGACAGACAAGCTCCCCAACGAGTGAGTGGCCTGGGGGTACGGAAGTGTGTACGTGAACCTGGTCAGGATGATCTCTCTCTCTCTCTCTCTCTCTCTCTACCAGCTCCCCAGCACGTCCACAAGTACACTCACATACAAATATATGTACATTAAACTGCATCAAGAGTTTGGCATCCTGTCCATCAGATCTCTCTCAAAGATCTTCTACTCCAAGTTACCTGGAGCTCTGGGAGACAGAAGCCGTCAACAGTCAAGACTGAAGAGAAAGTTACCTCAAGACATCTTATTATCGGACACCGAAATTGAACAACAAGACTGATTCAACCTACTTTGTAATAATTACACCTTCTTTCTTCATGTTAATATTGTTAAATACAGATTATTTTTTCAACTCCTATTTTACAAACTTATCAATATAATTTCAATTTTTGAGTTTACCTGAAATTTGTATTTCTAAGCCTGTTATAAACTTCATCTTAGTCATTGTAATTTCTTTTAACCTTTATACTTTTCAGACCTTTATACTTTGTGTTAATGGTGTCATGTGACCCATATCAATGCTATTTTCTTGTCATTGTATGTTAAATTACTATAAATTCTATATATCTGCAACAAATTATTGTTTATCGGCTAATACTTCTATCTATTTAATGCTGTTCAGATCACGTGTCTGTTTTTCTCTGATCTGCAAACAAACAATTCTTACAGAAGGTTATTCTTTTAGCTACAGCATGCTAATCAAGATAAACATTACCACAAAGGTTCGCATTACCTAGTTCCTTATAAGCAGAAAGGAAATAAGGGCTTAAGTATCAGTCAAATCTTTTAAAATCTGTCGCTATGTGTTCGTCATTGAAATTCGGTTCTCTTTCCGTGTCCAAGAGGTAAAACAAAAGAGCACCTGACTGCCTCCGTGGTCGAGTGGTCAGCGAGCTGACTTCTTACTCGGAGGTCCCGGGTCCGATTCCCGGCTGGGTCGGGGAATTTTTCTTTAACCAGAATCATCCCCTATCCCCCACAGAGTCTGGAAATGTGTATGTGTTTGAGAACATAAAAAACGATTTAAACCAAACGTAAAAGAACGTAAAGACAAGCTGTTTCAAGTGGAAAGAGAGCTATATAAATGATGGTCCAGTGGTCAGAGAGCTGACTTCTCACCCGGAGGTCCGGGGTTCGATTCCTGGCTGGGATGAGGATTTTTTTTTTTTTTTAACCATAAGTATTCCCTATTTCCTTCAGAATCTGGAAGTATGGATGTGAGAATGAATGTACGTGTGTTTACTAATATAAAGTTGATTATCCTAACGTTCTAAACCTACAGTAAACGAGTTGTTTCACAAGTCAAAGCTCCCGATTGAGGTTAAAGGGGGCTATACAAACGAGTCAGAGGACCTCCCGTTAGAGAAAAACTGAAACCTATTGTTAGCTCCACAATAAACATAATTGTGTGTTTGAACGAGAGTGACATTTTTGAGAAGTTTTTGTGTATCTACATTCTGAATGACTTTTGCATAACTGGTAAGACATAAACAGTCTTACTACGCAAAAAATGTAGATGTTGCTAAAACACACAATTGTCATACACATTTTTTACAGAGCTAACCATTTCTGAGATATCCCTTGCTATTGTTTTTAAACGTTCTAATACTTAGATATTTCTCAAAGAGCAAGTCGTTATTCACTTTTTTTCATCCTGGTTATGTAAGGAAAAAGGGATTGCATTACAAAGAAACTAGCTTTTACATCATTTGACTATAGTTTCAGCTTATCGTATTTCCTTACTTTTGTTGTACTAGAAAATAATTTCGTTAAAAAAGAACACTTTTGCTAATATTTATTTTGATAAGCATGAAGTAGATAGAAAAGTAAGATTTCGTAAGAATAACAATTTCTTACAGAATTGGTAGAGAAAGTAATGTAGTAAAAACATTTTTACTTTCTCTAGCCCCCTATGTACGATGTACATAGGGATAGAGAAGTATTGTATTCCACCCAAAATTCTATGTCGAGATTTCACCGGAAATACATGTTTTAGGACCCCATGAGTAAAAAAAAGAAAAAGCATTTTTAGAAACAGGTCTGTGTGGGTGTGTGTGGTGTGTGTCTGTGGACAGCATAGCCCCAAAACAAAAAGGCCGTTAAATAACAAACTTGGTATTTAGGTTTAGTATCTTCCAAGGATGCGACACGAAGATTAAAAAAAAACACCACAAACTACCCTTTACATGGAAAAAATTTCGAAAATTTTGATTTTCTTAAAAATGGCTCTAACGATTTTGATTAAAATCCCGTATATAAAAGCTATTTATGTCCGAAATAAAATGTATATCTCGAATTTTTTGGGACTAACCTCTGAAGACCTCTTTACTTTTTGAATTTTGCTTAACTGCTAAACCGTAAGAGATAGAAAAAAAAAAAAAAAAACCTACTACACAAAAAATGTACCTCATGACAAAACACACAAATTTTGTCCTTTACGTTTCTGTTGTGGAGGTAACCGTTTTCGAGATATTCCTTGTTATTGGTTTCAATTGTGAAGTACTTAAACTTTTCTCACACAGGAAGCGTCCGCTTTTCTTTTGTTCTACTGCTGGCCAAACAAAGAAGTGATTTGCAATGACAATCGCATAACGATACCTTTTAAAACATTTGACAATCACTTTAGCATAGTGCATTCCCTTATTCCCTTCTACTTATAAGGAACTAAGTAATAACATTCTGCTAATATTTATCTTGATTAACATTGTGTACAAAGAAGAAGAATCTTTTGTATGAGGTTTGTAGAGCAGCTAGAGAAAGTCATGTGAGTGTAACACATCAGATTTTTTTTAGAAGGCCTCGAATATTTTTTGTGGAATTCTTGTGAAGCAAATTTTTGGATGGAATGTATTCTTTCCTCTGCTTTCTATAAATAAGTAAAGTAAGTAGAAGAAGAGAAGGGAGAGATGGTTACTCTACGAAAGGAAAAAGATAACATGATTGTAGCAGTACCAGTCATTTGCAGGAGCTGACGTAATTACTAGCAGGCCAGCATTCCAGAATATTCTGTCTTTTAAATAACGATCGATTGCACGGTCTGCTCGAGGTCACGAAGTAGTGCCCCATCACGCAATACAACATTCCTCACATAACTTTCTCTACACTCTTTTCTACAACCTATTCTTACAAAAGCTTATTCTTATGGCTACTTTCTGTTAATCAAGAAAAACTTTCACTACACGTTTTCACATTTGCGTGCTTACAAAGTTACGTAGGCAAAACAATACTCAGTTGTTGACACGGTTTAGTTTTTTAATTGTTTCATTTATTATTTAGCCTCCCAAATCGGGAGCTTTGTATTAGAAACAACTCATCTGTAGATTCTTTACGTTGGGTTTAATTCGTTTTATTTTCCTCAAACACACATGTGTAGGGGATAGGGAATAATTCTTGTTAAAGAAAAATTCCCCGCCCCAGGTGGGAATCGAACCCCGGACCTCCGGGTGGGAAGTCAGCTCGCTGACCACTTATACTGTGTCGATATGTGGTGAATTTGAAATTCCAGGCTTTTTGCATGACGATTGAAACTACCTGATGTGTTCAATTAAGATACTTTTTCTCCCTATTCTGCAAAAGAACCATTCTTATAAAACGTTATTCTTCTATCTACTTCAAAATGAAATGGAGTTTTATTTATGTACGCTCTTTAACTGCTGTGGTCCTCAGTGTCTCATTCTATATTGAGCTTGAAAGACCGCTTAACTTTGCTCAGAGGCCTCTTTATCAGCATTGAGATTCTTTTACGGGCCGTAAATCTACAACACGGGACTAACTTCCCTTCCGAAGGAAGCCAAGCTAAGGATTTTTAGGCCCGAAAAAATCGGTTGTCATTCGTCGGGTTAAATCCCCTCACCCCAAACTCCCCTTTATATGGAAAAATCGAAAATTTTGATTTTCTTAAAAATGGCTCTAACAATTTTGATTAAATTCTCTTATATTTAAGATATTTACTTGCCAAATAAAATGTTTATCTTGAATTTTCTGAGAACAGTCTCTGAAGACTACTTTTTACGGAATGTTGCATAACTGCTAAACCGTAAGAGATGGACAAAAACTTACCACACAGAAAATGTTGAGCACATTAAAACATACAATTTATATTATTCATTTTTTTTTTTTTTTTTTTTTTTGGTTTCAGCTTTGAAAAACATACTTTTCTCATACAGTAATTTGTCAACTCCTGTCCATACAAAGGAACTTCAGTCACATAGCAACCAGCTTTTGACTATCCTTTAACCTATAGTACTCCCTTATTTCGCTATTGTTTCTGGATTAGCATGAAGTAAATAGAAGCATTAGCTTTTTAACAATAATTTGTTGCAGAGATGTAAAGAAAGTAATATGAATGGAACTCATCAGATTTTCATATATATGTTTAGTATTGAGTTTTCTGAGTGTTGATTGTTGAGGTAGTGGAGACTTGGCTTAACAGTTCAGTTGCGATAGAGTTTTGGTCTGTGCCGCAATGTATTCATTCAATAGAAATGTTTACCAGGACAAAGTCAGCACGGCATTTTCTAAACACAGTGTTCCTGGCGGGAGCGTTGCAATTTCCGCTGTGTTTGTTCTGATACACAATTCTAATGAAGGAATAGTCTCTGTACAGGCCTACGTTTCATCGCAATGCATTGCCACATCTTAACCACAACTGTCATCCATATTACAACTTCTCCCCAATCAAATCATCCATGACATTGTATCATGACTAAAATACATGTTTGACCAAACACTTAAATTTCCGGTTTGTTTACAAACCCTCAGATGTTTATGCCCCATACACGTGCAACAACATAGTTAGGATTACGGTACATCCAACACAACATAGAAGAAACACATCAGTCAAGAGCGGTGGCAATCTCACCTCAAAAGATCTGACGTACATGGGAGTCTCGTAGAAAGCGTGATGGGCACATAGTATGTACCTTCTTCTGAAGATGTCGCCCAGCCTGAATATGCAGTGACATTGTGGGTTACGTCCCACATCACCTTGCTCCTTATCTTGACTCATCTTTCAGCACTTCCTCAACACATATAACGATCAACAGTTTAATTAATATTACCAATTGCTTTCGCTCCAAGTCATGATCTGTTGGCAGTTTTCTGTCCAGACGTTTCATCCATAACTGTGGTAGAGATCTTCAGTGTCGCGGTGGAAGTCTGTCTGTGAAGGTTGAGCCGAGAATGATCTGCTGGAACAAGAGTCGAGAATGATCTTACGTGATTGGCCCAGGCCCGGCTGTGGTGGGATTTTTCTCGGTTTTTGCTTGGTTTAAAAGCCATGTAGAGCCTTCCACCCAATTCAGAGGCACCTCCGCCTCCTCCAATTCCCATTTTGCAATTATTGGTTCATCTCACTGCTAGTATGTGACAACTTTGACAGCAACTAAAGGTTTTTATTTACCTTATAACTTTTCTGAACATGATGCCTGTTTTGTATGCCATAGCGACACGATAAATACAAGTGGCAGTCAAAGAGTTGAACAAGCGACTTGAATGCTTTGATCATAGCAGCGCACTTGGCTGATGTGCTCAAATGCACATGATCTCGGTAAGCAGATAACAGGAAGCTGGTTTGGGACTGGAAACTCCAATATGAAATGCCCTTCATGAACAGATTACTTACGGTAAATTTTATGGTCACAAATACCTTTGTAGTGATGTTTTAACTGTACAGCACTGCAAGGTGGAGCATACTTGTAACTGGGCTCTGCAGTGATCAGGTATGCCTTCATCCATCATTAATAGGACTCGGAAATTGGTAAAATTCATCTTTTTCTGAGACATCGCAGAAGATGCCGGATGGTATATAAATTCATTTCGTCTAAGATGAACGAAAATGGTTTTATTTTATTTTGCATTTTTCAAGTATATTTCGATGTTCAATAATTATTAAACGAAATAACTTACATAAACGTGCAGCTGTTCTTTCTTCAGTGTTTTCTTTGTAGGCGTCCATCACTCGGAAAAATGAAACGGGTAATTGCGGCCGATTTTTTTCGCGATATCAACATTTGATTGTAAGTTATCCTTTCTGCGATCTTACGCACATATGCTTCTGGTCTCAAATTCATTTTCAGCGCCTCGGAAACTAAACGGCCGCTGATTTTTGGGAGGAAGACAGACCTAAAATCGGCCATTACAACTTAAAACTATTTTTTCTGCTAATTAGGGATCCTATGGGAGAGGAAGCCTAAACAGAGGCGTTTTTGTTTTCGGTGTATTTTCACAAAAACTCGCAGCTCAATCTGCGACATCAGTCTGAGAATGGCACCTTGTTATGTAGCCAACAATTTGGTCCTAAAGCGCTCCTATCCGATAGAAATGTGGAATACAAACTATGAATCCAAAATTGAAATTGTGGGTGGCAAAAGCTTCGAATTAGGAATTGAGGGGTCTAAACTTCTCAATCTCCCTTCAAGCTCGCCCTTGCATATCCACAACAAAGCAATGAGGACTCACTTCTTTTCATAACTTCAAAATCTTCTTGAGAAAAAAAAAAATTACAACTTCACACTTTCTACTACTATAACTGTAATAGGCCTCTGCAAATAGAGGATCATACCCTGAACTTCTACACATGGGGAAGCGGCCAGGAACAGGATCAAATTGTCACTACTGTCAACGGATAAGTCACGGCTAAGTTTTCAGCGGAGACTTCGACTGCGTCACTGAAGATGTCTATTGAAGCTGTGGTCAAGACATCTGGGGGCTCCCTAGTCGTTAACTCTTATTCACGCCTACCTTACTGAATGTTTCACCGATCAGACATACTACTGTACTGACTTATTCACGTGCGCAGACTTCTCAACTCCGAACTCACTCTAAGGTTCGGGTTTACCATTATCCTAACAAGAATACGTTATCTAAGCGGTCACCGGAGGATTGCATAAGAATAATAACAGCTAATGGGGTGGGGTAGGCCCGCCAGGACATGTGGCCCTGTGCACGCCATGGCTACAGCTACAAATACCATTCTGAGGTAGTTACTTTACTGCAGAACAACAGGTCCGATAAGCATTCTCAGTAATCAAGTAAAATATCTGTGTTCAATTTTCACGACTTTCTCTACATCTCTGCAACAACTTATTATTAAAAGACTTATTCTTCTATTTACCTTGTGCTAATCGAGGACAAATTGGCAGTAAGAGCCTCATTTTCTGCTTCCTCGTAAGTAGAAGGGACATAAGGGAATACATGACCTCTACATTTTATGATTTTATGTGAGGTAAAATGTATATGTATGTTTTGTCCATCTCTTACGGTTTACCAGTTATGCAAAATTCATCCAGAATAAACATGTTTTCAGAGGCTATTTCCAGAAAATTGGAGAAATACATTTTATTTGTCACATAAATATCTTAAATATAAGAGATTTTAATCAAAACAGTTAGAGTCATTTTTGAGAAAATCAAAATGTTCGTAAAGGGTAGTTTGAGGTGGGGGATTTTTCTCAAAAGCTTCGTGTCGTATCCCTGGAGGAAACTAAACTTAAATACCAATTTTGGTATTTTACAGACTTTTCGTTTTTGAGTTATCGTGTTCACGGACACACTGACACATACACACACGGGCTTTTTCTGAAAATACTTTTATTGGATACGGGGGACCCTAAAACGTATATTTCCGGTGAAATCTCGGTGGAGTGCAATACCTTCTCTATACACTATGTGCATAGTGCGTGTAGAGAAAGTAAAATCTGATGTGTTCCATTCACAGGACTTTCTCTACCTGTTCTGCAAGCCACATCCAGAAAAACATTACCAGAAACGGTCTTATTACACAGTTCCTTGTAAGTACACGTAATAAGGAAATACACTACGTTAGAGCGATAGTCAAATGTTTTAAACACTGTCGCTATGAGATTGGTATTGAAGTTGCGTTCTCTTTGTATGGCCAGTATGATATGGTAACTTCCCGTGTAAGTATTTTAAAACTGAAACAAATCTCGGATATCTTAACTCCATAACAAAAATGTATGTACAAGCTCCCTTGGGTTATGTGGGGATAGTGTACGTGTGTGCTTCACATCCTAAAGGTCGCGAGTTCCAATCTCTCGTATAAGTTTTTTAGGCGGGCTTTAAGCTCCGTAGACACCGAGATCATTCATGTCCGATGTGACAGACCATCTTAAAGGAAGTTAAGCTGAAATAAATATATTAAAAATGCTCCATAAGTAAAAGGGTAGTTTGGAATAGAGGATTTTCTTGAAAATCTTTGTCGCATTCTTGGAAGATAAGGAACTTAAATATTATGAAAAAAATATTTGATGTGTTCTATTCACATGACTTTCTCTACATCTTTGCAACAAATTATTGTTAAAAAGCCAATGTTTCTATTTACTTCATGCTAATCGAGAAAAAAATTAGCAGAAATAGTCTTATTACTTGCTTCCTTGTAAGTAGAAGCGAAATAAGGGAGTACCATAGGTTAAAGTGATAGTCAAAATCTGGTTGCTATGTGACTGAAGTTCCTTTGTATGGACAGGTGTTGACAAATTCCCGTATAAGAAAAGTATAAGCTATTTAAAGCTGAAACCAAGGAATATCTCAAAAACGATCAACTCCACGAAACAAATTTATATAGCATAAATTGTGTGCTTTAATGTGCTCTACATTTATTGTGTGCCAAGTTTCTGTCTATCTCTTACGGTTCAGCAGTTATGCAAAATTACGTAAAATTCATCCAGATTAAAGTAGTCTTCAGATGCTATTCCCAGAAAATTTAACATATACATTTTATTAGTCAGCGTAAATATCTTTAACATACCGTATTTTAATCAAAATCGTGAGAGGTATTTTTGAGAAAATCATGGCTAGCGTTTACATGGAAACATTTTTGAATTTTTTTTCTCAAAAATGACTAACGATTTTGATTAAAATTCTGTATGTTAAAGGTATTTACACACATATATATTCTGAATTTTCTGAAAATAACTCTGAAGAGCACTTTATTTTGGTTGATTTTCAGAATTTTGCATAACGGTTAAACCGTAATAGATAGACAAAAACTTACTACACAAAAAATGTAGATCTTGTTAAAACATAATTTGTGTCACATACGCTTTTTATGTAGAGCCGACCGTTTCTGAGATATTACCTTTTATTGGTTTCAATTTTGAAATACTTATACTTTCTCAAACAGGAAGTGTCCGTTTTTCGCTTGTTCTACTCCTGGCCAAGCGAAGAAGCCATTTCAATGACTATTTTCATTTTATTTTATTTGAACAAGGTCCCAAGGAGCCCCTGGACTCTATTAAGGGACACTCAATGTTTACAAGAGTGGCAGTGTCATAATCTAAGACAAGTTGTCAACAAAACAATTTAAAAACAAGAATAAGTTGAATACAAAATCTATCATAATACGCAACTGGATACACAATTTCACAGCTGATCACAGTATAGCATATATATTAATAAACAATGTGCTTTAATTTATTTGAGAGCTATAATACCGATAGAACTGTAATACTGAATACTACGATTTGGTATACATTATACTTCCAATACTTAAAAAAAAAAAAAAAAAAAACTGATGTGTTCCATTCACATGACTTTCTCTACTTCTGTGTAACAATTTTTTTTTTTTTTTTTTGCAATATAATTTATTTTAGGTCGCTTTAACAGCATGGTCATATCGCGACCTTAAAAATTGTACACAAAATTGTAACAAATTATTGTTAATAAGCTTATTCTTCTATTTACCTCATGCTAATCGAGAAAAAATTAGCAGAACTAGTCTTATCACTTGTTTCCTTGTAAGTAGAAGCGAAATAAGGGATACCATAGGTTAAAGTGAAGTCAAAAGCTGGTTACTAGGTGACTGAAATTCCTTTGTTTGTATGTACACGAGTTGACAAATTCCTGTATGAGAAAAGTGTAAGTTTTTCAAAGCTGAAACCAAAAACAAGGAATATCTCTAAAACGATCAACTCCTTGAAACATTTTTATATAACATAAATTGTGTCTTTTAATGTGTTTTACATTTTTTGTGTGGTAAGTTTTTGTCCAGCTCTTACGGTTTAGCAGTTACGTAAAATTCATCCAGAATAAAGTAGTCTTCAGAGGCTATTCCCAGAAAATTCAAGAGATACATATTATTTGTCAGGTAAATATCTTTGATATACGATATTTTAATCAAAATTGTTTGAGCCATTTTTGAGAAAATCAACATTTTCGAAAAAAGTTTCATGTAAAGGGTAGTTTGGGGTGTGTGGATTTTCTTGAAAATCTTCGTGTCGCATCCTTGGAAGATACCAAACTTAAATACCAAGTTTGGTATTTAACGGTCTTTTCGTTTTTGAGACACACACACGGACCTTTTTCCAAAAATGCTTTTTTTGGATTCAGGGGGATCCAAAACATGTATTTCCGGTGAAATCTCGGTATCGAATTTTTGGGTGTAATACAATACCTTCTCTATGCACTATGTACATAGTACGTGTAGAGAAAGTAATACATAGACTAACAAACAAATTGCTCGTGAATATATCATTCATTAGGCAATGTATACTAATGGTTTGACATATGCACAACACATCATTATTCAAGTTATGTATTTTGATATTCCAGCAGTAAATGCCTTTTTACCTCCCTCTTAAAAAGCGTGAATTTATTGATTTGTTTAATTGGTTAGGGAAGTTCATTATAAGCTTTGGTCATTATGTAAATAATGCCCCTCAA
The DNA here is from genome assembly GCA_030762935.1 of Hymenopus coronatus. Taxonomy (NCBI): domain Eukaryota; kingdom Metazoa; phylum Arthropoda; class Insecta; order Mantodea; family Hymenopodidae; genus Hymenopus; species Hymenopus coronatus. The sequence continues at coordinate 18,321,498 of CM060888.1, forward strand.
TCCATATTTAGTGGTAGCCATTTGTTTCCCATTATATTGTTATAACCTCTGGTGTGATGATGATGATAATGATGGGTGTTATTTGATTTTCAATATATTAATGTTTGTGTGGAACAGTTTATTAATAATTTTAAAAGCAAATATAATCGTGGACAGTTTCAAGCTTATACACAGTGGAGTAATTCCTGTTAATGGGTATACATGTTTAGTCGGGGTATAATAATCTAGATTAGATTAGAAAGCATTCTGTCGGTACGTTTAGGCCAGGAAGTCACTGAACATAGACCTTGTCAAGGGTAGACATATGTTTATATACTATGGAAAAAAGCAATGTATAAAGCTCAAATGCTAAAAGCATTGGTAACAAAAACAACAGAACAGAAATATAATCACACCATTTGCATTTGAGGATTGTACGCCACTGCACTATACTTAATGTGCTGTATAAAAGCACATGTAGTACTTCCTTTTTTTTTTTTTTTTTTTTTTTGGCAAGCATACAAAAGAAAGAGTATAAAAAATTAGTGTTAAAATGTATAAATAAATATAATTTCATTATATGTAACATTGATGTAATATGTAAATTACGCATAACGGTAGCTTCTAAAGCTTTAGCAGGGCCTTTAGTTGCCTTCTTCTTACAAGGAACTGAGTAATAAGAACATTCTGTTAATGGTTTTCGCGATGGCGTAGAAAGAAGAGTAGTATTTCGTAAGAAGTTTGTTTGTAGGACAGTTAGAGAAAGTCACGTGTCATCAGTTTTTTTTTTCTTCTTCTTCTTCTTGGCGTTAACCTCAAATTTCTGGTGAATCTCGAGGTAGGCTCAGCTATAGTTCCGCCATTTTCCAGAAGCTGCAGTTACGTGTCTGTAAAGGAAAGTGAAACAGTTTTGTTCCCCAAGTGACCAAATAGAAGTCGAGCGAGTGAGTCACCGAGGCAGGGTCGTGACGCTGTCCATTCAGGGAATGTCTTGCCGTGCCGAACAAACACTTCCCGAGAAGGAAACGGCTCGGCGGTGATCTACCCACGTCCCATTGACTCACACAACATAACCCATTATTTCGTCAGGAAGGTGCTGTTTCTCTATTTTGTTTTGGTTGATACTCTGGACAAAACTGGTTCCGTGTTGTTAAATCTGCTTCATCTTATCAATATAAACGATGGCTCAACAAGTTGATGAACTTTTTTGGCTAACATCCACAGGCCCCACCGAAGCGATAAAATCTAAAACGTTTTGCGAGATATTATTTCAGCTGGCGTCTGCAGATATTATGTAAGATTTTAACAAACATGTCGTAAAATCCTCGTATGTTGCAATTTCTACTCACTATAATTTATTTTCCCCAATATCTACAGAAGTAGATGTAGAATTGTATTTCCCTAAAAAAATTAAGCGTTCAGATTTCACCGGAAATAAATACTTTGAAAAAAAATAAATAAATGGTGTGTTATTTATGGACGCTCTTTAACTGCTGTGGTTCTCAGCGTCCCATTCTATACTGGGCGTGAAATACCGCTTAATTTTGCTCAGAGGCCTCTTTATCAGGCTTGAGGTTCTATAACGTGCCGTAAATCTACGACACGGGACCAACGGCTTTACTTCCCTTCCGAAGGAAGCCATGCTAAGGATTTTTACGCCCGAAAAAATCCATCGTCCTCCGCCGGGTTTGAACCCGCGACCTTGGGTTTATGAAGTTAGTATGGTAACCATTACACCACGGATGGCGACAAATACTTTGAGGTACTATGAATCCAAGATAAATAAAAAAAATATATCTGATGTCCATTTACATGACTTTCTCTACATCTCCGCTATAAATTATTGTTTAAAAGTTTATTCTTCTATCTACTTCGTGCTAATCGAGATAAACTTCAGCAAAACTGGTCTTCTTACTTCTACTTGAAAGTAGAAGGGAAATAGGCTAAAGCGATAGTCAAATCTTTTAAAAGCTGGTTGCTTAGTAATTGAACTCCGTTTCATTGCACGGCCAGCAATCGTCAAATTCCCCAATGAGAAAAATCTTATGTGTCCCATTCACTGACTTTCTCTAGGCTTCTATTTACTTCATGCTAATCGAGAAAACATTAGCAGAAATAGTCTTTCTTATTGCTTGCTTCCTTGTAAGTAGAAGCGAAATAAGGGAGTACCATAGGTTAAAGTGATAGTCAAAAGCTGGTTGCTATGTGACTGAAGTTCCTTTGTTTGTATGGACAGAGTTAAATTCCTGTATGAGAAAAGTAAAAGTTTTTCAAAGCTGAATCTAAAAACAAGGAATATCTTAAAAACGATCAACTCCACGAAAAAAAACGTATATAACATGAATTATGTGTTTTAATGTGCTCTACATTTTCTGTGTGGTAAGTTTTAGTCCATCTTATGGTTTAGCAGTTATGCAAAAATCCGTAAAATTCATTCAGAATAAAGTGGTTTTCAAAGGCTATTCCCAGAAAATTCAAGATATACATTTTATTTGGCAAGTAAATATCTTAAATATACGAAATTTTAATCAAAATCGTTAGCCATTTTTAAGAAAATCAACATTTTCAAAAAATTTTCCATGTAAAGGGTAGTTTGGGGTGGGGGATTTTCTTGAAAATCTTCGTGTCGAATCCTTGGAAGATACCAAATTTGGTTTTTAACGGTTTTTCATTTTTGAGCTATGCGCGCACGTGCACACACACACACACACACGTAGACCGCGCCGTGGCCGAGTGGTTAGACGGCCCGGGTTCGATCCCAAGCGACCGCATGTGAGATTTGTGGTGGACAAAGCGGCGCTGGGGCGGGTTTTTTCCGGGTTCTCCAGTTTCCACCGCCATCGTATTCCACCGGTGCTCCATCTTCATTCATGTATCATCAGTGTCACCGCCTGTGGTGCCATAAGTATTTAAAGCGGGCGTTAAACACTACCGAAAAAAAATATACACACAGACAGACACACACACGGACACTTTTCTAACAATGCTTTTTTTTTTATTCAGGGAGTCTCAAAACATATATTTCCGGTGAAATCTCGATATGTAATTTTTGGGTGGAGTTCAATACCTTCTCTATACACTATGTACATAGTCCGTATAGAGAAAGTAAAAATTTAGTTTTTTTAAACTGCAACGAATATCTCAGAAATGGCCAATCCCACGAAAATACTGTATATGGCATAAATTGTGTGTTTTAACGAGATCTACATTTTTTTATGTTGTTCGTTTTTGTCTATTTCTGATCAGTGTTGCAAAAGTCGTTCTAGATGTACACGACTTCCCAAACTATTCCCAGAAAATTCAAGGTATACATTTTATTTGTTATGTAAATATATGTTAATATGCGATCAAAATCGTTGGAGCCATTTTTGAGAAAAACTTAATTTTTAAAACATTTTTCCATGAAAACGATAGTTTGAGGTTGGGAGAATTTAAAATTCTTTGTGTCGCATCCTTGAAAGGTATAAACTTAAATACAAAGTTTAATATTTTACAGCCTTTTAGTTTTTGAGCTATGCTATCCACAGACACACACAGACGGACCTTGTTCTAAAAATGCTTTTTTCGGACTCAATGGGGTGTCAAAACAAAGTTCCGGTGAAATCTCGATATCAAATTTTTGGGTGGAATGCAATATCTTCTCTAGTCACGGTGAGCATTGTGTGAACATGCGTGCTAGAGAAAGTAAAGGAGGACGTTAATTGTTTCTAATGAGATCTACAATTTTAATTAGCATGACATTGTCTATTTCTTATGATTTACCAGCAATGAAGAGTGATTCAGAGGTAATTTCAGAAATTTCAAGATATACATTTGTCATGCAAATATCTTTAATATGTGGCATTTTAATCAACATTGTTAAGAGACTTTTTTGAGAAAGTTGAACATTTCAAAAAGCGTTTGTTGGGGTGGTTGATATGCTTGAAAATCTTCGTGTCGTAACTTGGGAGAATACCAACGTTTGAAACTTAGGTGACTTATGTTTTTTTGTATTTCAAGTTATGCCGTTCACTCACACACGCGCGCCCAAGAACTTTTTTTCTAAAAATATATTTTTTATTCGGGAGCCTCAAAACGTATATTTCTGGTGAATCTAGTATCTGGATTTTGGATGGAATGCACACTATCTTCTTTTCCTACTATGTGCAAGATGGAAGAAGTAAAAATAACTGTAAAGATTGATTAAAATTCGTGCTTTTTATATATTTACATGAGAATAAATTGTGTATGTTGAATGTTCTTTCAATATTAAGTGAACTTTCTTTCATGTGATTTATTTTTCCATAATTTTTATAACATGTAAATATTAACAGTTATACATAAAAATTTGATGTGTTACACTCACATGACTTTCTCTAGCTGCTCTACAAACTTCTTACAAAAGACAATTCTTCATTCTATCCCATGCTAATCGAGATAAACATTAGCAGAATGTTCTTATTACTTAGTTCCTTATAAGTAGGAGAGAACTAAAGGAATGCACTAGGCTAAAGTGATAGTCAAATGTTTTAAAAGCTGTCGTTATGCGATTGTCATTGCAAATGGCTTTTTTGCTTGGCCAGGTGTAGAGCAAAAGAAATACGGACACTTCCTGTCTCAGAAAAGTATAAGTGCTTCACAACTGAAACCAATAACAAGGAATATTACGGAAACGGTTACCTCCACAACAAAAATGTAAATGACATTAATTGTGTGTTTTGACACTATTTACATTTTTTGTGCAGTAAGTTTTTGTCTATTTCTTACGGTTTAGCAGTTAAACAAATATCGGCAAAATTCATCCAGAATAAAAAGGTGATCAGAGGATATTCCCAGAAAATTCAAGATATACATTTTATTTGGGATGTAAATAAATTTAAAATACGGGATTTTAATCAAAATCGTTAGAGCCATTTTTAAGAAAAACAAAATTTTCGAAAAATTTTCCATGTAAAGGGTAGTTTGTGGTGGGTGGATTTTCTTCAAAATCTTCGTGTCGCATCCTTGTAAGATAGTGAACTTAAATACCAAGTTTGGTATTTTACCGACTTTTCGTTTTTGAGCTATGTTGCCCACAGGCACAGACACACACACACACGAACATTTTTCTAAAAATGCTTTTTTTACTTTCTCTATAGGCACTATGTACATAGTGTATGGAGAATGTATTGCACTCCACCAAAAAATTCGATACCGAGATTTCACCGGAAATATATGTTTTATGTCCCCTTTATCTAAAAAAAGCATTTTCGGAAAAAGGTCCTTGTGTGTGTGTGTGTGTGTGTGTGTGTTCGTGTGCCTGTGAACACGATAACTCAAAAACGAAAACTAGGTAAAACACCAAACTTCGTATTTAAGTTTGGTATCTTTCAGGGATGCGACACGAAGATTTTGAGAAAAATCCCCCCACCCCCAACTACCCTTTACATGGAACTTTTTTCGAAAATTTTGATTTTCTCAAAAATGGCTCTAACGATTTTGATTAAAATTTCGTATATTGAAGATATTTACCTGACAAATAAAATGTATATCTTGAATTTTCTGGGAATAGCCTCTGAAGAGTAGTTTATTCTGGACGAATTTTACTAAATTTTGAATAGCTGCTAAACCGTAAGAGATAGACAAAACTTACTATACAAAAAATGTAGAGCACGTTAAAACACGAAATTTATTTTATATACTTTTTTTCGTGGAGTTCGTCGTTTTTGTGACATTCCTTATTTTTGGTTTCTGCTATGAAAAATTTATACATTTCTCATACAGGAATTTGTCAACTGCTGTCCATACAAACAAAGGAACTTCAGTGACATAGCAACCAGCTTTTGATTATCACTTTAACCTATGGTGCTCCCTTATTTCACCTCTACGTACAAGGAAGCCAGTAATATGGCTATTTCTGCTAATGTTTTACTAATTAGCATGAAGTTAATAGAAGTATAAGTTTTTTAATTTGTTGCAGGGATATAGAGAAAGTCATGTGAATGATACACATCAGATTTTTTTTTTTTTTTTATTCAGGAGATCCTAAAACATGTATTTCCGGTGAAATCTCGGTATCGAAGGTTTGAGAGCATTACAATACCTTCTCTATACACTACATAGTACGTGAAGAGAAAGTAAAAATTAAGGCACGAAAAATGTAGAGCTCATTAAAACAGATAATTCGGTTTAATAGGTAAATTATTTCATAGCGTTTTCGAAGATCATGTTGCATGTTTACTCCTTTCCTAAGGATCATTTAACGGATATTCGGGATTATCACAAGAGCTTGTTACCACAAACATCTGGACAGTGTTTTCTCATGTTGAAACATTCTAGGCTAATTTGATACGATTGGAATATATTGTGAGCAACGCAGCGTTCTGATTTCTATCTCTGAAAACGCTTTTTGCCCATTTCGTTATGTGCGTTGTAAGAAAATGGGTTGAGGGCTTATCAGATGAATGCTTGGGTTGAATCAGAAGCCTGAGCTCGTCTGTTGATAACGGCTATCGTGTCGTGAAGACAAAGGGGTTAATTTGTTTCCTGGTATTCCTGAGGCAACTTGGCTGCTGTCATTTTCCTGGATGCAGATAAGTAGAACAAACAGCTTCATTCCAAACAAGCAGCTGAGGAATTTCCACGCGTCGTCTTGTCTTTTAACACATACCTGCCAAGTGAATCCGTTACGTGCGCCCCGCGTCCTCTAGGGATTCCCGTGTCCTTTCCTCACACAACTTTCCCTATCTTCGTTACCTAAGTCAGCATTACTTTCTTAACACGTACTATGTACATAGTGTATAGAGAAGGTATTGCACTCCATCCAAAAATTCGATACAAAGATTTCATCGGAAATATATGTTTTAGGATCCCCTGTATCCAAAAAAATCTGATTCCACATTACTTTCTCTATAACCCTGCAACAGATTATTCTTAAAAAGCTTATACTTCTATTTACTTTATGCTAATCAGAAAAAATGAGCAGAACTAGTCTTATTACTTGCTTCCTTGTAAGTAGAAGCGAAATATGGGACTACCTAGGTTAAAATGATAAGTCAAAAGCTGGTTACTATGTCAATGAAGTTCCTTTGTTTATATGGATAGGAGTTGACAAGTGCCTATATGAGAAAAGTAAACATTTTTCATAGCAGAAACTAAAAATAAGGAATGTCTCAAAAACGACGAACTCACGAAAAAAATGTATATAACATAAATTGTGTGTTTTAACATGCTCTACATTTTTTGTGTAGTAAGTTTTTGTCCATCTCTTACGGTTTAACAGTTATTCAAAATTCAGTAAATTTCATCCAGAATAAACTAGTCTTCAGAGGCTATTCCCAGAAAATTCAAGATATACATTTTATTTGTCAGGTAAATATCTTTAATATACGAAATTTTAATCAAAATCGTTAGAGCCATTTTTGAGAATATCGAAATTTTTGAAAAAAGTTCCATGTAAAGGGTAGTTTGGGGTGGGGGGATTTTTCTCAAAATCTGCGTGTCGCATCCCTGGAAGATACTAAACTTGAATACCAAGTTTGATATTTTACCGACCTTTCGTTTTTGAGTTATCGTGTTCACAGACACACGGACCGACACACACACACACACACACACACACACACACACACACACACACACACGGACCTTTTGTGAAAATGCTTTTTTTAGATAAAGGGGAACCTAAAACATATATTTCCGGTGAAATCTCGGTATCGAATTTTTGGGTGGAGTGCAATGCTTTCTCTATACACTAAGTACATAGTGAGTATAGAGAAAGTAAAAAAAGCATTTCCAGAAAAAGGTTCATATGTGTGTGTGTGTGTGTGTGTGTGTGTGTGTGTGTGTGTGTGTGTGTGAACACGATAGCCCAAAAACGAAAAGTCGGTAAAATACTAAAGTTGGCGTTTAAGTTTAGTATCTGCCAGGGTTGCGACAAGAAGATTTTGAGAAAACCACCCTACCCCAAACTACCCTTTACATGGAACTTTTTCCGAAAATTTTGATTTTCTCAAAAATGGCTGTAACGATTTTTATTAAAATTTCGTATATTAAAGATATTTACCTGACAAATAAAATGTATATCTTAAATTTTCTGGGAATAGCCTCTGAAGACTACTTTATTCTGTAGGAATTTTACGGAATTTTGCATAACTGCTAAACCGTAAGAGATGGACAAAAACTTACAACACAAAAAACGTAGAGCACCTTAAAACACACAATTTATCTTATATACATATTTTTTCGTGGAGTTGATTGTTTTTGACATACTTCTTGTTTTTTGGTTTCAGCTTTAAGAAACATACTTTTCTCATACAGGGATTTAACAATTCCTGTCCGTACAAACAAAGGAACTTCAGTCACATAGCAACCAGCTTTTGACTATCACTTTAACCAATATTACTCCCTTATTTCGCTTCTACTTACAAGGAAGCAAGTAATAAGGCTATTTCTGCATGAAGTAAATAGAAACATCAGCTTTTAAACATTAATTTGTTGCAGAGATATAGAGAAAGTCATGTGAATGGAACACATCAGATTTTTTTCTCTACACGTACTATGTACATAGTGTATAGAGGAGGTACATGTTGTGATAATTTTAATTGTTTTCTCACAGAAGCCTGTGTAGGACAGGAGTTGGATAGATAGAGTCAGACTGAAAAATTCAATGCCATAGCCGGGATTTGAACAACAGATTTCCCGGTCTGTAGCCGGTTGCTCTACCTCAGAGCTACCATGGCAACATACCGGATAGCATTGAATTTCTCAACTGACTAGCATGTTTCCCAGTAGACCACAAGGTGATCTGAATTTATTTTGAGATGACAACCCCAATTGCGACTTACAATGTCGTAAGTTCTTCAAGACCCAGGATTCGTAGTATAGGCAACTATTATTGGCAATTGTGATAATTTTAATTGTTTTCTCACAGAAACCTGTGTAGGACAGGAGTTGGATAGATAAGAGTCAGACTGAAAAATTCAATGCCATAGCCGGGATTTGTACGACGGATTTCCCGGCCTCTAGCCGGTTGATCTACCACTGAGCTACCATGGGGTTGTCATCTCAAAATAATTTGAGATCACCTTGTGGTTTACCGGGAAACATGAGACACGAAGATTTTCAGGAAACTCCTCCACCCAAACTACTCTTTACATGGGACATCTTTTGAATGCCGCTCTGGCCCAGTTCTCCATTGGCGCGCTTTAACTTGAAACAAACCGGTTGAGTTCTGCAACTCTTTTAATGCACCAAGGAATATCTGTATACGCAAAGTACGGGGCAGTTGGGCCACTTTGATATCACAAGGAAGTGCAACTTAAATCTGTGTTGCATTCACATGCATTTCTCTACCTGCTCTGCATAACAAACTATTCTTACAAAAAGTATATGTAAATGGCATGTTATTTATGGACGCTCTTTAACTACTGTAGTTCTCAGCGTCCCATTCTAAATTGGGCGTGAAAGACCACTTAATTTTGCTCAGAGGTCTCTCTATCAGACTTGAGGTTCTTTTTCGTGCCGTAAATTTACGACACGGGAACAAAGACTTTACTAAGGATTTTTACACTGAAAAATCCATCGTCCTCCGCCGGGTTTGAACCCGTGACCTTGGGCATGTTAAGTTAGCATGGTAACCATTACACCATGGAGGGCGACTTTCTTACAAAAGATTAATCTTTCGTCTACATCATGACAAACGAGAAAAACACCATCCCAATTGTTCTTAGTTCCTTATAAGATTCAAAATAAGGGAATACACTAGGTTAAAGCGAGTCAACTCTTTAACAAAGCCGAGCGATATGTGAACAATTCAAGTTCGTTACGCTTTGTATTTCTAGAAAAACAAAAGAGAGATGAAACGAAAGGTGACCCCGCTTGAGAATATGCGTGGTTTAAAATTGAAACCAATAAATAACAAGGAATACCTCGGAAACGGTCAACTCTACAACAAAAATGTATATGGCATATATTGTGTGATTTTACGAGATCTAAACTTTTTCTACAGTAAGTTTTTTGTATATCTCTTACGGTTTACCAGTTCTACGAAACTCAGAAAAATTCACCCAGAATGAACAGGTCTTCAGAAGCTATTCTCAGAAAACTCAAGATATACATTAGTTTATGATGTAAATAGCTATATGTACGGTATTTTAATCAAAATCGTTAGAGCCACTTTTGAGAAAAACAACATTTTCTAAAATTGTAAGGATAGTTTGAGGTGGGGGATTTTCTTGAAAATCTTCATGTCGCATCCTTTGAAGATATCAAAACTTAAGAACCTTTTTGGAATCAGGGGACCGCAAAACACATTTCCGGTGAACTCTCGGCATCGAATCTTCGGGTGCAATACAATACTTCCTCTATATACTATGTAAATAGCACGTGTAGAGACAGTAAATCCTCATTTGACAGGTTACCTTTGATAAACATTTAAAAATCTCTTCTACCGCTTGGTTATCGTCCGCCAGGACCTCTCCAAGACTGTAGAAATATAGATATATTGTACTGTAAATACCGTACGCTTTCAGATCTTGTCGAGAACAGAAACAGATTCTTGCATCAGAAAGAACCACAATTAGATGGTTTTACGACTGCCTCTTAGATCCCGGGTTCGATTCGCGGCCAAGGGTGGGATGAGAATTTTTGTTTAATTAGGATTATCCTCTACCCTCCAGAGAGATCATTTTCAATGGTCTAGGAGTAAAATGCGAGCCTCTGCTTAACAAGTTCTTTTTTCTTTTTTTTTTTGGGACTCGAACCGACGATCCCCTACGCTACGAAGCACCAAAGCGAGACGCCTTGGCGATCGCGGCCATGGCGACCGGCGGTTTTTTTTTTATTTATTTATTTTTTAGTTTGTTTTTACGGTACCGGAGTCTGATCGGGACTCCGGCACTGTATACCCTACTTTTATTTACTTTTTTTTTTTAAACTTGTTTTTCTGTATTATTACTGGATTGCTGTTTTCTTACTTTTTACAACACACACATAAACACAAACATATAACATCCATGCCCAAGCGTTTTTGGGACGTAAAAATCCTTAGCATCGCTTCCGTCGGTCGGGAAGTAAGCCGTTGGTGCTGTATCGTACATTTACGGCGTGTAAAAGAACTTCAAACCTGATAAAGAGACCTCTGAGCAAAATTAAAGCAGTCTTTCACGCCCAATAGAATGGGACGCAGCAGTTAAAGAGCGTCCATAAATAAAACTCAATTTCAATTTTCACTGAGTCTGGAAGTGTGCATATGTGAGTGAAAGAGCGTGTGAAAACCCTACGCTACCTCAAGTTTCATAGTCGGCTTATCCTCCCCGTAATTAGGTCTGACACCCCCCCCCCCCCCAGAACTTACAAGGAATGCCAGGGGTCAGAAGCCTGTCGGAGAGCCTGGAGTTGGTCCGTAGCCAGGCATGAGCGTGAGGAAGTAGATAATATGAAATGCAAGCGAAATGGATGATAGCAAAGGCGATGATGGAGCTGTTGGTAGAATGAGTGGCGGGGGAAACCGGGGGACCCGGAGAAAACCCACCCAGACGCCGCAAATTCCACGTGCGGGCGCTTGGGACGGGGCCGCCTAGATGGGAAGCGAGCGGCCTAACCACTCGGCCACGGCGCCGCCGTATCGTATATTTACGGAATGTAGTCTTTCGCGTCCAATCGAATGGGACGCTGGGAATCGCAGAAGTTAACGTCCATAAATACAACTCAATTGCAATTTGTACATGTGAGATTTGTGGTGGACGGGCCGGGTTTTCTCCGGTTTCCCCCGCCAGCACATTCCACCGGTGCTCCATCTTCATTCCATGCATCGCCAGCGTCACCGCCTGCGGTGCCATGGTAGTAAAAGCGGGCGTTAAACACTATCAAAAAAACAAACCTACAGTGCGCTACCTAAAATTGAAAGAGTACACACCACCGATGTTTCTGTCCACAGATGGATGGAGACATACTTACCTTTCTCTTCCTCAGGTGCTTGACGAAGAAGACGACTTTCACGATGACGCTGATGAAGTTGAAGCCAGCAGGCTTGCTACACATCGGCGTCAAGTACATCTTAGGCAATACTCACGATGTTTTTACTCTTTAAACTAACTTTTCCTCGAGAGCAACGTAAAAACATTCCATGTTTTTAATTAAAATACATTTTAACAGCTACTACGTCATTTTAAATTATTATTGCAATGCAAATAAAAATACTACAATTATAATTCAGTGAATAAATACTTCTTTTTTTTTTTTTGAGAAAAAATCCCAACGATTTTAGTAATACAATATCTCCAAGTTAAAGATGAACTGGATATACAATTGGCTTGTTTCCCGGTGAATTATTGCCCCAATAACCGCCCTACAGAAATGTTCCGTTACACTAGCCACTGTATAGAAAACAAATCGAAATGCCAATAAGGCCCATTCCCTCGCGCCTGCGCCCTGTCGCAGTGTCCTCCTTTATAACGTAGTAGTTCAGCGAAAAGAAAACAAAGCACGGTCAAGTTCTCGTTTTTTATTTAAAGGCATCCGAATGCCACACCCCCGTTGCTAAGATACCACGGGGTGACGTCATGCCGCACGGAAAACTTGAGGTCGCGAGTTCGAGCATCGTACTAGAAAGCGTAAATACACCTTTTTCCTAAAGGGGATGAGTTCAAAAAATTTCCTTCAATAACAATGTTTTATATAGAAGTAACACGCGACTGGAGAATATGCTTTTTTTTTACTTTCTCTACACGTACTAAGTACATAGTGCATATAGAAGATCTTGTATTGCACCCACAAATTTGCTGCCGAGATATCACCGAAAAGATATGTTTTGACACCACCTGAATAAAAAAAAAACATTTTTAGAAAAAGGTCCATGTGTGTCTGTGGGCAGCAAAGCTCTAAATCGAAGTCAGTTAAATACCAAACTTGGTATTTAAGTTCTGTATGACTCAAGAAAATTCCCAAACCCTTTTACATGAAAACGTTTTCGAAAATTTTAATTTTGTTCAAAAATGGCTAACGATTTTGAATAAAATACTTTATAAGAACTGAAGCTTTCCTGGCGACGTGTTAATTCAAAATCTTCTCGGGCTTCTAGCCAGGTAAAAACTTGGCTTGTCAAGCCAAGTTTTTACCTGGCTAGAAGCCCGAGAAGATTTTGAAAATACTTTATGTTTAAGATATTTTGTGACAAATGAAATGAATATCTTAAATTTTCTAGGAGTAGCCTCTGAAGATCTCTTCATTCTGGATGGCTTTTGTATAACTGACAAACCATAAGAGATACACAAAAACTTCTTACACAAAAAATTTAGATCTCATTAAAACACGCAATTTATGTTATACTAGTTTTTGGTTTTTTTTATTATTTTTTTTTTTGTAGAATTAATCGTTTTCGAGATATTCCGAATTATTGGTATCAATTTTAAAGCACTTAAACTTTTCTCAAACGGGAATACAACTTTCCTTTCGTTTGTTTATTCTTGGCAAGCAAAGAGATTGGAATTTCAATTGTTTCATAGCGACCGGCTTTTTAAGGACTCGACTATCGCTTTAGCCTGTGCATTGTACTTACAAGGAAGCTAGTAATAAGACTAATTCTGTTTATGTGTATTTTGATTAACATGATGTGGCTAAAAATGTATCTCATGAATAAAAAGTTTGTTTGCGGAAGAGCTAGAGAAAGTCATGTGAATGGAACACATCGGATTTTTACTTTCTCTACACGTACTATAGTACATAGTGTATAGAGAAAGTATTGCAGTCCACCCAAAAATTCCATACCGAGATTTCACCGGAAATATATATTTTAGGGTAATCTGTATCCAAAAAAAGCATTTTCACAAAAAGATCCGTGTGTGTGTGTGTGTCCGTGTGTCTGTGAACAAGATAACTCAAAAGCGAAATATCAGTAAAATACCAAGCTTGGTATTTAAGTTTAGTATCTCGCAGGGATACGACACGTAGAAAATCCTCCCACTCCAAACTACCCTTTACATGGAACTTTTTTCGAAAATTTTGATTTGCTCAAAAATGGCTCTAATGATTTTGATTAAAATATCATATATTAAAGATATTTACCTTACAAATAAAATGTATATCTTGAATTTTCTGGGAATAGCCTCTGAAAACTACTTTATTCTGGATGAGTTTTACGGAATTTTGCATAACTGCTAAACCGTAAGAGATGGAGAAAAACTTACCTCACAATTATGTAGAACACTTTAAAACACACAATTTATGTTACATGCATTTTTTTCGTGGAGTTGATCGTATTTTAGATATTCCTTGTTTCAAATTAAAAAAAAAAATTATACTTTTCTCACATAGGGCTTTGTGAACTCCTGTCCATACAAACAAAGGAACTTCAGTCACATAGACAGTTTTTGACTGTCACTTAACCTATGGTACTCCCTTATTTCGCTTCTACTTACAAGGAAGCAAGTAATAAGACTATTTCTGGTAATTTTTTCTCGAGTAGATATAAGCATAAGCTTTTTAACAATAATTTGTTGCAGAGATGTAGAGAAAGTCATATGAATGTAACACATCAGATTTTTCTAAAAGGGATGATGCCGAAAGAACTGCAATAATACTGTTCTATATTGGAAGCAACACGTGACGAGGAAGATCTTTTATCTTACACTGTGTATAAATTCTTTTGTTTACAAAGTGAAAACAGCATGGTAACGATATGGTTTTAAAACAGTTGAGGAAAAATGTTTGAAATCGTGCAAAAAAAGTTTAAAAACAATTATTGCACAATTTTACGTTACGCACTATTATGTTTTCTAAAACCTAATATACTTAAAAGCTAGCTTATCTCCAAGAGCTGAGTGGCAATAAAAGATTCGTTGCAAACCGATATTCAAAAACTCAGATGTGTTCCATTCACATGACTTTCTCTATCTGCTCTGTAATTTAGTCTTACAAAAGAATATTCTTTTATCTACATCATGCTAATCAAAATAAACACTGCCAGAAATTGTCTTATTACTTAGTTTCTTATAAACCGAGTGAGCATAAGTATTTTAAAAGCTGTCTCCATGCGATTGTCATTTAAATTCGAATCATTTTCCATCGCCAGGAGTAATAGAGTATATGAAACGGGTGAGGATTTCCCCGATTGAGAAAAGTTTAAGTGTTTTAAAATTGAAACCAATAACAGGGAGTATTTCGGAAATCATTAGCTCTACCAAAAGCAAAAGAAATAATGACGTGTTTTGACGAGATACACATTTTTTTGTAACAAGCTTTTTTCTATCCCTTACGGTTTTCCAGTTATACAAAAGGACTTCAGAGGATATTCCCAGAAAAATCAAGATATACATTTTGTCATGTAAACGTCGTTAATACACAGTTTCATCAAAATCGTTAGTCATTTTTGAGAAAAATTTCGTGTCGTATTCTTAGAAGATGCTGAACTGAAGTATCAGGTTGGTATTCAACAGACTTTTCGTTTTTAAGCTATCGTACTGACAGACGCACGCTCACACAGGGACCTTTTTCTAAGAGTATTTTTGGGTGGAATACAATACGTTCTAGAGAAAGTAACACGTAATACACGAGCTATGCGGATCTTGTTAAAACACACAAACTACGTTATATACATTTGTTTTGTAGAGTTAACGATTTCCGAGATATTTCTTGTTATTGGTTTTAATTTTAAAATACATAAAGTTTTTAAAACGGGAAGTCGTCATACTTTTTCCTTGTATTTTACCCTTTAACCCTGCTAAGAGAACCAAATTCCAAAGTCAATCGGAGAGCGACAGCTTTTAAAAGATTTGACTATCGTTTTACTCTAGTGTATTCTCTTATTTACCTTCTATTTACAAAGAAGCAAGTAAAAAGACAATGTCTGGTAATTCTATCTTGATTAACATGAAAAAGATAGTAGAACAACATTTTGTCGAATACGTAGAGAACACATGAATGGAAAACTTTACATTTTTTATATTGCTACACTTATGATGTATAGAGAAGGTATTGTAATGCACTCAAAAATTCGATACCGAGGTTTCACCGGAAATACATGTTACAGGTCCCTCTGAATCCATAAACAACATTTAAGTCCGTGTGTGTTTGTGTGTGTGTGCGCGCGCGTGTCTATGGTCACCATAGCTCAAAAACTAAAAGACCGTTAAATAACAAACTTGGTATTTAAGTTTGGTATCTTCCAAGGATGCGACACGAAGATTTTCAAGAAAATTTCCCCACACCCAACTACCCTTTACATGTAACTTTTTTTTGATAATTTTGATTTTCTCAAAAAATGACTAGCGATTTTGATTAAAATATCGTATATTAAAGATATTTACCTGACAAATAAAATGTATATCCTGAATTTTCTGGCAATAGCCTCTGAAGACAACCCTATTCTGGATGAATTTTACGGAATTTTGCATAACTGTTAAACCGTAAGAGATAGACAAAAACTTACTTCACAAAAAATGTAGAGCTCGTTAATACACACAATTTATGTTATGTACACTTTTTTCGTGCAGTGGATTGCTTTTCATATATTCCCTTGTTATTGGTTTCAGCTTTAAAAACTTACTGCTTTTCTCATAGGGGAATTTCCTGCCATAGAACCAAAGGAACTTCAGTCGCATAACAACCAGCTTTTGAATATCACTTTAACCTATGATACTCCTTTATTTCGCTTCTACTTGCTAGGAAGAAAGTAATATACTATTTTGCTATTTTTTTCTTGATTAGAATAAAGTAAATAGAAGCATAATGTTTTTAACAATAATTTATTGCAGAGATGTAGAGAAAGTCATGTGAATGGAATACATAGCTAACAAAGTTGATATAATTAATATGACAAGAATAAAAATAGTTACTCTTCTTTAATTGCTAATAAGTCTGCTGTGTAAAATTATTAATTCGATATCTCTAATATTTTACAAAATACCCTTTTATCATTTTGGTATTAGAGGGAAAATAACAGTGTGTACACAAGCTGCGGGAGCTATAAGGAACTGTGGGAACATAAAGGTTTAGATGACGTTATCTCTACGCCACCGCGGAAATCACCGTTGACTTTACCAGGGCTCCCGATGTACGTGTACGATCTGCTCCCGGATATGCCGACGAGGCCGCTCCTGGGGTAACGCCGGCACCCGGGGAAAACTCTGCTCTGACGTCAATGCAGACTGCGGTGCCGGGTGCCCGCGAGGGGCGGGGGTGTGGAGGCTAAATTGGATTTCAGTTCGGAAATTGCCGGAGATGAAATTGTCGGTTGCAGAGTTTTCAAAAGATCACCCGGTTCAAGGCCTGGCCAATAAGTTAATCCTTTAATATTATGTAGTGGTGAAACACGGTTATGATTTTTCACCTCTCAGTCGGTGCAGCTGCTCCTGTTGGTAAACTCGACTCCACCAATACCGACACTTTCATAATTAGGACGTAACCTCCTCTGCATTTTACAAAAACTAAATGGCGCCGGGGTATCGTGTGCGACTCTAATAATGGTAAAGAAGCAAATAAACTATAAAATAATAAAACGCTCCAGTTGATATTCTCATCCAAAAATTAAAAACAAAGTAAGAAGTAAACTCTCCTCATAAATATATAAAACATGAAAAAATTATATTTAATCTAGAAAAAGTAAAATATACGAGGGCTGTCCCCAAAGTACCCCCCCTAACAAAGAAAGCACAACAATTTTTGGAAAAAAACATCTTTATTTCTCTACATTTCAGCTCGATACACTTTTACCAGCGATGTTCAATAGCTTCGATATCCTGCTTATAGTGGGAAGGATCTGCAAAATAGTCATCAACTGCAGACTCCCATTTTTCAAGTTTGGAAACAGAAAATAATCAGAGAAGGCTAAATGTGGCTAGAGGAAGCAATTCGAACTTTAACTCTTTAATTTTTGCCTTGGTGATAATGAATGTGCGAACTGCTGCAACAATACTTTCTTTTTCGCTAAATGCGGCCGTTTCTGCTCGATTTCATCACTCAAAAGCTGCAACAAGTTCGCATAATATTTGTCATTGATTATTTTTCCTTTTCTGAGATAATAAATGAAAATTATCCCGAGTGCGTACCAGAAAACTGACGCCATGGCCTTGCCTGCAATGGAACTATCTTCGCATTCTTTGGAGCCGATTCTCCCCCTCCAAACCACTGTTTTAATTGTTCCTTCGTCTCAGGTGTGAAGTGATGGACCCAGGCTTCATCTATTATGAGTGGACGCAAGAACTCAGTTTTATTGCAGCGAAACATTGCCAAGCACTCGACTGAAACATCCTCACGACGCTGTTCTATTGTGAGCAAACGCGGCACCCACCTTGCATATAACTTTCTCATATCCAAATTTTCAGTCAGTATGCGATATACAGAGCTTTTTGAAATGTCTGCAAGCTCGCGCACTTTCAGTCGACGGTCATCCAGTACCATTTTGTTTACAATGTCTGGACTGGTAACCTCATTTGGTCGACCACTGTGATGTTCGTCTTGGCAGCTCGTTTGGCCACGCTTAAACTCTGCTACCCAATATTTTACTGTTGTAAACGAAGGAGCAGACTCCCGCAAAGTAGAATCTAGCTCAGCTTTAATATTAGTTGGACTAAGACCTTTCAAATGAAAGTATTGTATCACATAACGATGACCAGTTTTATCCATGTTTACCAATTCGCTGAGAGCATTCACTAATGATGGCTGCCAAACATGCTAAACAATCTAAAATCGCCAAACTTCAAACTTAAGCTTTCTAAGGTTGTGTTGCTGGTGTTTGAAATAATAACCGCTATCTATACATTAGGTCGGACTTCGGGCGAGGTACAACCATACAAGCCTTCAATTAAAAGACTAATGATTATGCTACCTTCGCACAGCCAAAATACTACGCCCTTTCAACAAATATGCAGCGGGCAGACTAGAAACAGGTGAGCGAAATATTTGCCCAATTCTTTATACTTGTATACCAATTGTTCTATATAATATAAATTAAATATTTTACTAATCGTTTGGAGGCTGCAGGTTCGATCCCAGACACTCGCTATCTGACCCATGGTTTTTCGTAGATTCCCCGGGGTCGCCAGGTGAATGCTGAGATGGTTTCATATCTACCATGATTTTCTCCTTCATTCCTTTTCCCTCTCATTACTCACGTGAACTTCCAAATTCGTTGTGTATGACAGTGTGGAAAGATGGGGTGGATGCAGGCTCAATGCAAATGTTTCTCCCTGTAGTCATAGGTGGCTGTCAGATCGACTGGTTATACGTTTAGTAAATAAGTACTGCATTACACAAAAATTTATGTCGAGATTTCATCGGAAGTATGTGTTTTGAAATCCTGAACCCTCCCACCTCCCAAACATCTTTAAGAAATTGTATATACTACAAATGTATTGATAAATGAATGTCCATATGAACAGCCTCTTAAGATTTTTCATTCTGAATAAGTTTACCGTAACTGATAAACCACAAAAAAAAAAAAAAAAGAAGTACTCGATAAAACACGCAGCTTGTCATATAAGACCTCCCCCCCAGATATTCTCTGTTATTGGTTTCTTTTGCAAAGAAAACTTATTTTCAAAAATACATGGCAACCAATTTTTGAAAGATCTGACTAGTGTACTCCCTTATTTCCGTTCTACTTACAAAGAGATAGTATGTAAACAAACCATTTCTGCTAACCTAATCTGGATTTGTATAAAATAAATGTAACATTAAGCCTTTTGTAGGAATAGCTTGTTACAAAATAGATGGAAAAAGCCATGTGATTGTAACATTTTTTTATAGTAACGGTTGTCTTTTCACCTTTTTTGATCATTCTTTCATCTTTTTAGTGCAGGACATGTTTAGAACATCTAGAAACAATTTTTTTTTTTTAAATATAAAGCTTAACGCCCTTGAACCTGGTCGGCCATGTCGGGCGATGAATGATATTGATGAAATGGTGCTCAAATGATGTCGGAGTTTATGGAGCTTCTAAGGATAAGGGAAAGCTCCGATAAAAACCTTATCCGGGGAACTCATTCGAACTCGCGACCTTTGGAATGTGAGGTTACCATCACTAACCAGGCGGGCAATCAAAGGTTTTGTTAAATATTTAATAAGCGATGAAGGGAATAAGAAGGCTTTCTTTTGTCAGGAACAGGCGGTACCTGTCACGTGAGCCCCCCTTTCTTTGGATTATCGATTGTACTACAACATGGGAGTCGCAGTTCTCCTGTTTACCTTCCTGCAACTGTTTCTCAGCGCGAACTGCTGTTGTCAAATAAAGTTTTAGTGGCCTCCGGCAGAAATACCTAGGTAACATCGTGGATAACACGAATAAGACGCGTAGTACTTGACACCTTGAGCCAAACCGGGCAACTGCTCGCAGTTATAATACGAGGGCCGCCCACAAAGCAATGAACCATTTGCCATAACTAAATCATAACGAAACATTTGAACTCAAAAGTTTTATTTACTGTTTCTCATCCTGTCAAGACATTAATTGTCACGGGGTACCAGTTTTACTTTCTCTACACGTATTATCTACATCGTGTATAGAGAAGGTATTGTATTCTACCCAAAAATTCGATACCGAAATTTCACCGCAAATACCGTTTTAAACCTCCTGATTCCAAAAAAGCATGTTTAGAAAAATGTTCGTGTATGTGTATGTGCAGCATAGCACAAAAGCAAAAATGCCGTTAAATACCAAACTTGTTTTCATTTCAAGAAAATCTCCCCACCCACAACTACTGTTTAAATGCAAAATTTTTCGAAAATGTCCATTTTCTCAGATTTTTGATTGTTTAAGATATTTTGATGACAAACGAAATGTATATCTTGGATTTTCTGGGAATATCCTCTGAAGACCTTTTCATTCTGGATGACTTTTATATAACTGGCAAACCGTAAGAGATATACAAAAACTGACTGCACAAAAATGTAGATCTCATTAAAACGCACAATTATGCTATATTTATTTTTTTTTTTGTAGCTTTACCCGTTTTAGAGAAATTCCGGATCATTAGTTTCAATTTTAGCCACTTAAAACTTATCTCAAACGGAGAGACATCTTCCTTCTCGTTTCTCGTTTGTTTACTCTTGGAGAGCATAGAGATTAGAATTTCAATTTATTCACATAGCGACCGGCTTTAAAGCACGAGACTATCGCTTTAGCCTGTGCATTTTCTTATTTCCCTTCTACTTACAAGGCATAATAAGACTAATTCTGTTTATGTTTATCTTGATTAATATGATACAGATATCAGATTAACCTTTTGAATCAAAGGCTTGTTTGACGAACACCTAGACCTTAGGTTTAAGATATTTTTATAACAAACGAAATGTATATCCTGAATTTTCTGGGAATAGCCTCTTCATTTTTGATGACCTTTTTGTAACTGGTAAACCGTAACAGATCGACAAAAATCGCTACACAAAAGTGTAGATCTTATTAAAACACTGGTTTCAATTTTAGCCATGTAAACTTTTCTCAAACGCGCTATCTTCTCCTTTCTCGTTTGTTTATTCTTGGCAAGCAAACCGACTGAAATTTCAATTGCTTCACATAGGACCGGCTTTTAAAGGACGAGACTATCGCTTTAGCCTGTACATTTTATTTTCCTTCTATTTATAAGTAAACTAGTAATAAGAGATCCTCTGCTAATATTTGTCTTGAATAGCATGGTAGCAGATTAATGTTTTGAATAAAAGGGTTGTTTACCAGCAGCTAGAGGACACCATGTGAATGGAACACATTAGATTTTTCCCTTCTACTTACAAAGAACCAAGTAATATAGACAATTTCTGCTAATGTTTATTTCGATTGTCATGAAGTAGATAGAAGAATAAGGTTTTTAACAATATTTTTTTACAGATATGCAGAGAAAGTCATGTGAATGGAACACATCAGATTGTTTTATGCAGAGAGTCTCAAAGCATACATTTACGTGAAATCTCGTCATTGAATTTTTGGGTGGAATACAGGATTTTCTCTGTACACTATGTACACAGTACGCGTAGGGACAGTAAAAGTTTATTTTTGGAAGAGGTAGAGAAACTCATGTGAATGGAACATCGGAATTTTTCTTTCAGTTTTATTTCAGGGGGCCTCTAAATTGTATTTGCAATGACGTCTCTAAATCGGCGTTTTGGTTAGAATGCAATACCTTCTCTATCAACGAATGCGGCTGGGAAAATAAAAAATAAATATGATGTGTTCCATTTACATGACTTTCTCTACAGCTCTATAATAAATTATTGCTAAAAGGTTATTCTTATATTTACTTCATGCTAATCGAGAAAAAATTAGCAGAAATAGTCTTATTAGTTGCTTTATTGTAAGTAGGAGCAAAATAAGGGAGTAGCATAGGTTAAAGTGAAAGTTAAATCTTTTAAGCTGGTTGTTATGTGATTGAAGTTCCTGTGCTTGTATGGCCAGGAGTTTACAAATTCCCGTATTGGAAAAGTGTAACACTTACACCAATAACAGGGAATATCTAAAAAAAGAAAAAAAAAACCGATCATTTAAAAAAAAAAAAAAAAAAAAAAAAAACGATCATCTCCACGAAAAAAATGAGTATAAAGTAAATTGTGTGTTTTAACGAGCGGTTGTTTAGTAAGGCTATCTCTTACGGTTTACCAGCTATGTAAAATGCCGCAAAATTCATCCAAGTTTGGTTTTAACGGTTTTTTCGTCTTTGAATTATGCTGCCCACAGACACGCGGACCTTTTTTCTATAAAATGTTTTTTTATGGATTCAGGGGGACCCAAAACATGCATTTTCAGTGAAAGCTCAGTATCAAATTCTTGGGTGCAATACAACACATTCTCTCTATACACTATGTATGTAGTTCGTGTAGAGAAAGTAAAAATGTAGATGTCGATAAAACACATAATTTATGTCATGTACGTTTTTCTGGTAGTTGTTTTTTTGTTTTAAATTCCTTGTTATTGGTTTCAATTTTAAACTACCTTTACTCAAACGGGACCGTGCAAAGGGAACCGAACCTCAATTGTTTCACATATCGACCAGCTTTTAAAAGATTTGACTGTCGCTTTAGCATACTGTATTCCCTTATTTCGCTCCTACTTACAAGAAAGCAAGCAATAAGACCAATTCTGCTAATGTTTATCACGATTAGCATGAAGTAGATAATAGAATAATCGTTTGTACGAATGGTTTGTATTTGGAACAGCTAGAGAAACTATGTGAATGGAAAATATTAGCTTCCTTTTTTCAGTTTTGTTTCAGGGGGCCTAACATTTGTATTTGCAGTGAAGTCTCTAAACCGAATTTTTGGTTAGAATGCAACACCTTTTCTACCAAAGAATGCGGTTGAGAAAAAAAAAATCTGATGTGTACCATTCACATGACTTTCTGCAACAAATTATTCTTAAAAAGCTTATGCTTCTATTTACTTCATGCTAATCTAGAAAAATTAGCAGAAATAGTCTTATTACTTTCTTCCTTGTAAGTAGAAAGGAACTAAGGGAGTAGCATAGTTTAAAGCGATAGTCAAAAGCTGGTTACTAGGTGACTGAAGTTCCTTTGTTTGCATGGACATAAGTTGACAAATTCCTGTATGAGAAAAGTTAAGATTTTCGACCCTGAAAACAAAAACAAGGAATATCTCAAAAACGATCAACTCCAAGAAAAAAATGTATACAACATACATTGTGTGTTTTAATGTGCTCTACATTTTTTGTGTGATAAGTTTTTGTCTATCTCTTACGGTTTATCGTTATACAAAATTCCGGAAAATTCACTCAGAATAAAGTAGTCTTCAGAGGCTATTTTCAGAAAATTCAAAATATACATTTTATTTGTCGGGTAAATATCTTTAATAAACAATATTTTAATCAAAATCGTTAGAGCCATTTTTTAGAAAATCAACATTTTCGAAAAAAGTTCCATGTAAAGGGTAGTTTGAGGTGGGGGGATTTTTCTCAAAATCTTCGTGTCGCATCCCTGGAAGATACTAAACTTAAATACCAAGTTTGGTATTTTATCACCTTTTCGTTTTTGAGTTATCGTGTTCACAGACACACGGACACACACACGGACCTTGAAATCTCGGTATCGAATTTTTTGGTGGAGTGCAATACCTTCTCTATACACTATGTACATAGTGCGCATAGAGAAAGTAAAAATGAAACGTGTTTTTCAGAAGTAAGTGTGTAGGTTGCCAGCTGCACGGCACATGTTGACCAGATTTCCTTCAAGGCAACCTTCACCTTCGAGACGAGTGTTCTGCGGGCCAGTTTTTCTCATGTGGCAGGCGAATCTTTGGCGCTTTCTTCACTGAAATCGCAATTACAGCAGCGGATGTTTTTGGATCTGACATGAAAGAAAACACCTATTTGGTGCCACAGCATGCTCAAGTATTAATTTGCCAAAGTGAATACATAGATACATGCAGCAGAACCTGGAGCCTTTCAGAGTGTGTGTGTGGTGCCGCTCTGTGGGGGAAATGGTTATTACATATACTGACCCTTTAAAGCGGAAAGTACGGAAAGGTTGCAACCCTAAAATAAAACCGAAATTACTCTGCTCGTCTCCATGTTAATCCAGATAAACGTTTACAGAAATAATTTCATTACATCCCAAAGTACATACAGGATACTGAGCTGATAACGAAATCTTTACAAATCTAATATGATCCATGCATATGAATTTCTTTTGCTGTTACACAAACAACTTGTCTTACAAAAGATTATTCTTTTATCTTTTATTACTTGCTTCCTTGTAAGTAGGAGGGAATTAAGGGTATACGCTAGGCTAAATTGATAGTCATATCTTTTAAAAAGGCTGTTCATATGCTCCCGTTTGAGTAAAGTAGTACTTTAAAATTGAAATCAATAACAAACAATATCCAAAAATGGACAACTCCTCGGAAAAAAAGTATTGTGTGCTTTACAGAGATTTACATTTTTGTGTAGTAAGTTTTCTGTCTACTTCTTACGGTTTAACCGTTATGCAAAATTCTTCCAAACTTATCCAGAATAAAGAGGTTTTAAGAGGTTTTTCCCAGAAAATTAAAAACATACCTTTAATTTTTAAAAAAACTGCATTTTAATCAAAATCGTTAGAGCCACTTTAATGAAAACCAAAATTTTCGAATTTTTTTCCATATATAAAGGGTAGTTTGAGGTGGGGGAATTTTGCTAAAAAATTTCGTGTCGCATCGTTTTAAGATTCTAATCTCAACTTCAAGTTTGGTATTTTGCGGACTTTTCATTTTTGAGTTATCGTGTTCACAGACACATCCATGAACCTTTTTCTGAATATTTTTTGGACTCAGGGGATCTTAATACGTGTATTTCCGGTGAAATCTCGGTATCGAAGTTTTCGGTGGAATACAATACCTTCTCAATACTTTCAGTAGGCATTAATAGTGCCATGTGTGGCCGTTCTCAGGTTTCCAGAAGCTTTGATATACGGCGGTGAGACTGAAGTGTGGTAAACACAGGAAGTATGACGCGACGGTAACCACTTACTTTGGAACGCGACACGTCTGGCATATGCCAGCATCTTTTAGTATCGTTGACAAGCTTCTAGAAAGTTCTGTGACGTCATTCCTAGCTGTAGAAAGAAGGAAGAGTTGCAATCGGGTGACAGTCGTGAGTCAAAATTCGACTGGAGTGTTAGCGCGCAGTGTTGTCAGAGGGTTGTCTTCGCCTCGAAGCGTCGAGACGTCCCTTAACCTGGTTGATCATATCGGACGACAAATGAAATTGGTGAAATAATGCTCAAATAATCTTGGGGTCCATGAAGCTTATGGTTACTCGAATTCGTCTTCTCAGAACAAGAGAAAGCTCCTAAAAAGTCTTATCGGGGTAACTCACCATAAGCGAGATTCGAACTCGTGACCTGTTGAATTTGCGGTGGATATGCTACCACTACACTACCAAGGTGGGCCCTCGAGTGAATTGTTTGTAGCAGTGAATTTAAGACTTTATTTGTAATAAATAAATACTCCCCCCTTGTTAATTCGCAGATGGAGTGCTTTGTATTATTGTGCTACTATATTGGTTATCCGTTCCGTTAGGACATGCCTCTGTGTTGGCTCTCTGCTAGGAGGATTGTTATGTCTCTACATTCCGTGGATGGGATCATCATTGCCTGAATGCGCAAACAACAATTCCGTCCCAGCCATTGACCGACCTTCGGGTTGAATACTCGTCATTGTCACCCTAATGCAGACATATCCAAAGGTAAGTCTTGCGAGATACTGACGTCAGCTGACGGAATGTCAACTTCGAAACGCGGCAAGTAGCATTTTCATAAATTATCAGAGGCTCCACACGAATTGCGAGTGGAATTACTTGCTCTAAAAATTGTACCAACATAAAGTGTTCGAAAGAAAGAGGTTTGGAGCAATTTAAAACATAGCCTAAGAATTCATTTTCCAAACTGCGATTATTTGAATCAAATTTAATGGCAAGGCTTGGCTGCACGTACATTTGAGAGGAAAGTTTGAATTATATTAACAAATCAGCATCACAGTAGACTACGCGACGATCAGTTGATTCATCTGTAGCTCTGTGCATCATTCTTAGCAGCAGATATTGATGAACTTCCATAATAAAACAAAAAATCTGATGTGTTACATTCACGTGCCTTTCTCTATATCTCTCTGCAACGAATTATTTTTAGAAAGACTATGCTTCTATTTACTTCATGCTAATCGAGAAAAAATTAGCAGAAATAGACTTATTACTTGCTTCCCTGTAAGTAGAAGCGAAATAAGGGAGTACCATAGGTTAAAGTGATAGTCAAAGGCTGGTTGCTATGTGACTGAAGTTCTTTTGTTTGTATGGACACGAGTTCCCAAAGTACTGTATGAGAAAAGTAAGTTTTTTATAGCTGAAACCAAAAACAAGGAATATCTCAAAAACAATCAACTCCACGAAAAAAAAGTATGTAACATAAATTGTGTGTTTTAAGGTGCTCTTCATTTGTTGTGTGGTAAGTTTTTGTCCATCTCTTACGATTTAGCAGTTATGCAAAATTCCGTAAAATTGACCCAGAATAAAGTAGTCTTCAGAGGCTATTCCCAGAAAATTCAAGATATAAATTTTATTTGTTGTGTAAATAACTTTAATATACGAAACTTTAATCAAAATCGTTAGAGCCATTTTTGAGAAAATCAAAATTTTCGAAAAAAATTCTATGTAAAGGGTAGTTGGGGGTGGGGGATTTTTCTCAAAACCTTCGTATCGCATCCCTGGAAGCTACTAAAGTTAAATACCAAGTTTGGTATTTTACCGACTTTTCGTTTTTGAGTTATCGTGTGCACAGACACACGGACACACACACGGACCTTTTTCCGAACATGTTTTTTTTGGATACAGGGGACCCTAAAACATAAATTTCCGGTGAAATCTCGGTATCGAATTTTTGGGTGGAGTGCAATACCTTCTCTATACAGTATGTACATAGTTCATATAGAGAAAGTAAAAAGACAACACTAGATACAGATGAGCAAAATCTCCACTACGTCGCATAGCAGCATGCGCCAATGTTTCACACGGAGTGGAATGAGTAATGGGCCTTCCCCTGCGCTCCTCTTATTTCAACATGTTCGTTCTCATGGTTAACTTGCGCTTTGCCTTTGGTATTACATAGTAAACTCATTATTTGTTCTCGGAAGCTGCCAATGTTTCACATTGCACCATTGAGCGTATCGCTTCAGCCAATGAAATCAAAGATATAAATAACACATAGTTGTTAACTCTACATGGAGTGAATTCAACATTTCCCGCTTTCTCTCTCATTCTTTTTCTGAGAAGTGAAATGTTCACGTTGTAGTGCGGAGGATTATTTGAAGAAAACATGGCAACATTGCTTTTCATGACACTGACGCTTTGGTGCGCCGCGAGTTAATCATTAGCATAGCACAATAAAACAATCGGATATTTTTTGTCACTTAATTTTTGCGACCACTAGCATTTTTAGAAAAAGATATCCGTGTGTATGTGTGTCCGTGTGCCAGTGAACCGATAACTCAAAAATGAAAATTTGGCAAAATACCAAACTTGGTATTTAAGTTTAGTATCTTCCAAGGACGCGACACGAAGATTTCAAGAAAATCCCCTCACCCCAACTACCTTTTACATGGGAAAATTTTCGAAAAGTTTTTTTTTTTTTTCAAAAAGGCGCTAACGATTTTGATTAAAATCTCTTGTAATTAAGATATTTACATGGTAAATAAAATATATATCTTACATTTTCTGGGAATAACCTCTGAAGACCTCTTCAATCTGGATGAATTTTGCATAACTAGTAGACCGTAAGACAGCCGAAAACTTACTGCACAAAAAATGTAGAGCTCGTTAAAACATACAATTTATGCCATATAATTTCTTTCCGTGGAATTGACCATTTTCGAGATATTTCATGTTATTGGTCTCAGTTTTAAAACACTTATATTTTTCTCATATGGGAATTTGAGAACATTTGACTATCGCTTTAGCCTGGTGCATTCCCTTATTTCCCTTCTACTTATAAGGGAGTAAATAATAAGTCCATTGCTATTAATACTTATCTCGATTAGCATTAAATAACTAGAAAAATAAGCTTATTGACAATAATGTGTTACAGAGATGTAGAGAAAGTCATGTGAATGGAACCTGTCCCCAATTCTAGGTCACTTGGGTGTTTAAGTTTACATCGTTGCGGGGTTTAATTTTCTGATAAAGTGATTAACTAATGCAGTATAGAATGTCAGCGGAGAATATTAATTTATATGCAAGCAGGGAATTTCACGGTTAAGTGGGTGATATTTGAAGAAGAGGTTGGCAGCGGTGGATCCGAGCCCGGAGTGATCAATATTGCAGACATCAGCACTCCCTGTAAACACTTCACTTCATCCTGCGGGATTTGCGTAAACCGGACTTTTTAAAATCCATTTTACATTCTCTCTCTGATCCTTTGCAAATCATCATAACAGGGAAGATACGCGCCTACTAGAGCATTATTAAAATTATTCAAAGTTACCTACTTCATTGGCAAACATGCGCACTTAATAAAACATTTTCAGACCTACTGAACTAAAATAATACACAAACATCTTATGTGTTACGCTCACATGACTTTCTCTAACTGTTCTACACACAGACTTCTTACAAAAGAATCTTCTTCTTTCTACACCATGCTAATCGATATAACCATTAGCAAAATGTACTTGTTACTTAGCTCCTTAGAAGCAAACTAAAGGAATGAGCTATGCTAAAGTGACAGTCAAATGTTTTAAAAGCTATCGTTATGCGATTGTCATTGCAATTGGCTTCTTTGCTTGGCCAGGAGTAGAACAAAAGAAAAACGGACACTACCTGTCTGAGAAAAATATGTTAAAAATGTAACCAATAAGAAGGAATAGCTTGGAAACGGTAAACTTTACAGCAAAAATGAATATGACAAATTGTGTGTTTTAACAAGATCAACATTTTTTGTGCAGTAAGTTTTTGTCTATCTCTTACGGTTTAACATTTATGCAAAATTCTGCAAAAATCGACCAGAATGAAGTGCTCTTCAGGGGCTATTCCCAGAAAATTCAAAATATGCATTTTATTTGTGTTGTGAATAGATTTAATATACGGCACTTTAATCAAAATCGTTAGCCATTTTTGAGAAAAAAAAATTAAAAAAAAATCCATATATAGGGTAGTTTGGGGTGGGGGGATTTTCTTGAAAATCTTCGTGTTGCATCCTTGGAAGATGCTAAACTTAAATGCAAAGTTTGGTATTTAATAGTATTTTGAGTTATGCTGTTCACAGGATTTTTCGGTTACAGGATCGAATTTTTGGGTGAAATGCAATACCTTCTCTATACACTATGTACATAGTACGTGTAGAGAAAGTAAAAATGTGTTCCATTCACATGACTTTCTCTGCCTGTTCAGGAAACAAATTATACTTGCTAAACATTATTCTTCTAACTTCTTAAGCTACATCGACATACACATTAGCATAAATTATCTTTATTACTTGCTTCCTTATAAGTAGAAAGAAAATAAGGGAATAGACTATTATACAGCGAAGATGAATCCTTTAGAAGCTGTCGCTATGCCATTGTCATTGAAATTAGGATCTCTTTGCACTGTCAGGAATAAAACAAAAGAAAAAACGAATGATGACTTCCTGTTTGAAAAAAAAGTATAAGTATTTTAAAATTGAAAACCAATAACAAGGAATATCTCAGAATTGGTTAGTTCCATATTCGCCAATCTGTTACGGTCATCCAGAATAAAGCGGTCTTCAGAGACTATTCCCAGAAAATTAAAGTTATACATTTTATTTGTGTTGTAGATATCTTTTTACACACTGTATTTCAATACAGCTCGTTAGACGTTTTGAGAAACTAATTTCGAATAATGTTCCATGTAAAGGTTCTTTAAAATAGGTTTTTACTTTTATTCAGTATATCCTTGGAAAAAACTGAACCTAAATATTGGCATTCAACTGTCTTCGTTTTTGAGTTATGCTGTTCAAAGACAGACACATGCACACATTCTTCTAAAAAACCTTTTTTTGGATACAGGCTGTCTCAAAACATACTTCTGGCGAAATCTCTAACTCTATATGCATAGTATGCGTAGAAAAGTAAAAACCTTGTGTTACGTTCACAGGACTTTCTCAACCTCCCTCGTTTATGAATGTGTATAAGTTTACAAATATTGTTATGAACTAATCACTTTCTCTGTCACGTATTATAAATAGTTAGGCAGAGAAGGTTTTGCATTCCACTACAAAAATGTGATGTGTACCATTCACATGACTTTCTCCATATCCCTGCGTCAAATAATTCTTACAAAGCTTATACTTCTATTTACTTTATGCTAATCAGAAAAAATTAGCAGAAATAGTCTAATTACTCGCTTCCTTGTAAGTAGAAGCGAAATAAAGAACAACCGTAGGTTAAAGTGATAGTCAAAAGCTGGTTGCCATGTCAATGAAGTTCCTTTGTTTATATGGATAGGGGTTGACAAGTTCCTGTATGAGAAAAGTATACGGTTTTCATAGCAGAAACCAAAAATAAGTAATGTCACAAAAACGATGAACTCCACGAAAATAATGTATATAACATAAATTGTGTGTTTTAATGTGCTCTACATTTTTTGTGTAGTAAGTTTTTGTCCATCTCTTACGGTTTAGCAGTTATTCAAAATTTAGTAAAATTCATCCAGAATAAACTACTCTTCAGAGGCTATTCCCAGAAAATTCAAGATATAAATTTTATTTGTCAGGTAAATATGTTTAATATACGAAATTTTAATCAAAATCGTTAGAGCTATTAATGAGAAAATCAAAATTTTCGAAAAATGTTCCATGTAAAGGGTAGTTGGGGGTGGGGGGATTTTTCTCAAAATCTTCGTGTCGCATCCCTGGAAGATACTAAACTTAAATACCAAGTTTGGTATTTTACCGACTTTTCGTTTTTGAGTTATCGTGTTCAGAGACACACGGACACACACACACACACACACACACACGGACCTTTTTGTAAAAATGCTTTTTTTGGATATTGGGGACCCTAAAACATATATTTCCGGTGAAATCTCGGTATCGAATTTTTGGGTGGAGTGCAATACTTTCTCTATACACTATGCACATAGTGCGTATGGAGAAAGTAAAAATGACAAGTCGGTTAGTACCAAATCTGGTATTTGAGTTCAGTATTTTCCAAGGATGCGACGAGATGTTCAGAATAATTTCTACACCTCAAACTGTACCAAACCTGGTATTTAAGCTCAGTATTTTCCAGGATGCGAGAGAAAGATTTTCAGAATAATTCCTACACCTCAAACTGTACCAAACCTGGTATTTAAGTTCAGTATTTACCAAGGATGCAAGAGCAAGATTTTCAGAATAATTCCTACACTCAAACTGTACCAAACCTGGTATTTAAGTTCAGTATTTACCAAGGATGCAAGAGCAAGATTTTCAGAATAATTCCTACACCTCAAATTGTACCAAACCTGGTATTTAAGTTCAGTATTTTCCAAAGATGCGACAACAAGAGTTTTATAAGATATACCACGAGGTGTTTTCAGCTTGTTCTAAGAGATGAAAACACGAGTTGTATGTGATAAGACAATTCAGCGAAATAGACTATTAATAGTTTATAACGTATAGGAAGAGAAATTTTATCAGGTTATATTGTAATACTTACATTAGTTGTAAAATAGTAGATGAGTATTCGACCATGTTTATTTACCAAATATTTTTTTAATTTTTTTTCTTTCTTTCTTTACTCGCTCCAAAATTATATGGCCGACCATGCCTACACCCAATGTACTAATATCCATAGCAAGAATAGAAACAGGGAACAATTTTTTTTTTTTCAGCTTTTAGTAACTAATGCACGAGTGGAAACAAACGTTATTTTATTTGATATGAGTGCAATAACCTCAAATAACCAAGACAGGAGATTAAACAAACGAACCTCAGGTGCGACAGAAACGAACATCGGCTGCGATAATATCGTTCCATTCAGATGACTGCGATTGCTTGAAATTGCCTAATGTCGGCGCTTTAATAGTTGAGCAGAATTGTAACCATAATTCCTCCATCTCAAAGTACCCTTTACATGGAATATTTTTCGAAATGTTTTATTTTCTCAAAAACGACTCCAATAATTTTTATTAAAATATTTATGTTAAAAACAAAATGTAAACTTTGAACTTTCTGAGTATAGCTTCTGATATCCTCTTTCATTCTGGATGAAAATTGTATAAATAGCAAAGAGTCAATATTTTTTACAGAAATAAATATAGATTTCGTTAAAACAATTTATGCCATATACAGATTTTTTTTAAAGACAAGAAATAACCATTTCCGAAACATTCCCTGTTATTGGTTTCAATTTTAATATACTTAAATATTTTTCAAACGGGAAGTTCTTGTCCGTTTCATCTCTCTCTCTCTCTCTGTGTAGGGCTTTAACCTGGTTGCTCATACCGGACGATGAATAAAATCGATACTCAAAGATCTCGGGTTCAATGAATCTAGTTTAAAATTGCTTGACATTCGTCTTCTCAGGATAAGGGAAAATCCCGAGGAAAAAAAAAAACAAAAAACAAAACAAAATTATCGTGTAACTCACCCTAAGCGTCGTATAAGTTTTTCAGAGCTGAAACTAAAAACAAGGCATATCTAAAAAACGATCAACTCCACGAAAAAAATGTATATAACATAAATTGTGTGTTTTAATATGCTCTACATTTTTTGTGTGGTAAGTTTTTGTCCATCTCCTACGGTTTAGTCGTTATGCAAAATTCCGTAAAATTCATTCAGAATAATCAGAGGCTATTCCCAGAAAATTCAAGATATACTTTTTATTTGTGATAGAAATGGCTTTAATATGTGGTATTTTAATCAAAATCGTAGAGCCATTTTTAAGAAAAACAAAATTTTCGAAAAATGTTCCATGTAAAGGGTAGTTTGGAGTGGGGAGATTTTCTTGAAAATCGTCGTGTCGCATCATTGGAAGATACCAAACTTAAATACCAAGTTTGGTATTTAACCGTCTTTTCGTTTTTGAGCTATGCTACCCACAGACACACACACGGACATTTTTCTAAAAATGTTTTTTTTTTGCATTCAGGGTCTCAAAACATATTTCCGGTGAAATCTCGGAATCGAATTTTTGGGTGCATTACAATACCTTCTCTATACACTATGTACATGGTATGTATAGAGAAAGTAATAAGGAACAAGTAGTAATGCTTTTCAGAACAAAAAATTCGCATTAATGATGTCATTTGCACCCCATTTTCTCGTGAATACGAAATCATAATTTTGTTGTCGAGCACAGTAATGAAATTTCACCCTCTCGCTCTGAAATAAAAGTTTTAAACAGCCAAAGGTTCAACAACCTCGGAGTTTGGCATTTCGCCAGTTCCGTTAGATGTCGCTAGTAGCCGGTAACTTTGTATTGACATTAAGGTTTTTTTAGTTCGCCAAGTCGGCATGGCGCCGCGCTGACCGCAGAGCATTAGCCCTCTGGCGGCCTTTGTGCGCAACTATTTGCAGCCGGTTGCTTTTATTGACAGACTCATCCCTGGATTCCTGGAGCTGTATCAGGGACGTGGTAATATCCTGTATCATAGTATAGGTCGCGGGTTCACATCCCCCCTCCTTTATTTTCTTACCTCTGCATGACTGCAGGCCAAGTTGTCATGGTAACAAATGGATCTCTTACATAAACATTTTGGTGCTCCAGGCTGAGTATGGTTATAGACGGGAGAGGCTTTTCCCTCTAGACCCTGTGATAAATATTAGCTTACTTTAGCTTTTAGTCAGTCTACGTCTTAAGGGACAGTATCTGGAGAAATGAAATTCTAACGTTCTCATTACATTTTACTTTCTCTAGCACGTATGTAAAATGTACATAGGAAGCAGAGTTTCCACTCAAACATTCCATACCGAGATTTCACCGCAAATACATGTTTTAGGCCTATATTACACTATCAATTTCTGTGTGACAGAACATTTGATCATACATTATGAGACATTTTGCCTGTCGAGTATATTACACTACTCAAATGTTTTACCACAGTTTTAAAAAGGATAACCTAAACTTAATAATATGAGATTGTTTAGGATATGAGTGTGTCATTATAGTGAATATTAATTACATTCGTGTGCAGCATTTTCTATAACCTAACCTAAAACTTAACCTCAATAAGACATTCATAAGTATTAATAACAACGAAAGCAGAAAAATACTAATTAGTGCTTGTCATAATACTTTCATTTTGTTCTTCTAAATATTGCCTTCTCAATCCATTTAATTAATTTACTCACACAGTGTCCGTATATCCTTCATGCGCTTCACTAATGTTTTTACTTTCTCTATACGCACTATGTGCATAGTGTATAGAGAAAGTATTGCACTTCACCAAAAAATTCGATACCGAGATTTCACCGGAAATATATGTTTTAGGGTCCCCAATATCCAAAAAAAGCATTTTCACAAAAAGGTCCATGTTTGTGTGTCCGTGTGTCCGATAGCTCAAAAATGAAAAGTCGGTAAAATACCAAACTTGGTATTTAAGTTTAGTATCTTCCAGGGATGCGACACGAAGGTTTTGAGAAAAATCCCCCCACCCCAAACTACCCTTTACATGGAACTTTTTTCCGAAAATTATGATTTTCGCAAAAATGGCTCTAACGTTTTTGATTAAAATATCAAATATTAAAGATATTTACCTGACAAACAAAATGTATATCTTGAATTTTCTGGGAATAGTCTCTGTTATTCTGGATGAAATTTTGCATAACTGCTAAACCGCAAGAGATAGATAAAAACTTACTACAGAAAACATGTACAGCACGTTAAGACACACCATTTATGTTATATACATTTTTTTCGTGGAGTTGATCCTTTTTTCAGATATTCCTTGTTTTGGTTTCAGCTTTAAAAATCTTATACTTTTCTCATACAGGAATTTGTCAACTCCTGTCCTCACAAACAAAGGAACTTCAGTCACATAGCTTCCAGCTGTTTACTATCACTTTAACCTATGATGCTCCCTTATTTCGCTTCTACTTTTAAGGAAGCAAGTAATAAAACTATTTCTGCTATTTTTTTTTCGATATTGAAGTAAATAGAAGCATAAGCTTTATAACAATAAACTGTTGCAGAGATATAAAGAAAGTCATGTGAATAGAACACATCAGATTTTTACTTTCTCTATACGCACTATATACATAGTGAATAGAGAAGTATTG
Source organism: Hymenopus coronatus (assembly GCA_030762935.1). NCBI lineage: Eukaryota > Metazoa > Arthropoda > Insecta > Mantodea > Hymenopodidae > Hymenopus > Hymenopus coronatus. The sequence continues at coordinate 18,357,116 of CM060888.1, forward strand.
CACTCCACCAAAAAATTCGATACCGAGATTTCACCGGAAATATATGTTTTAGGGTCCCCTGTATCCAAAAAAAAAAAGTATTTTCAGAAACAGGTCCGTGTGTGTGTCCGTGTGTCTGTGAACACGATAACTCAAAAACGAAAAGTCGGTAAAGTACCGAACTTAGTATTTAAGTTCAGTATCTTCCAAGGATGCGACACGAAGATTTTCAGGAAAATCAAAATCGCGCGCGAGTGTGTGCGTGTAAAAACCACTTTGTTAGCTTAACGTCCTTTAACCTGGTTGGTCATATCGGACGGTGAATGAAATTGGTGAAATGATACTCAAATGGTCTCCATGGAGCTTAAAGTTACTCGACATTCGTCTTCTCAGGATAAGGGAAAACCCCGAAAACAAACCTTATCCGGGTAACTCACCCTAAGTGTATTCGAACTCGTGACCTGTTGAATGTAGAGCAGACACACTACTCAGGCGGGCGCAAATACCATATATTAAAGATATTTAAATCACAAATAAAATCAATATTTTGAATCTTCTGGTAATAGTCTCTGAAGAGCTCTTGTCAAACATTTATTTTCACTAGGTAAATGTAACATTTTAATTTTATAAGCATAAATTTCACTAAAATAAAACAAATTTTTCACTTACGATAAAATAATAAATAAATAAACACATTTCTCTTTGCAGCGGAATCAGCCACAGAATCATAATTAGAGCAGAAAATATAAAAAATCTGATGTGTTCCATTCACGTGACTTTCTCTACATATCTGCAACACATTATTGTAAAAAAAAACTCTTACTTCTATTTACTTCATGATAATCGAGAAAAAATTAACAGAAATAGTCTTATTACTTGTTTCTTTGTAAGCAGAAACGAAATAAGGGAGTACCATAGGTTAAATAGATAGCCAAAAGCTGGTTGCTATGTGACTGAAGCTCCTTTGTTTGTATGGATAGGAGTTGACAAATTCCTGTATGAGAAAAGTATGTTTTTCATAGTTGAAAACAAAAACAAGGGATACCTTAAAAATGTATGTAACATAAATTGTGTGTTTTAATGTGCTCTACATTTTCTGTGTGGTAAGTTTTTGTCTATCTCTTAAGGTTTAGCAGTTATGCAAAAATCCGTAAAATTCATCCAGAAGAAAGTCTTCAGAGGCTATTCCCAGAAAATTCAAGATATACATTTTATTTGTCTAGTAAATAGCTTAAATTTTAATCAAAATCGTTAGAGCCATTTTTTAGAAAATCAAAATTTTCGAAAAAAGTTCCATGTAAAGTTTGGGGTGGGGGGATTTTCTTGAAAATCTTCGTGTCGATCCTTGGAAGATACCAAACCTAAATACCAAGTTTGGTTTTAAACGGTCTTTTCATTTTTGATCTATGCTGCCCAAAGACACACACACGGACATTTTTCTAAAAATGCCTTTTTTTGGGTTCAGGGGGTCTCAAAACATATATTTCCGGTAAAATCTCGATATCGAATTTTTGGGTGCAATACAATACCTTCTCTATACACTATGTACATAGTACGTATAGAGAAAGTAATAAACGTTTCGAATGTATAGCCCGTTCCAGCTCAAGCTACGACTGGCGGTGGTGTCGCTAGTGTTGCTGTTATCTAACGAATGTTGACTACTGAGCGGCCGTGGGGAGTTGCGCGATGCGAGCGAATGACACAGTCCGTCACGTAATGCTATAAATGTTGACTTTCTATTTATGTCATTAACACTAGATAATAAGCAATGTTTATCGGATTTATTATAGCTCACCTACACTGCTGTAGGGGGGCATCGAACACGACGAGGGAACAGTTCGTTTAACACGCCACTGTACTCGAACATTCGTTTAATACACACTGATTTTCCACAGCGTCATCCAGTATATGACGTAGCAGATAGTGCGAGCATTCAGCACCGGTAACATGGGGTTATATAGCTCACTTTAAAAGTTTATTCAGTAACGATATACGTGTATGACGTAAAAAGCGCTTTCTGTTATCAGTCAAGATAGCTTTGTACTTAGCAAAGCTTCTCCAACATCACATGCTGTGACTGTGCAAATCGGAAGTGCAGTACATAAATGTTATTCTTATGGATTTATGCTCATTGCCCAAAATCACACACATACTTATCCAACCTTTTTATGCAGAACATTTTCGAATTATTTCTCACTTTTGTTGTGCCTAAACTGGTGGCTTATTTTTACTGTCCGTAGTAATTTGTCTACTGTACGATATGCACCGGACAATTCTAAATTTGGAGACTCAAGCATTGTTATTGTTGTAGGTAAATCTGTAAATATTGTTAATGTGTGTTAGAGATTCCTTTAATTCCTCAGATATTAGTGATTTTGATGCAGCACAACCCTCGCTGCCTAAGGAATTTAATATGTTAATTTATTTTATTATAGTATGCTGCTGTCACTCAACGAACACTTCGAAAGCTGCTAACAATGAAAATTGAGTTTGATTTAAGTACGCTCTTTAACTGCTGTGGTTTTCAGCGTCCCACTTTGTATTGAGCTTGAAAGACCGCTTAATTCTGTTCAGAGATCTCTTTATCAGGCTTGAGGTTCTTTTACTTCTGCAACACGGGACCAACGGCAGTACTTCCCTTCAAGGAAACCTTACTAAGGATATTTACGCTCGTACTCCGCCGGGATTGAACTCGCGACTGGCGTTGTCACTGTAACGTAACATTTCCCTAATTACAACTGGTTTGTAAGAAGACACGACTGTACCGCTCCTGCTCGACGTGTGCAACGTTACAAAACCTTTCAAACATGACTGACTTTCCGGTGCCGAGCCTGTTTATGACATTGTCAAATCTTACAATTTTTCAACATTTGACAATTGTTTTTTGTAACCAAATTTGATCATGTACATGCAAGGGGCTGTTGTTTGATACTACCAGCCCAAAGAGCAGTGTACTCACCTTTAGGGACGCCATGTCGGACACCGAGCGATGTGTCTGGATGGTCTCCAGCTGGTCCAGGCACCAGTCCAGCTCTTCCATAGTCTCAATGGCCAGCTTCATGTACGCCTCGTCTGCAAACAGATAGGGACCTAGAGTTATTTCCACATACATAAGTGTTACATTTTTAATTTCTCTAGCCCCATATGTACAATGTACATAGGGATAGGGAAGTATTGTATTCCACCCAAAAATTCGATACCGAGATTTCACCGGAAATACATGTTTTAGGATCCCCTGTATTCAAAAAAAGCATTTTGAGAAAAAGGTCCGTGTGTGTGAACACGATAACTCAAAAAACAGCTAAAATACCAAACTTGGTATTTAAGTTTAGTATCTTCCAGGGATGTGACACGAAGATTTTGAGAAAAATCTCCCCACCCCAAACTACCCTTTACAAGGAACTTTTTTCGAAAATTTTGATTTTCTTAAAAATAGCTCTAACGATTTTGATTAAAATATCATATATTAAAAATATTTATCTAACAACTAAAATGTATATCTTGACATTTCTGGGAATAGCTTCTGAAGACCTGTTTATTCTGAATGAATTTTGCTTAATTTGGCATAACTAGTAAACCGTAAGAGATAGACAAAAACTTACTATACAAAAAAATGTAGGTATTGTTAAAATACACAAGTTATGGCATATACATTTTTCTCATGGAGCTTACCGTTTTCGAGGTATTCATTGTTATTAGTTTCTGTTGTGAAGTACTTATACTTTTCTCAGACGGGAATGTCCGTTTTTCTTTTGTTCTACTCCTGGCCAAGAAAAGAAGCGATTTGTAATGACAATCGCATAACGACAGCTTTTAAAACATTTGACTATTGGTTTAGCCTAGTGTATTCCCTTATTTTCTTCCTACTTATACGGAACTAAATAATAGGAACATTGTGCTAATGAGTACCTCGATTAGCAAGGTGCAGACAGAAGAGGAATCTTATGTATGAAGTTTGTAGAATAGCTAGAAAAAGTCACGTGAGTGTAACACATCAGATTTTTTTCCTGTAAGCAGAAATTTCAATAATAAAGAATCTGATGTGTTCCATTCAAATGATTTTCTCAAAATCTCTACAGTAAATTATTGTTAAAAAGCTTATTCTTCAAATTGCTTAATACTAATCGAGCAAAATTAGCAGAAAAGGTTTAATCACTTGCTTCCTTGTAAGCAGAAGGGAAATAAGGGAATACCATAGGCTAAATCGATAGCTAAAGCTTTTTAAAGCTGGTTGCTATGTGATTGAGTTGCTTTTGTTTGTATGGACAGGAGTTGACAAATTCCCGTGTGAAAAAAGTGTTAAGTATTTTAAAACCTTAAACTAATAACAAGGAATATCTAAAAAACGGTTAACCTCACGAAAAAAATGCATATAACATAAATTGTGTGTCTTAATAAGCTCTACATTTTTTGTGTGGTAGGTTTTTGTCTATCTCTTACGGTTAACCAGTTATGCAAAATTCATCCAGAATAAACATGTCTTCAGAGGCTATAACAAGAAAATTGAAGGTATATGTACATTTTTTATCTTAAATATAAGAGATTTTAATCAAAGTCATAGGAGCCATTTTTGAGAAAATCAAAATTTTCGAACTTTTTGCCTTGTAAAGAGTAGCTGGGGGTGGGGGATTTTCTTGAAAATCTTCGTGTCGTATCCTTGAAAGATAACCAAACTTAAATACAAAGCTTGATAATTTACCGTCTTTACATTTTGATATATCGGGTTCACAGACACATGAACACGGACAGTTTTCTGAAAATACTTTTTACTTTCTCTACACGTACTATGTACATAGTGTATAGAGAAGGTATTGTAACGCACCCAAAAATTCGATACCAAGATTTTACCGGAAACACATGTTTTGGGTCCCCTTGAATAAAAAAAAAAAAAAAATATATATATATATATATATATATTTTTGGAAAAGAGTCCGCGTGTGTGTGCGCGCGTGTGTCAGTGGACAGTATAGCTCAAAAACGAAAAGACCGTTAAATACCAAACTTTTGGTATCTTCGAAAAATGCAACACAAAGATTTTCAAGAAAATCCCATCACCCCAACTACCCTTTACATGGAAGTTTTTTCGAAACTTTTGATTTTCTTAAAAATGGCTCTTAATGACTTTGATTAAAGTACGTATATTAAAGATATTTATCTGACGAATAAAATGTATAGTTTGAATTTTCTGGGAATTGTCTGAGGACATGTTTATTCTGAATGCATTTTACGGAATTTTGCATAACTGCTTAGCCGTAAGAGATGGACAAAAACTTATCACACAAAAAATGTAGAGCGCGTTAAAACACACAATTTGTTATATACATTTTTTTCGTGGAATTGATCATTTCAGCTTTAAAAACTTATACTTTTCTCATGTAGAAATTTGTCAACTCCTGGCCATACAAACAAAGGAACTTCAGTCACATAGCAACCAGCTTTTGACTATCACTTTAACCTATGTTACTCCCTTATTTCGCTTCTACTTACAAGGAAGCAAGTAATAAGACTATTTCTGCTAATGTTTATCTCGTTTAGCATGGTGTAGGTAAATGTGTAGTGTTTTGTTAAGAATAGTTTGTTTGCAGAACAGATAGAGAAAGCAATTTGAATGGAACATGTTAGATTTTTCTATCTACTTCATATATATCGATATAAACATATGCATAAATATTTTAATTACATAATTCCTTGTAGACAGGCGGGAATAAGGAAAAACGTACACTAGGCTAAAGGTCGAATCTTTCAAGAGCTGGTCGCTATGTGATGCATAGACATATACATGAAAAGCAAAATAAATCATACTTTTCCATTTGAGGAGTGCATGAGTATTTTAAAATTCAAACCAATAACTACGAATATTTCAGAAACGGTTAGTTCCATAAAAACTGTATTTGACATAAATTGTGTTTTAAACAGATTTACACTGTTAGTGTAATACGTTTTTGTCTAGCTCTTGCGGTTTATTAGTTATGCAAAATCCAGCAAAATTAATCCAGAATAAAGAGGTCTTCAGAGGCTATTCCCAGAAAACTCAAGACATATATTTTATTTTTCGTGTAAATATTTTTAATATACGGTATTTTAATCAAAATCATTAGATCCATTTCAGAGAAAATCAAATTTTCGAAAATTTTTCCATGTAAAGGGTAGTTAGGGGTAGGGGACTTTTCCTCAAAATCTTCGTGTCGCATTCTTAAAGATACTTATATCCAAATTTGGTGTTTTGCCGTGTTTTCGTTTACGGACACACACACGGATCTTTTTCTAAAAATCTGATGTGTTTCATTCACATGACTTTCTCTACGTCTCTGCAAGCAATCATTTTTAAAAAGTTTATGCTTCTAATTACTTCATGCTAATCGAGAAAAAATTAGCAGAAATAGTCTATTACTTGCTTCTTTGTAAGAGAAACGAAATAAGGGAGTACCATAGGCTAAAGTGATAGTCAAAAGCTGGTTGCTTTGTGACTGGAGTTCCTTTGTTTGTATGGACACGAGTTCACAAAGTCCTGTATGAGAAAAGTATGTTTTTTATAGCTGATACCAAAAACAAAGAATATCTCAAAAACAATCAACTCCACGAGAAAAATGTATGTAACATAAATTGTGTGTTATAACGTGCTCTACATTTGTTGTGTGGTAAGTTTTGTCCATCTCTTGCGGTTTAGCAGTTATGGAAAATTCCGTAAAACTGACCCAGAATAAAGTAGTCTTGAGAGGCTATTCCCAGAAAATTCAAAATATACATTTTATTTATCAGCTAAATATGTTTAATATACGATATTTTAATCAAAATCGTTAGTCATTTTTTAGAAAATCAAAATTTTCGAAAAAAGTTCCATGTAAAGGGTAGTTTGGAGTGGGGGGATTTTTCTCAAAATCTTCGTATCGCATCCCTGGAAGATACTAAACTTAAATACCAAGTTTGGTATTTTACCGATTTTTCGCTTTTGATTTATCGAGTTCACAGTCACACGGACACACACGCACACACACACATGGACTTTTTTCTGAAAATACTTTTTTTTGGATACAGGGGACCCTAAAACATATATTTCCGGTGAAATCTCGGTATCGAATTTTTTGGTGGAATGCAATACCTTCTCTATACACTATGTACACAGTACGTATAGAGAAAGTAAAAATGAAAAATCTATTTTCGGTGAAATCTTGGTATCAAATTTTTGGTGGAATGCAATACCTTTTTTATACACTATGCACATAGTACGTGCAGAGAAAGTAAAACCCTTCTGTGTTGCATTCACATGACTTTCTCTACCTCTTCTAAAATAAAGTATTCTTCTTTTTATCATGCTAAACATTAACACAATTAGTTTACTAGTTGGTTCCTTACAAGTGGAAGGAATATACCAGGAGAAAAGATACCCAAATCTTTTGAAAGCCGAAGGATATGTGAACAAATGAAGTTCGGTTCAATTTGCATTTCTAAAAAAACAAAAGAGAGATGAAACGGAAGGTGATCCATTCGAGAAGATTCGTAGTGTGAAACCAATAACAAGGAATATCTCGGAAACCGTCAACTCGGCAACAAAAATGTATATGACAAATTGTGTGTTTCAACGAGATCTACATTTTGGTGCATCTCTTACGGTTCACTAGTTATGCAAAATTCAAGATACACATTTTATTTGTGCTGTAAATAGCTTTAATATTAGGTATTTTAATCAAAATCGTTGGAGCAATTTTTGAGAAAAACAAAATATTCAAACATTTTTTTTATGTAAAGGGTAGTTTAGAGTGGTGGGATTTTCTTGAACATTTTCGTGTCGCATTCTAGGAAGATACCAAACTTAAATACCAAGTTTGGTACTTACCGGCCTTTTAGTTTCTTGAACTGGCTGTCCTAAGACACACACGGACCTTTTTCTAAACTGTCTTTTCGGAATCAGGGGACCCCAAAACATATATTTCCGGTGAAATCTCGACATTTAATTTTTGGGTGGAATACAATACCTATCCACTATGTACATTGTACATGCGGGCCAGATAAAGTAAAAAACACATATAACATAAATTATCTGTTTTTAACGAGGTCTACATATTTTGTGTAGTAAATTTTGTCTATCTCTTATGGTTTACCAGTTACACAAAATTCTTTATAATATCTCAAAAAACAACCAACTCCACGAAAGCATGTATATGACATAAATTGTATGTTTTACGTGTTCTACATGTTTTTGTGTGGTAAATGTTTGTCCATTTTTCTATGGTTTAGCAGTTATGCAAAATTCCTTAAAATTTATCCAGAATAAAGTAGTCTTCAGAGGCTATTTCCAGAAAATTCAAGATATACATCTTATTTGTTAGGTAAATAATTAATATACGATATTTTCATCAAAATCGTTACAGCTATTTTTAAGAAAATAACAATTTTCTTAAGAAGTTCCATGTAAAGGATAGTATGCGGTGGGGGGATTTTTCTCAAAATCTTTGTGTCGCATCCCTGGAAGATACTTAATTTAAATTCCAAGTTTGGTATTTAACGGACTTTTTGTTTTTGAGCTATACTATCTACAGACACACACGGACATTTTTCTAAAAATGCTTTTCTTGGATTTAGAGGGTCTCAAAACACGTATTTCCGGTGAAATCTCGGTATCGAATTGTTGGGTGGAGTGCAATACCTTCTCTATACAGTAAGTACATGTTACGTGTAGAGAAAGTAACAAATGAAAGGAGGTTAGTAATGGCATCTGGCTTCATAAGCCTAGGAGGGTTTGAGCAAGTGAAATCTCTCATAATTAAACTGGGCCATAATAGCAGCGAACAGAACACTTTTGTGTTGCTGGGGTTGCAAGTTTGAAACAGATTAGAAGAGAAACTCTTTTGTCACGAGAGGTGGGCTTACGAGGTCTTACCGTGACCAGATTAAGTTTTAAAGTATCAACTTTTTATTTTCTCTACCGCCCACATAGTAACTAGTTAAGTATTGATTCCACCCAAAACGAGATACCGAAATGTCACTCGAATACAAGTTTTGAGGTCCTTGAATAAAACAAAATATATGTTGTGTTCCATTCACATAACCTTATCTACATCTCTGCAACAAATTATTGTTAAAACTATTGCTGCTATTTACTTCATGCAATCCAAAAATTTATCAGAAAGTCTTATTACTTGCTTCCTTATAAAGTAGAAGCGAAATAAGGGAGTACCGTAGTTTAAGGTGATAGTCAAAAGCGGTTGAAATCTGACTGAAGTTCCTTTGTTCGTATGGACACGAGTTGACAAATTCCTGTATGAGAATAGTGTAAGTTTTTAAAGCTGAAACCAAAGCAAAGAATATCTAAAAAACGATCAACTCCACGAAGAAAATGTATATAACATAAATTGTGTTTTAACGTGCTCTACATTTTTTGTGTGGTAAGGTTTTTTCTATCTTTTATGGTTAAATAGTTATGCAAACTTCCATAAAATTCATCCAGAGTAAAGTAGTCTTCAGAGTTTATTCCTAGAAAATTCAAGATATACAGTTTATTGACAGGTAAATATCTTTAATATACAACATTTTAATCAAAATCGTTACAGCCATTTTTGAGAAAATCAAAATTTTCGAGAAAAAAATCCATGTAAAGCGTAGTTGGGGTTGGGGGGATTTTCTTGAAAATCTTCGTGTCGCATCCTTGCAAGATACTAAACTTAAATACCAAGTTTGGTATTCAACGGTCTTTTCGTTTTTGAGTTATACAGTCCGCATACATACATACACACAGACCTTTTTCCGAAAATGCTTTTTTTTTTTTTTTTTTTTTTTTTTTGTTATTCAGGGGTACCCAAAACATGTATTTCTGATGAAATCTAGATATCGAATTTTGGGTGCATTACAATACCTTCTCTATAGCTATGTACATAGTATGTGAAGAGAAAGTAAAAGGGATATAAGGGAATACACTATGCTAAAGCGATAGTCAAATCTTTTATAAGCTGTCTCTATAAGATTATCATTGAAATCCGGTTCTTTTTTCAAGTTCAGGAATATAGCAAGAGAGATATGAAATGGATATGGAGTTCCCGTTTGAGAAAAACTTTAAGTATTTTAAAATTGTAACCAATATTTCTGAAAGGATTAGTCCTAATGCTGACATTATTTGTGTTTTAACCAGATCAACATTTTTGTTTATCTCTTTCGGTTTATCAGTTTGCAAAAGTCATAGAAAATGAAGAGTAATTGATCCCAAAATATTCAGGATATACATTTTATTTGCCATATAAATATCTTCACTATAGCGCAGTTTAATCAGTAACGCAAGAGCCATTTTAAAGATAATTTGAACATTTGAAAACTGTTTAATGTAATTGGAAATTCTCTTGTTCCGCATCCTTGGAAGATACTAAACTCAACTACCAAGTTTGGCATTTAATTGAGTTTTGAGTATTGCTATTCAAAGACACACAAACAAAAACACAGACCTTTCCTAAAAATACTTTGTTTTATTCAGGGGTCCTCAAAACAGGTGTAATCTCGGTATCCATTTTTTGGATGAATACAATCCTTCACGATTTACTGTGTGTATTTTAGGTAATAAGGAAAGTAACATGAGGACCATCCAAAAAGTGACAGACGATTTGACATAACTAAGCAATAACGAAAATCATCACCATAAAACTTTATTTATAAAGTTACAGTACTTTACTCAATTTTTCAACGTAAGAGTCAAGACATTTATTATCACGTGGTACCAGTTTTTCAATGCAGATGTTATACTCTTCCACGCCAAAGATCTGAGCCAAGATGTCACTGTCACTTTGAAGTCTTCATCGGTTGGGAAATCTTTCCCATCCAAAAAGTCATGTAAGGTGTCCACAGTGACACACCGGCTTTACCTAATTCTTTTATCAACATTTGCTTTCAACTCCTCCATAACTTCAACTCTGGTCTTTTTCGCACACACTGGTTCTTCCTTGATCACTCGTAAATTACGCACCATTTCCTCACTGAAGATTCGTTCATTGCATTATCACCTTACACTTCCGTTATTTGCCTCTAAAACTCGATTGGCTGAACATTTTGTGCATTCAAAAAAATCTGATGTGTACCATTCACATGACTTTCTCTATATTCCTGCAACAAATTATTCTTAAAAAGCTTATACTTCTATTTACTTCATACCAATCAGAAAAAATGAACAGAAATAGTCTTATTACTTGCTTCCTTGTAAGTAGAAGCGAAATAAGGGAGTACCATAGGTTAAAGTGATAGTCAAAAGCTGGTTTCTATGTCAATGAAGTTCCTTTGTTTATGTGGATAGGAGTTGACAAGTTCCTATATGAGAAAAGTATAAGTTTTTCATAGCAGAAACAAAAAATAAGGAATGTCTCAAAAACGACGAACTCACGAAAAAAATGCATATAACAAAATTGTGTGTTTTAACGTGCTCTACATTTTTTATGTAGTAAGTTTTTGTCCATCTCTTACGGTTTAGCAGTTATTCAAAATTCAGTAAAATTTATCCAGAATAAACTACTCTTCAGAGGTTTATTACCAGAAAATTCAAGATATAAATTTTATTTGTCAGGTAAATATCTTTAATATACGAAATTTTAATCAAAGTCGTTAGAGCCATTTTTGAGAAAATCAAAATTTACGAAAAAAGTTCCATATAAAGTAGTTGGGGGTGGGGGGATTTTTCTCAAAATCTTCGTGTCGCATCCCTGGAAGATACTAAACTTAAATACCAAATTTGGTATTTTACCGACTTTTCGTTTTTGAGTTATCGTGTTCACAGGCACACGGACACACACACGGACGTTTTTATGAAAATGCTTCTTTTTTTTTTTTTGATATTGGGGACCTTAAAACATATATTTCCGGTGAGATTTCGGTATGGAATTTTTGGGTGGAGTGCAATACCTTCCTTATACACTATGTACATAGTGCGTATAGAGAAAGTAAAAAACGAAGTTCTTTGGAGGTAGAAAAGTATACCATCGGCATTGAGAAAGTGGTACCACGTGACAAATATCTTGACAGAATAGAGATTAGGTTGAGAAATAGAGTAATAGGTAAGGTACTTATTATATAGTTATTCCAAATCGTCTGCCACTTTCTGGATGACCCTCGTATACGTAACAGAATGTCGACTTCATCTCGTATTTTGAAACTTTGTTTCCATTCTGCTATAAACAGTTGCTGCTCCTTGTATCACATACCAAATACTGTTTCGTAGCTGTTGTATAAATGATTCACACAAATACTAGGTCTCTGTTAAATGTTATATATCTCACACAATTCAGCACTCAAGTTGCCAAACACTTGGAAATTTCGTGGTGTATTAAGTACATTTGAGAACGCCCGAGAGTGGACCTATTATTCACAACCTACTCAAGCTGTTGGGTCGTGTCGGGGCTTATGGACGCCAGCACATATACGTAGTACGATCCATATAAACCTCAACCATTTTAATAGGCCATAGTTTCTCTCTGAAAGCTCGTAGAAATGTGAAATTTGTTTTAATGATCTCAGTGGCTCAGGGTGAATCGACAACAATCATGGCAACAATCGATCAGTCTTTAGTTTGCAGTAACATGTACGCACTTCCAGAGCTTGTTTTCATTGTGAAAATACGACGTACGTCCAGAAAGTAAGTACCGTTTCAATTTATCTCCGCTGCAGCGCTGCGATCGCAGTTCCGCACATGCGCGGTAGACGCTCTGTATCAAGGAGAAGAAACTTGCGCCATTTTGAGATCGCTGTCAGCCACATACGCTTTGTTGTGCTTGTTTACAATGTCGGTGTTGATTGAAAATCCCGCCGCTTGTGAAATCAGATCTGTGATTCGCTTTCTGAATGCTAGGATAATGAAACCAATTGAAATTTATCGGCAAATTTGCGAAGTTTACGGACAAAATGCGATGAGTGATTCAATGATGAGAAGATGGGTCCGACAGTTCAATGAAGGACGTAGTGAAGTACACGATGAAGAACGAAGTGGGCGTCCATCTTTGGTTACAGAAGAACTGGTTCACGCGATTGATGACAAGAGCCAGGAAAACCGCAAGTTTACAATTAGTGCTCTCAATATGGAATTCCTCCAAAGCTCACGATCACTAATTCATGAAATTGTTACCGAAAAACTGAAGACACAGGCGGCAAACTTCTATGAAGAAGGTATACAAAAACTTGTGCCACGCTATGACAAATGCCTGCAAAATTTCGGCAGTTATGTGGAAAAGTAGTTTAAGAATTGTAGAATTTTGTGCATTAAATAATTATTCTGTATCTGTACACAATTTAGTTTTATTACCAAACGGAACTTACTTTCTGGACATACCTCGTATATTGGAAGACAAATTCCTTGCTAACACATTGAGAATTTCGAAGAGAATTTAATGTACGGGATGTTCCGACAAAAGCCACAATTTTATCGCTAGCAAGAAAGCTGGAGACAACTGGTATACTCGTTAGTGAGAGTGGAAAGCATAGACCACTATTGAGTGCAGAGACTGTGAAGTCTCCAAACAAATCGTTGCGTCGATTGAATCAGAAATCAGGCTATTCATATGACATATGTCAAAGAGTTACGATTGTCTACAACGCCATGAAAATGCACGCAATTTCCCTCGAAATCATCAATATAGTCAACAGATGGCATTGATCATTTGTTGTGGATTCTCCCTGAGCCACTGAGAATCATTAAAACAAATTTCACATTCCTACGAGTTTTCAAAGAGAAATTATGGTATAAAAAACAGTTACATTTTACGCCAAAGTGGATCTAAAAACCATTAGGTGTTACATTCACATGACATTGTCAACCCATTCTTCCACAAGCCATTTCTACAAAAGTTTATTCTTCCATCTCCTAGTCGAGATAAAAGAGAGCAGTAATGGAGGTTTTGCTTATTTTCTTATAGGTATACAACGGAAATCGTGGGTTTGAGTCCCGCTTTGGGTAGGAGTGTTTGTGTGTTTGAAAATGTGTATATGTATGTGTATCTCTAAGTAAAAAGAAGACGGTAAACAAATAGGAAAACAAAGAAAACAAAGAGAAAACGGGAAAAAGGAATACAGCACCGGAGTCCCGACTAGACTCCGGAATTATATTAAATAAAAAAAATGTGTTCCATTCGCATAACTCTCTCCACATTTCTGCAACAAATTATTATTAGAAACCTTATGTTTCTATTTACTTCATGCTAATCAAGAAAAAGTAACAGAAATAGTCTTGTTACTTGCTTCCTTGTATGTAGAAGCGAAATAAGGGAGTACCATAGGTTAAAGAGATAGTCAAAACCTGGTTGCTATGTGATTCAAGTTCCTTTGATTGTAAGGACACGAGTTGATAAATTCCTGTATGAGAAAAGTATAAGTTTTTTAAACCTGAAACCAATAACAAGGAGTATCTCAAAAACGTACAACTCCACGAAAAAAACTGTATATAATATAAATTGTGTGTTTTAAAGTGCTCTGCATTTTTTGTGTGGTAAATTTTTTTCGATCTCTTACGGTTCAGCAGTTATGCAAAATTCCCTAAAATTTATCCTTCAGTCTTCAGGTGCTCTTCTCAGAAAATTCAAAATACACATTTTATTTGTCAGGTAAACACCTTTAATTTACGACATTTTAATCAAAATCGTTAGAACCATTTTTGAGAAAATCAAAATGATCGAAAAAAGCTCCATGTAAAAGGTAGTTGGGGGTGGGGGGATTTTCTTGAAAATCTTCCGTGTCGTATGCTTGTAAGATACCAAACCTAAATACCAAGTATAGTATTTAACGGTCTTTGCTATGCTGTCCACAGACACACAGGGACGTTTTTCTAAAAATGTTTTGTTTTAGATTTAGGGGGACCCAAAACATGCATTTCCGGTGAAATCTCGGCATCGAATTTTTGGGTGGAATGGAATATCTTCTCTATACACTATGTACATAGTCGTGTACAGAATAATAATGATAATAATAATGATAACAACAATAATAATAAGTCGAGCAAATGTTTGATTTTCGTTGTTCTGTGCGCCTAACTTTACACTGAAATAATTTTAAAAGAATGAAAATATTGTGTAAAATTCCCCATGTGATCAAAATTATAAAGTTTGTATTATTAAAATGTGTACAGTGTGGACGAGAAGTCCCCGTGCTATGTGACAGATAACTATAAAATGTTTATTATTTCTTGTCAATACCTAGCCAGGTGGCTCAGGCGTTTCGTCTGGGCTGGCATCCGGCAGGTCGTGGAATCGATTTCCGCGGCCGATCTCTATGACCCGTGGGTTTTTTCGATCACTATTAGAAACTCAAACTTGCAGACTACATTTTAAACATTTTAATACTATGCTTTCACTTCAATTTTATTGTATGTTAACAAAATTATATAAAAAAAAATAATTTGAGAATCGATATTTACACTTAGAATACCAGACAAAGAACCCAAATAAACTATATTACAAAAAAAAAAAAAGAGCTTGTATAAATAATGGCAATGTTTGGTTAAGTAAACAACAAAGACTTTTAGGAACTCTGGTATAAAATATTTAACAAACTCATCAGCTGCTATAACTGTCACTAATACAACATTTAAATCAGTCTTATTGTCTTCACTAAAAAAGAAATCATTTTCTAGCATAGAAGAATTTGAAAGTATTAGCACTGATGATTGGATATTTTAGGTGTGATTATTAAAACGATACATTTTGAATTGTAGATTTTAGCATTTTATTGTGTGTCACTGTGTTTGGCAATATATGAAATGACATGGCGTTTTATTTATGGACGCTCTTTAGCTGCTTTGGTTCTCAGCGTCCCATTCTATACTGGGGTGAAAGTCCACTTAATTTTGCTGAGAGGTCTCTCTGTCAGGCTTGAGGTTCTTTTACGACACGGGATTCATGGCTTTACCTCCCTTCCAAAGGAAGCCATGCTACGCCCAAAAAACAAAATCCATCGTCCTCCGCCGGGTTCGAACCCGCGATCTTGGGTATATGAATTTAGTATTGTAACCATTACACCACGGAGGGTAATAAGTGTACTGGTCTTTTAATAACGAGATCATAAATGTATCTAATCAATACCGTATTTTAATGGAGTATTTTTACTTTTGTAAAATTGTTATTCACAAAATCTGTTTCCAAAAGATGGCTTAGTGATCAACAAAGGAAACTACTAAAACTGTAAAATGTTGGGGAGGTTACCTTCTGTCCTTTCATTTCATTTCCATTTCATTCCAAACGGTCTATTTCACGGTTGTAAGTGTCGGCTAGGACTGACACCCTTCCATAGTGGTGACTGCTCTAGAAATATTGCTTTCGGTGGGGCTTTGGAAGTCGTCTGAAGACCCAGGGAGTTCAGAAAGCCTGGGACACGTGCTCCTAACGCTTCTCGAGTCCAGATTAACTGCTTAAAATTAGTTAGGGACCCTCCACAGTGACTCTTGCCCCGCTGTCCGGTTTGGACAGCCCTTTGAAATTGCTCTCCTTAAACTATACTCCTGGGGTCTAACGCAAAGTGAGCTACTGGCTGACACATACGCATATTCTTATCAATTGTTGGAATTCATGTTTACACATTTTTGCAGTCAAGTTTTAATTTGTAGCCATGGCAGATGTGAACGGCCAAGGAGCGCTTATGAGAAGTGTATGGGTGCCTGAACAACAGCATACAGCATAAGCATAATGAGACAATTATGGGAGCATTCCAGGAAAAATTTAATAGGGATCTATCGCGAAAAACAACTCTGCTGGATTGGGAAATACCTGCTTTTGCTTTTGGTAGTGTTACAAACAGGCCGCGAAGAAACATGTACCGGAGTCTGCTTCGACTGAACAATTTCCTATGAGGTCGTCCTCCGTGGTTACCATATACCCTAGATCGCGGGTTCAAACCCGGCTTTTGCGACGTAAAAATCCTTAGTATGGCTTCCTTCGGAAGGGAAGTAAATCGAGGGTCCCGTATCGTAGATTTACGGCACGTAAAAGAACTTCAAGCCTGAGACCTCTAAGCGAAATTAAGCTGTCTTTCACGCCCAGTGGGACGCTGAGAACCACAGCAGTTAAAGAGCGTCCATAAATAAAATTTACTTTTTTTTTACGTAAACTGCTTTGGAACTTGGTATACCTACCGCGGACAACAATGCGACAACACACGATAAAATCTGATGAGTCCCATTCACATGCATTTCTCTATCTGTTCCGATAACAATCCTTTTATTCAAAAGATTAATCTGTTTTTACATCGTGCTAATCAAGTTAAATATAAGCAGAATTAACCTTATTACTAGCTTCTTGTAAATGGAAGAGAAATAAGAAAATGCACAGGTTAAAGCCCGTCGTTATGAGAAACAACTGAAATTCCATTTTCTTTACTTGGCAGGAGTAAACACACGAGAAACGACAAGAAAGATGTTTTTCAAGTAGCTTAAAATTGAAACTAATAATCCAGAACAACTCGAAAACGGTTGAATTTACAAAAAATGTATATACTTAACATTGTGTTTTAATGAGATACACATTTTTTTTTTTGTAGTAAGCTTTTGTGTACCACTTAGGGTTCCCAGTTATACAAAAGTCATCCAGAATGCAGAGGTCTTCAGAGGCTCTTCTCAGAAAATTCAACATTAGCATTTCGTTCTCATAAAACTATCTTATAGTAAGATATTTTAATCAAAATCGTTACAGCCATTTTTGAGAAAATAAACATTTTCGAAACATTTTCCATGCAAAGGATCGTTGTTGCCCGCCTGGGTAGCGTGGTGGTAGCATGTCTGCCTCACGTTCAAAAGGTCGTGAGTTCGAATCTCGCTTAGGGTGAGTTACCCGGGTAAGGTTTTTTCGAGGTTTTCCCTTATCCTGAGAAGACGAATGTCGAGTAACTTTAAACTCCATGGACCCCGAGATTCATTTGAGCATCATATCATCAATTGCATTCATCGTAAAAAAAGGAACGTTGCGGGTGTCAAATCCTTATAAGATACCGACTTAAATACCAACTTATGCCGCCCAGACACACACACGGACATTTTTATAAAAATGATTTTTATTCTGGGGGTCTCTAAACATGTATTTCCGGTGACATCTCGGTATCAAATTTTGGGTGCAATACAATACCTTCTCTATACACAACGTACATAGTATGTGTATTGAAAGTAAACATATCTTAAGGTCAGAACTTTTCGATCGACGTTCGCAAAGGAGTTTCAGATAGAGACCGGCATGAGCATGCCATGCCGCCTTTGTTAACTCAATTTGCAAATGCAGCGACCCGAGGCAAGGTTATATTTTCAGATGAATATGCGATTTATCGCAGCTCACGTGCTCTTTTGGGTCAAAGAGATTCCTCTTTACATAGTTGAGTTAGAAAAGAGCCTGTCTCACAAACTATAGGCAAGGTTGCCATGGCAAAATCTGCTTGTAGGGTACTTTTTGACGCAAACTATTTACCCAGTTACAAATATGGTTAAAACTACAGCTTGAGAAAAGGGTCCTCACAGAACGCACATGATTGTAGCAAGATGGAGCACCTCCTCACAGTGTGCTTGCGATCTAAATGAACACTTTCCAGGATGGTGGTTAGGCCATGGTTCATCAGCAACACCAGTTCCCTTAAAATGGCCACCAAGAAGTCCTGACCTCACCGCACCTGACAACTGGTTTTGTCGTTGAAGGCGTATGTATGTAGAGTGGAACCTCACTTATACGTTTTTCAAGGGTGACTCCTAAAATACTGTATAAACGTGTAACTGAGTTTCTCTTCTGGTATGGACCTCATCCAGAATTTTTAATTTTTCCAAAAGTTACGGATTTTGCTGGTATATATTCACACAAGTTTCTTCTCCAGTTTGTAACTCGAAACTCCACATAAAATAGACAAGTGACTGTTGGAACGATATGACGACAATGAAAACAGCACACTAGCAATACTCAAGAAGTGACTGTTGGAACCATGTTAATAGATTGTTGGAACGATATGACAACAATGAAACGATAAGCATCAATGAGAACTGCAAACCAGGCAATTTCAAGGCTATACACAGCAAGCATCCCACCATAGTTTTTTTTTTTTTTTTTTTAAAAAAAACGTATAAATGGATACCTTTTGGGTATGGGGATCAGAAAAAGTGACGTATTACCGAGAAAACCTATAATTGAGCAAAATTTTAATGGAGAACGACTGGTTCCTAAAATTTTGGCGTATATGTGCGAAAAATGTTGAAGTGAATAACGTATAAGCGAGTTTCAACTGAATCTGCGCATTATTACTCTACAAACGAAGAATTGCGAAGTATAACATCTGATCATCTTAAGAATTTGTCAAGAAGAACATGGAGGCATGTGGAACTGTGTTTACAGCATGATGGGGAACATACAGATATATTAGACACACAATATGCAAGGACTTATGCTGAAACAAATCAATTAGAATTCAATATAGGTCGTGAGGTGAGACATGAACAAAATTTGCGCATAGGTGAAGTTGCTTTCCAGCCCTCCCGCTCTGAAACGGCTAAGAGGGAGATGGAATTGCCAGCTTGGGGTGAACGACTAAATACAACTACAACAGCGTGCAGCGTTAAAAAATTACAGTTCATATGAAAGTAATTGTTGGCATATATCCATAGTTATAGCAAAATCATTTTGTCGTTATAAAGCTAATTTTTTTTTTTTACATTGTTTCATTTTTACAGCCCCCTTTAACTTCTATGGTGATATCGGCGGCTTTAACTTGAGAAACAACTGCTTGTGTTTATTTCGCTGTAGGTTTCTTAACGCTGGTTTTTAACTATTAAACACACCCCATTTACCCACACATTCACACTTCCAGACTGTGGGGAATAAGGAATGGTTCTGGTTATAGAAAAATTCCCTGCCCCAGCCGGGAATCGAACCCAGGACCTCAGTATAAGAAGCCAGAACCCTGACCATTCGACCGCAGAGGCAGTTATAGCTAATTTTGATTCATATAATAATAATAATAATAATAATAATAATAATAATAATATCATTAGCAATATGAAATGTGTGAGACAGAATATCGATGCTTATTTTTGGTTGCGATCCAGCTATCACACAACAGGTTGGCAATCATGAGCACAGCCAAACAATAAGCACTATTACTTTACTCACATGTTTCTACAGCTTTGCAAGTCGCCCTCCGTGGTGTAATGGTTACCATGCTAACTTCATATACCCAGGGTCGCGAGTTCAAACCCGGTGGGCCTCTCATCTAGACGGTTCGGGTTAGATACCAAACGACCACATATGGGATTTATGGCGGACAAAGCGGCGCAGGTGCGGGTTTTCTCCGGATTCTCCGGTTTCCCCCGCAATCGCATTCCATCGGTGCTCCATCTTCATTCCATGTATCATCAGTGTCTTCGCCTGCGGTGCCATTTACAATAAAAACGGGCATTAAACAATATTCCCCCCCCCCAAAAAAAAACTGCGAAGGAAGATGGGATTTTTTTTTTTTGGGTACAATAATTCTTAGCATGGCTTACTTCGAAAGGGAAGTAAAGCCATTGGTCCCGTGTTATAGATTTACGGCACATAAAAGTACCTCAAGCTAAGCAAATTAAGCAGTTTTTCACGCCCAGGATAGAATGGGACGCTGTGAACCACAGCAGTTAAGGAGCGTCCAGAAAAATAACGCCGTTTCATTTCATCTTCGTCCTCAAAGCCAGCACCACTTTCCAAGTTAGTAATAATCAAAACTAATATATTTGCATAAACACTAAAGAATGTCGCACTAAAACTAGCGCTAGCGTACTAGACTCCTTCGTTATGACTTCTGCGCATGCATGTTGGCGCAACTTCTCCCACCATCAGCCCTTCAGGCAAAGAGTTGCCACTGCGCAACTTACGATTTTGCTCTTGTCTCGCTTCACGAGTTCTACTAGGGGGTACGGGAACCCTTGCGATCAAAGGTTATCTAATTTTGTGTAAAATTAAGACCTATTAAGACTCTAAACCCAAAACTATACTTGATATCAGGAAAATGCTCTTAATATCATTTTATTAATCTCCAAAAAATACACGCTAAAAATCTGAAAGGAAATGAACAAAGGACATATGCGACTGAAAGTTTGAAATTCGAAACTAATTCTTGAAATTTATACCACAGATGTAATACAGTGCAAATTTCATCCTGTTTGCTCTAATGGTGTGGAGGTTATGTCAAATTTGTTTATGTTTTTGTCACGTCACTAAAAAGTTCCTTGCTGCAAAAACATTAACATTTTGCTCTAATGCCATAACCTTAAATATTATGCAAATAAACATACATATATTTGTTGAAATTACCCTAGGTTTCTTTGTGTCTTCTTTACTTTAGGTTCCAAATTTTTTGTAAAGTTACGAATGTACTTTTTCCCATAAAAGCATAATTTTTGTGTTTGAAAACTTAAAACACATACTTCAATACATCTGATAGTAAAATTTAGAATAATTCTTATTCATTGTACCTCTGTGAGCATATACAGCAAATTTTATTTGTGTAACAGAAAATCTGCTCCGCAAGGAACATTTTACAAGAAGAAAAATGCTGAAAGTATAGAAACAGGGAAAGCCTGGAGTGAATGGCTCACATTAAAAACCTCATTTTTCCTTTGCCTCTCCTCTGCTGTTGTCTTTTCTATCCTTTTCTTCTTGCATTGCTGTTTTCTTCGTTTTCGTTTTTTAAGTTACTAATGCGAATATGATCTTGTTGAATTTAAGTTTTTCTTATCAAGTCAAACCACTTTCACCTCTAATGCTTTGCTGTAGCTCTGGTGATTTAAGGCACGTAAAAATGGCGCCTGCTGGTACAATTATACCTTTTTTGTATTCATAAATGTTTAAATTATTTTATAGAATTAAAATAAAAAGTTGATTTTTTGTGATTGTTCATAAAATTTCAGTCATACGTACCCTTAAAAGCTTGAAGATTTTGATTTCGTTTTCAGTAACTTGGGTCCGCAGTATAAGAGCATAAGTTATGAAATACTCGCTAGGGTAGGACCCTGATAAAGTTAACCTTCAGGGTGGCGGTCAATCAAATGCTCCCGTTATGAAATCTAATTTATTCCCTGAGATGACCAACTTACCTCCCGGAGTGAGGTTTCTGGGTTGCGGCGTTGTGCCCCCCGCCGCCCCTGATGACCTTCTGGACCTGCAACACGCAGAACATCACGTGATCAGAATGCTATTGACTCTATTTGAATAAATCTATATCTGCTAATAATAAAACTATAAATTAAAGCTTGTCAGTAGGGATAAATCTGACAAATATGTTATTTCTTCATTCTAGGAGTAACACCTTAATTACTCTGTTTATAAAGAGCCACAGAAAAAAAATCTGATGTGTTCCATTCATATGACTTTCTCTACATCTCTGTAACAATTGTTAATCAATTTATTCTTCTGTCTATTTCATGCTAAAACATTATAGTATAGTTCCTTATAAGTAGAAGGGAAATAAGGGAATACACTAGGCTAAACCGACAGTCAAATGTTTTAAAATGTGGTCGCTATGGGATTGAAATCCGTTTCTTTGCGTGGCCAGGAGTTGACAATTTCCCATATGAAAAAAAGTATAACTACTTTAAAATTGTGTGTTTTAAGAGATCTACATTTTTTGTGTAGTAAGTTTTTGTCTATCGCTTACGAGTTAGCTGTTATGCAAAATTCATCTAGAATAAACAGGTCTTCAGAAGCTACTCCAAAAAATTGAAGATATATATTTTATTTGTGATGAAAATGGCTTAAATGTAGTATTTTAATCAAAATCGTTAGAGCCAGTTTTGAGAAAATCAAAATTTTCGTAAATTTTTTCATGTAAAGGATAGTTTGTGGTGGGAGAGATTTTCTTGGAAACATTCCTGTTGCATCTTTGGAAGATATTAAACTTTAAATACCAAGTTTGGTATTTTAGTGACGTTTCTATGGAGGGCCAGGAAATTACAACTTTCAGTGTGAAGAAACTTTAAGTATTTTAAACCTAAAGAAATACAAGGAGCATCTCGGAAATGGCCAATTCCACTTAAAAAGTGTATATGACAAATTGAGCGTTTTAACGTGATCTACATTTTTTGTGCAGTAAATTTTTGTCAATCTCTTATGGTTTACCAGTTATACAAAATTCAGCAAAATTCATCCGGAATGAGCAGGTCTTCAGAAGCTATTCCCAGAAAATCCAAGAAATACATATTATTTTTTATGAAAATATCTTTAATATACAATATTTTAATCAATCAACATTTTAGACAATTTTTCCATGTAAAGGGTAGTTGTGGATGCGGGGAGTTTCTTTAAAATCTTCGAGTCGCATCTTTGGGGGATGCTAAACTTAAATACCTAGTTAAGATATTTTACCGACTTTTAGTTTTTGAGTGGAATATAATACCTTCTCTATCCCCTAAAAGTGTAGATAAAGTAATACAAAAAAGATACCAAAATAATTTGTTTTCTATGTTTTTCTAAGGAGTTATAGAACGCCCCTCGTGTATAGGTAAACAATGGAAGCAATATCATTTGACAACTATTTTTACTTTCTCCATACGCACTATGTACATAGTGTATAGAGAAAGTATTGCACTCCACCAAAAAATTCGATACCGAGATTTCACCGGAAATATATGTTTTAGGGTCCCCAATATCCAAAAAAAGCATTTTCACAAAAAGATCCGTGTGTGTGTATGTGTGTGTGTGTCCGTGAACACGATAACTCAAAAATGAAAAGTCGGTAAAATACCAAACTTGGTATTTAAGTTTAGTATCTTCCAGGGATGCGACACGAAGATTTTGAGAAAAATCTCCCCACCCCCAACTACCCTTTACATGGAACTTTTTTCGAAAATTTTGATTTTCTCAAAAATGGCTCTAGCGATTTTGATTAAAATTTCGTATATTAAAGATATTTACCTGACAAATAAAATGTATATCTTGAATTTTCTGAGAATAGCCTCTGAAGAGTAGTTTATTCTGAATGAATTTTACTAAATTTTGAATAACTGCTAAACCGTAAGAGATGGACAAAAACTTACTGCACAAAAAATGTAGAGCACATTAAAACACACAATTTATGTTATATACATTTTTTCCTGGAGTTCGTCGTTTCTGTGACATTCCTTATTTTTGGTTTCTGCTATGAAAAACGTATACTTTTCTCATACAGGAACTTGTCAACTCCTATCCATATAGGCAAAGGAACTTCTTTGACATAGCAACCAGCTTTTGACTATCACTTTAACCTACAGTTGTCCCTTATTTCGCTTCTACTTACAAGGAAGCGAGTAATTAGACTATTTCTGCTATTTGTTTCTGATTAGCAGAAAGTAAATAAAAGTATAAGATTTTTAAGAATAATTTGTTGCAGGGATATGGAGAAAGTCATGTGAATGGTACACATCAGATTTTTTGTTATTAAAGTTTTATTACGAAGTGTTGCAAAGGAAGGAGAGCATTTGGTATCACACACGATATAAATAAAATGTTGTTGGCATGTAAACCTGAGAGAGCGTTTCTGTCGCATGAATAAGTTGTCATCCGTGTGCCGCAGACACCGTCAATTGTCCTACATACGTCACATCTGCACTTCGCTCGGAGAAAGAGGCGCTGTCTACAATTTCCACAAAGTTACTGCGAGTTATGTTCCATTTTCTTGAGTGCCGCTCGCTTAAGGTGTAACGTCACTCGAGAAAAATTATTGAAGATCGATACCGTGAAGGATTCCTGGTCACGCGGGTCCTAACAGCAGCAGTTTGGCATTTCGTCACTCAAGTCTTAACTCTAGAGCAGTGCTACATCCACATGACCTTCTCTAACTAGCTATCGTACTTCCGTATGTAGGGCAGGAGTTGAAGAATTCAATGCCATAGCTGGGATTTGAATCACGAATCTCCCGGTTTCTAGCCAGTTGTTCTAACCACTGCAGGTTTCCCAGTAAACTACAAGGTGATCTCAAATTATTTTGAGATGACAAACTCAGTGGCGACTTAGAATGTCTAAGTACTTTTAGTCCCGGGCTTCATAGTTTAGCCAGCTATTGTGGTAAATTATTGTTAATTTAATTGTTTTCCCACACAAGCTGTGTGCAGGACAGGAGTCGGGTAGGTAGAGTTAGACTGAAACATTCCATGACATAACCGGATGCTCTACAACTGAGCTAACATATGAATATTCCGGCACAGCATTCTTACAAAAGTTTGTTCTTTTATCTACTTCATGCTAATTTAGTTAAAATATTTGCATAAATGGTATTGTTTTTACTTTCTCTATCACGTGTGTACAAGGTGTAGAGAAGGCAGACGATATGTGTCTGTGAAGAGCACAACTCAACAACGTTTGTTCGTTAAAAAACCAAACATGTTCCGATGCGACACTTTTCAGAAAACCCCTCCACGCAAAACTACCCTTTACATGGTAGATTATACAGATATTTTATTTTCTCAGAAACTGCTAAATATTTTGATTAAACTACAGTTTCAATATGCCCGGTTCGCAGTAGTCCGTTTCCCTGGAGTAATAGCTATCTCCGCATGTGACAATGCTTCGGCCGGCCAGGAATT
This sequence comes from Hymenopus coronatus, assembly GCA_030762935.1. Classification (NCBI taxonomy): domain Eukaryota; kingdom Metazoa; phylum Arthropoda; class Insecta; order Mantodea; family Hymenopodidae; genus Hymenopus; species Hymenopus coronatus. The sequence continues at coordinate 18,382,593 of CM060888.1, forward strand.
TCTTCATGGGACCAAACAGATGAAAGTCCGACGATGCAAGGTCCAGACTGTAAGGTAAATGCTGAAGCATTCCTCCCAACCAAATTTACTGTATTTCTGACGAACAGCAGCAACAACATGAGGGCAAGCATTGTCATGAAGAAGTTTGTTATCGACAGCATTAATGTTGTGGCGTTTGTCACGAAGGGCACGACGCAACTTCACCAAAGATTTAATGTAGGCTGCAGTATTCACAGTGGTCCCGTTTTCAACAAAGTCCACCAATAAAACACCATGCATATCCCAGAATACTGTCAGAGGTACTTTCCCAAGCAGATTGGGTCACTTTTAAAATTTTCCAGTCCATACTTGTGCCTTCTTTGTTTCAGGCATGTAGTAGTATGCCCACGACTCATCACCAGTGACGATTCCTTTCAGAAAGTTGTGCCCTTCTGCGGTGTTTCGTATTAAGTGATCCAAGTTTGTCTTCGTTCGCTGGCCCTTGTTGTTGACTGTCAGGTTCTTAGGCACCCAACGAGCACTACATTTACGAAATTTCAACGTGTCTGTTGAACTGTTGCGATAAGGTACGCAGTTGCACACGCCGGTCGTTCAAAATTGCCACCTCAAAGCCTTTGACATGTTGCGGGGTTGCATCTGTTACCGGCCTCCCGAAGCGTGGCGAATTACTCTTGGACCATACAATCATCCCCATACCGCGACGCATGTCCCTGTGAATTTCACTCGGTTTATGCCCTTTGGCCCACAAATATCAACCACACCTCTCTGCTCCTCACACGTGGATGCCAGTAGCATGCGCGGCATACTTGTTGCGTAGTTCATGCTTCTCTCGCTAGAGCTGCACGTGAAAAAATGCCCTCTGTTGTGAAAACTTCAAACTATATCTGTGTTTAATTGCAACATACCAACTGCAACACCAAGGCAGAAAAAAAACTATCGTGCGATCCGCCCTCGTAGAAGACGTTCCCCAGGGCAATAAAATGAATACCTTGAATATTTTGGGGGATAGCCTATGAAGACCTGTTAATTCCGAAAGATTTTTTGCCTAACCGGTAAACCGTAAGAGATACATAAAGTTTTACTGCACAAAATCTTGAAGAGCTGATTAAGAACACAATTTTTCATATACATTTTTTTGTAAATTTACTTTAGAGATATTACAGGTTATTGATTTTAAACTTTCTTATGCTCAGACCTTTCTCAAATGGGAAGTCGTTATTCACTTTTTTCATCCTGATCATGCAAAGACAAGACAAGTTTAACTGTATCACATAGAAACAGCATTTAAAATATTTGACTATCGGTTTAGTCTAGTGAATTTCCTTATTTCCTTATACTTATAAGGAAGCAAGTAATAACACCGTTTCTGCTAATGTTTATGTAGATTAGCACGAGGCAGAGAGAACATTAAGCCTTTACAAGAATATTTTCTTGTAGAATATGCAGAGAAAATCATGTGAAGGAAGACCATTTTTTGTCAGGGTTTCTAACATTTTTTTACTGAAATAGGCATGACTTAGTTTCAGTACCCAAAACTCAATTTTATTTTTACTTTTTTGCCGAGTATGTACAATATACGTACTGGAAAGAGAAGGTATCAAATTGCACACAAAAATTAATTCGATACCGAGATTTCACGGGAAATATGTTTTGAGGTCCACTGATTCCGAAAATAGTTTTAGAAAAAGGTCCATGTGTGTTTGTGTGTTGACAGCATTGCTCAAAAACGAAAGGTCGGTTAAATACTAATCTTGGTATTTAAGTTAAGTGTCTTCCAAGGATACGACACAAAGATTTTCAAGAACATCCCCCCACCTCCAACTACCCTTTACATGGAACATTTTTCGAACATTTTGATTTTCTCAAAAATGGCTAACGATTTTGATTAAAATAACGTATATTAAAGATATTCACATCACATATAAAATGTATACTTTTAACTTTCTGCTCTATTTTGGTTGAGTTTTGCAGAATTTTGCATAACCGTTAAGCCGCAAGAGGTAGACAAAAACTTACTACACAAAGAATGTAGATCTCGTTAAAACATAATTTGTCATACATGTTTTCCTTGCAGAGTTCACCGTTTTCGAGATATTCATTTGTTATTGGTTTTCATTTTAAACTAATTAACTTTTATGAAACGGTTGAGTGCTAACAGAACCCGAACCTCAATTGTTTCACACAGCGACCAGTTTTTAAAAGATTTGACTATCGCTTTAGTCTCTTATTCCCCTTCTACTTACAAGGGAGCAAGTAAGACGATCAATTCTGCTAATTTTTATTTAGATTAGTATGACGTGGATGAAAGAAAAAGCTGTTTATAGAACAGCTAGAGAAAATTATGTGAATGGAACACATCAGATTTTTTTGTACATCTATTTCCAAGATATTACGTGTTATTGATTTTAGAACTTTCTCAAATGGGAAGTCCTATTAGCTTTCTTCATCCTGATCAACGAAGACAGGGCAAGTTAAATTGCATCACCTTTTAAAACATGTGAGTATCGCATTAGGTTAGTGTATTCCCTTAGTTCTCTTCTATTTATAAGGAATTAAGTAATATGTCCATTTATGCTATAAATGCTCAAGGTCGCGAATTCAAACCCAGGGGAGGACGATGGATTTTTGCTTAAAATGGCTTCCTACTGAAGGGAAGTAAAGCCGTGGGTAGATTTTCGGCCCGATAGAGAGGCCTCTGAGAAAAATTAAACAGTCTTTCACGCCCAGTATAGAATGGGACGCTGAGAACCACAGCAGTTAAAGAGCGTCCATAAATAACACGTCATTTACATTCAGAGATAAACATTAGCATAAATGAAACGAAACGGCGCTTAATTTTGCTCAGAGGCCTCTCTATCAGGCTTGAGATTCTTTTACGTGCCGTAAATCTACGACACGGGACCAACGGCTTTACTTCCCTTCCGAAGGATTTTTACGCCCGAAAAAGTCCATCCTCCGCCGGGTTTGAACCCGCGACCTTGGGTATATGAAGTCAGCATGGTAACCATTACACCACAATGTTTATCTCTGTTAGCATAAGACAGAGAGTAATGAACTATACTGAAATATTTTCACAGAATATGTAGATTACTTAAATAAGTAATTTGAGATAGAAGACTTAAGGCCTGTTTATTGACATTTCGAAGTAATGGCTACAAGTTTCTGAAGTGCCAGTACGCCACGTATCGCGGCACTTCGTCTGGAATGAAGAAAAGAAAAGAAAAAAAAAAAAAAAAGAAAAAAAAAAAAAAAAAAACATTCACTCTATGACAGGAATCGAACACATGACCTTTGGGATAGCACCTTCCCGCGTTATGCATTACGCCACCAGAGCAGTTGAAAAACGCCTCCAGAGTAGGTTACATAACCCAAGAACGTAGTTAATGAATGTTCAGTGTCGCACTGTCAAGTGATTAGTTGGAGATTTTACAGATTTTTGCGACATTAAATGTTGAGAACGATAGTAAAGATCTTCTAAAAATCGACATTTTTATACTCGGGTATGTTATATTTATGCTATGTAGTTGCGTTATGTTTATCCGGGGACCATGCATCGCTGATCTCAAATTACTTATATCAGTCACGTGCACAATCTCGCAAATTATTTTGGTGTAGTTCATTAACACCCTGTGTATGTATATGTACATACACATATTATTGAAAAAGCATAGTTTAGTTTTAGTACTAAAAATCTAATTTTATTTTTAAATCATAATAAGGAGATGCTACGTATTTTATTTTGGTTTTGATACCATTTTCAAATAAGTAAAAATTAATAGGCCTTGACAACATTTTAATTTTCTGAAATCTCAAGAACAAGTTTTACAATTCCTTATTTCCTATTCGTCTAAATTCTTCAGAAACGCCGAATTTGTATCGATTTGCAGTATTATTTTCCATTTATTGTTCGCGAACTTTCTATCCTACACTGCCTTGCTTAAGCTACCGTGTTCTACAATCTATATCGACGCGTTTATCTAGAAGATTATTTCCTATTCAGTCCAAAGTCCCCCACTTAAATTTTGATCCGGCGGAAATACACTCAACCTAGCACGATTTTAATTAAACTATTTTCTTCTTCGACTATCCTGTGGAAATTTCTACGTTCAAACGTATTGTCGTGTCTCGTTACTTTCTCTACACGTACTATGTACATAGTGTACAGAGAAGGGATTGTATTGCACCCTAAAATTCGATACAGAAATTTCACCAAAAATATATTTTTAGACCCCCTAAAAACAGAATAAGCATATTCAGAAAAATGTCCGCGCGCACGCGCGTGTGTGTTTGTATGTCGGCAGCATAGTTAAAAAACGAAAAGTCCGCTAAATACCAAACTTAGATGCGACACGAACATTTTCAATAAAAAAAAAACCCCACCACAACTACCCTTTACATGAAAAAAAAAAATCGAACATTTTGATTTTCTAAAAAATGGCTCTAACGATTTTGATTAAAATATCGTATATTTAAAGTCGCCCTCCGTTGTGTAATGGTTACCATGCTAACTTCATATACCCAAGGTCGCGGGATGGATTTTTTCGGGCGTAAAAATCCTTAGCATGGCTTCCTTCGGAAGGGAAGTAAAGCCGTGGGTCCCATGTCGTAGATTTACGGCACGTAAAAGAACCTCAAGCCTGATAAGAGAGGCCTCCGAGCAAAATTAAGCGATCTTTCACGCCCATGTTTGTGCAATGTGTATATGTTTGTAAAAGAAACAGTAAAACCAGTAAACCAGTAATCAGTAAAACCTACGGGGGGAAATGTAAATAGGGATACAGTACCGGAGTCCTGATCAGACTCCGTTACTGTTTTATAAAAAAAAAATATAGAATGGGACGCTGAGAACCAAAGCAGTTAAAGAGCGTCCATAAATAACACGCCATTTCATTTCGTATATTTAAGATATTTACATCACAAATAAAATGTATATCTTGAATTTTCTGGGAATATACTCTGAAGAAATCTTTATTCTGCATGCAATTTGCTCAATTGGTAAAGGGCAAGGTACAAAAACTTACTACACAGAAAATACAGATCTCATTAAAACACATAATTTATGTCATATTCTTTTCGTGGAGTTGACCGTTTTCGAGATATTCTTTGTTGTTGATTTCAGTTTTAAAGTACTTAAGACGTTTCTCATACGGGAACTTGTAAACTCCTGGCCACGCAAAGAAACGGATTTCAATCCCATAGCAACCGCATTTTAAAAAAAATTGACTGTCGGTTTAGCCTAGTGTATTTACATTCTCCGTGTAAGGTACTGAATAAATAAAACCGTTTCTGCTAATTGATTAGTATGAAGTAGAAGACTATACTTATTAACAATAATTTGTTACAAAGATATAGGAAAGTATGTGAATGGAGCGCATCAGATATTTTTATCTTGTTGATTCTCCTTTTAGTCTTTTGTTGCCTGTTTGCTTTGCTAGAACTTCTTTTATTTTACATCGCTTATTTTCTTAACACATTTTTAACCGAGCGGGAAGGCATAGGCTTTCGTCTGTGGCCCGATTCTCGGGAGGTCATGAGTTCGAAACCCGTTTCCGCCTACCTATCTCACGTCTTTTTCAGAGGTTTATTCAGGTCACCAGGCGAATTCTGGGTAGGTTCATTACATCCCCAAATTTCCAGACCTGCGCTTTATCTCACTTCTCATTTCATTCCACACTTAATCTGGTTGGTCCGTTTCAAGGTACCTTAGCGCTGGATGGCAGGGAAATATCTAAATCGAGATAAACATTAACAGAAATGGTTTTATTACTTGCTTCCTTGTAAGAAGAAGGCAAATAAAGGAATTCATTAGGCTAAAAGGACAGTCAAACTTTCTAAATGATGTCGTTATACGATTGTCAGGGGTAAAACAAAAGAGAGTAGAAACGAAAGCTGATCCCGTTTGAGATAAGTTACGTAGTTTAAAACTGAAACCAAAATATCTCAGAAACTGTCAACTCTACCAAGAAAAAAAATATGATGCGTTACACTCATATGACTTTCTCTAGCTACTCTACAAACTTCTTACAAAAGATAATTCTTCTTTCAACACCATGCTATTTGAGATAAAGTGATAGTCAAATGTTTTAAAAGCTGTCGTTATGCGATTTTCATTGAAAATTGCTTTTTTGCTTGGCCAGGAGTAGAAAAAAAACAAAAAAAAAAAAAACGGACACTTCCACCTGAGTAAAGTATAGGTACTTCACAATTGAAACTAATAACAAGGAATACCCCAACAACGGTAAGCTCCGCGAAAAAAATGTATATGACATAACTTGTGTACTTTAACAAGATCTACATTTTTTGTAAAGCACGCTTTTGTCTATCTCATATGGTTCACTAGTTATACTAAAGTAGGCAAAATTCATCCAGAATAAACAGGCCTTTAGAACCTATTCCCAGAAAATTCAAAATATACATTTTATTTGTGATTGATATGGCTTTAATATGTAGTGTTTTAATAAAAATTGTTAGTCAGTTTTAAGAAAAACAGAATTTTCGAAAAATTTTCCATGTAAAGGGGTAGGAGGATTTTCTCTAAATCTTCGTGTCGTATCTTTGGAAGATACCAAACCTTTTGGTATTTAACCGTCTTTTCGTTTTTGAGCTATGCTGCCAACAGACAGGCACACTCACACACACACACACACACACACACACACACACACACACACACGAACCTGTTTCTAAAAATGCTTTTTTTTTTGGATTCAGGGGGTCCTAAATCTCGACATCGAATTTTTAGGTGGAATACAATACTTCTCTATCCCTAGGTACATTGTTCACACGGGGCTCGAGAAAGTAAAAAAAAAAAAAAAAAAAAAAAAGTGTGTGGCATAAATCGCGAGTGTTTTGTCTATTTCTTACGGTTTACCAATTATGCAAAATTCATCCACAGTAATCAGGTGAACCACCCTCAAAAAATTCAAGATACATTGTGATGTAAAAATATACGGTATATTACTCAAAACAGTTTGAGCAATTTTTGAAAAAAACAAAATTATCGAAACTTTATCCATGTAAAGGGTAGTTTGGAATGTGGGGATTTTCTTGAAAATTAAGTTAGGTACTTAATGGTCTTTCCATTTTAAGCTATGCTGTCCAGAGAAAGACACCACACACACAACTTTTTTCTAAAATGGTTTTAATCAGGAGACTTTAAAACACATATTTCCAGCAAAATCACGACATGGAATTTTTGGGTGCAATACAATAGATTCTCTATACACTATGTACATAGTACGTGTAGAGAAAGTAACAAGTATATAACATAAATTGTGTGTTTAAACGAGATATACATTTTTGTGGTGTTAAGGTTTTGTCTAGCTCTTATGGTTTACCAGTTATGCAAAAGTCATTCAAAATGAAGAGGACTTCGGTGCTATTTCCAAGAAATTCAGGGTATACAATTTATTTACCAAGTAAATATGTTTAATATGTGGCATTTGAAACAAAATCGTTTGAGCCAGCTTTTTAGAAAATCAAGCATTTTGAAAAATGTCCCATGTAAGGGTTAGTTTAGGGTAGGGGAAATTTCCTGAAAATCTTTGTGTCGCAGCCTTGGGAGATACTAAATTTAAATACCAAAGTTCAAGTTTTGGTTATGTTGTCCACACACAAATACACACACTGGCTATTTTTTTTAATTCAGGGGGTCTAAAAACATATATTTCCTGTGAAATATGGGTATCGAAATTTAGAGTGAAATACAATACAACACAATACTACGTTAATTGTACGTATGCGCTAGAGAAAATAAAAATGTTTTTTATTTTGGTTTCAAGGTTCCTCAAAACATGTATATACTCAAAACATTACATTTCTTGGGTGGAATGTAATACCTTCTCTACGAACTATGTACGTGCTAGAGAAAGTAAATCACAGTAGTTAATTGTCGGATTACTTGGCGAGCAGAAAGCTACGCTGAAGGTGAAATTATGCTCCGAGCTTAAAGTTACTCGACATTCGTCTTCTCAGGATAAGAGAAAACCCCGAAAAAACCCTCATCTAGGTAACTCACCTTGAGAGAGATTTGAACACGCTACCACCACACTATCCAGGTGGTTTCATTTATACAGGCTGTTTCAAAACGACACCAAACGAAGATAGCAGTGGATTAGTTTACAGTTTGGCTTGTCGCACACATTTGGGATTAGGCAGCGAAGGAACAACGGTTGTCATACGCCACGTAAACAACATCAGAACGTGTTACACGAAACACACAAGAAAACCCACATGCTACGCTTTCCATTACTAAGGCGACATGTGCCGCGCCGGCGTGTATATAAAACCACGCCTACACCACGCGACTGGGACCTTCGCTACCAACGGGCATCTCTCTTGGAGTGGGCCAGGCACGTGTCATTTGGTTATGTACGACTGCTTAATCTATGGTGATTTTATGGCAGTTTTTATATGTGCTGAATTTAGAGCTGAAAATTATATTCACGTATCACGTACGGTATCACCAACAAGGCCCACATATTCATTTGATATCGTTTTGAAACATCCTGTATAGCGTCCTTTTAACATCTAAGGTCATATCGCGGACTTTGCATTAGAAACAAATCGTCGGTTCTTTAGTTGGGTTTAAATCGTTTTATGTTCCTCAAGCATACACACATTCACTTTCACATACATACTTCGAGACTCCGTGGGGGATAGGGAATAATTCTGGTTCAAAAAAATATGATGTGTTCCATTCACATGGCTTTCTCTACATCTCTGCAACAAATTATTGTTAAAAAGCTTATGCTTCTATTTACTTCATGCTAATTGAGAAAAAATTACCAGAAATAGTCTTATTACTTGCTTCCTTGTAAGTAGAAGCGAAATAAGGGAGTACCATAGGTTAAAGTGGTAGTCAAAAGAGCTGGTTGCTATGTGACTGAAGTTCCTTTGTTTGTACAAACAGCAGTTGACAAATTCCTGTGTGAGAAAAGTGTAAGTTTTTTAAAGCTGAAACCAAAAACCAGGAATATCTAAAAAACGATCAACTCCACGAAAAAATGCATGTAACATAAATTACGTGTTTTAAAGAGCTCTACATTTTTTGTATGGTAAGTTTTTCTCCATCGCTTACGGTTAAGTAGTTATGCAAATTTCCGTAAAATTCATCCAGAATAAAGAAGTCATCAGAGGTTATTCCCAGAAAATTCAAGATATACATTTTATTTGTGAGGTAAATATATTTAATATACGATATTTTAATCAAAATCGTTAGAACCATTTTTATGAAAACAAAACTTTTCGAAACATTTTCCATGTAAAGGGTAGTTTAAGGTGGTGGGATTTTTCTCAAAATCTTCGTGTCGCATTCCTGGAAGGTACTAAACTTAAATACCAAGTTTGGTATTTTACCGACTTTTCGTTTTTGAGTTATCGTGTTCACAGACACACGGACCTTTTTCCGAAAATGTTTTTTTTTAGATAAAGGGGACCCTAAAACACATATTTGCGGTGAAATCTCGGTATTGAATTTTAGGTGGAGTGCAATACCTTCTCTGTACACTATGTACATAGTGCGTGTAGAGAAAGTAAAAAATTCCCCGTCCCTGCCGGGAATAGAACCCGGGACCTCCGGTTGAGAGATGAACTGGCTGACCACTCGCATTGATTTAGCTATTAGTTTATTTATTCGCAGTCGGCCTGTACTTCTCAGTTCCTGCAATTTGCCATTAGCATCCGTATATCTATGGACCACAATAGGTAACATTTGCGTATTCTAAACCCTCAAGTGTTACATTTAAGCCCCAATGAATACCCCTACACACAGCTCCCATTATAACAAACAATAAAGGCGACAGCAGGCAACCTTGCTTCGCTCGACTTGCCGAGGAAAATGGTACTGGGCTTCGGACACGACTTTTAACTTCTAGAATACTGGTACATTGTTTACAAGCGAGGGGAGAGGTAGCAGTCCCGTGCGCAACTGAGCTTGTGGTATAGGTGTACACAGCCTAAGTATAAAGCTGATGTCCCACGGTCAAATATTTTGGTCCAATACTCTTCAAATTACAAATTGGATCGTGGGACATCGGACAATTTCATTGTACACAGTTTTCGTCCTATTTTTTGGTCCAAACGTATGAAATCAACCAATGAGCGACCTGGTGGGAGCGTGATAAGATGGCAGCTGGCGCTGGGTCTTCCTTCTCACCAACGTGATTGTCTGTGTGAAATTTTGCTGAATCTTGTTGACTTTGTCCTAAACAATAGGGTTATAGCAGCTGAGGTATGGTTGAAACACACATTTTTTTCTGCGGCAGAGATTTATGAAATAATGACTCGGGTATTTATAGTCCCTGCAAATGCATTTTATCGGACCCATTTGTACCTAACCTCTTTTCTCAACAGAAATATAAAAACGTGATTGCTGGTTGATCTGCTGGCATGGACTGCCTCATATTTGTGTCTTAGCGAGTGATTTTTGCCTCAACTAAGGTCAGCAACTCTCCAAACAAATTTCCGTCCATTCTAAGGAAGTTAAATAATTCAGAAACGAGTTCATTTTGCAGCATTTTAAGTACACCTCTTCCTTGGCCTGCATTCCAGCCATGGTCTAGTCCACCAGCGCCTCTTTATTGATATTTTCTTTCTATTATAATATGCTCTTGCAATGGATACATAAACTAAGCTTGCGACAGCGAACGTAAATAATTGTGGATCAGCAACCTTCACCATCAGCTGTTCAGGTGCATGCGAGAAATATTTGGACCAATGGAATGGAGAAATTGTACACAACGTTTACGTTGTAAAAAAAAAAAAAAAAAAAAAAAAAAAAAAAGGGCCAAATTTTGACCGTGCCAAGGCGAGTAAAGTCCTGTACCGGGGAGCGCCACTTGTACATGTAATGGCTTCCCCTCCCGCCGGTTCAGTCCAGTTGGGAAAGCGCGAGCGATAGATAGTTCATGATGGCATTTCCCTAAAATCGTGTATATATTCATATCATAATGAATCAAATATTATCTCAAATCCATTACAATACATTTGTACAACTCTTTCACTCTCTCGCGTGCTTGGCATTATTCCGTGATATCTCACTCACTTGCCGTGTCGTCTCTCGATTCAGCATTGCTGTCGAATCCTGGATTGATTATTATCCTTTCCATTTCTTCTTTCATTAACTCATCTCTATTTCAACATTTTTCTTAAATATTTTTCACTTTCTGAACCTGTCGCTTTCCGTGGTGTAATGTTTACTATGCTAACTTCATATACCCAAGGTCGCGGGTTCAAACCCGGCGGAGGATGATGGATTTTTTCGGGTGTAAAAATCCTTAGCATGGCTTCCTTCGGAACGGTTGGTCCCGTGTCGTATATTTACGGCACGTAAAAGAACCTCAAGTCTGATAGAGAGGCCTCTGAGCAAAATTAAGCGGTCTTTCACACCCAATTAGAATGGGACGCTGAGAACCACAGCAGTTAAAGAACGCCCATAAATAATATGCAGCCCGCCTGGGTAGAATGGTGGTAGCGTGTCTGCTTCACATTCAAAAGGTCGTGAGTTCGAATCTCGCTTAGGGTGAGTTGCACGAATAAGGGTTGTTCGGGGTTTTTCCTTATCCTGAGAAGACGAATGTCGAGTAACTTTAAGCTCCATGGACCCCCAGATTATTTGAGCTTCATTTCATCAATTTCATTCATTCATCATCCGATATGACCAACCAGGTTAAAGGACGTTAAGCTTAAAATATATATATGCCATTATTGACCCAAAAAAATTATGCTCTTTGAGCCACTACGTCAGATCGTTCTCTAAGTAAACTTCGTTTATTTTTTTTTAAAATCTCAATATTTTTCTAAGCGTTTTTTTTTACACCCAAAGAAATTAATCTCCTTCTTGCAAAAGTTTAATAATTTTAACCTCGTAACATTCCCGATATATTCTTCAAATGACACGCTCGTCCGTATCATTCAAAACGACTTTGTTGCAAGAGGTTTACCAATCTTATGAAGTGATATCATTTTGCTCGTGCCACCTTCTTCAAGCCGGCCCTCCTTTCTGATGTTGTATATCGCTGTCTTATTCTAACCGTTAAAGCGACATGTTCAGTAGCATTTGTAATAGGTAGAAGGCAAATAAGGGAATACGTAAGGCTAAAGTGACTCAAACCTTTTAAAAGCTCGTCGCTAAGTGAAAGAATAGAGGTTCAGTTCGCTTTGCATGGTCCCGTTTGAGGAAAGTTAAGTTGTTTAAAGGAGAAACCAATAACAAGGAACACCTCAAGAACCACCAAACTCCACAAGAAAAACGTAAATGACATAAATTAATGGTTTTAACGAGATCAACGTTATTATTATTATTATTATTATTATTATTATTATTATTAAAGTTTCTATCTCTTACGGTTTAACCGTTATGCAAAATTCTGCAAAACGCATCCAGAATAAGGAGGTCTTCAGCAACCAAAACGAGATTTATTCTTCCTTATAATCGTTGATCATGACATTAATCCATATGTAAATTTATAAATTTTAAAGCTCCTAAAGGGGATTTTGGATATTAGAAGAATATAGCAGTAGATAGTTTTATTGCATTAAATTAGTTTGGATTTAGTAAATGTTATTAACAGGTTTAGTAAAGGCTGTGCCAGCATCTGAGGCTATTCCCAGCAAATTCAAAATATACATTTTATTTTTGATGTAAATATCATTAATGGCATTATAATAAAAGTCTGATGTTTTCCATTCATATGATTTTCTCTACATCTCTGCAACAAACTATTGTAAAGAGCTTATGCTTCTATTTACTTCATGCTAATCGAGAAAAAATTAGCAGAAGCAGTCTTATTACTTGTTTCCTTATAAGTAGAAGGGAAGTAAGGGAGTGCCATAGGTTAAAGTGATAGTCAAAAGCTGGTTGCTATGCGACTGAAGTGCCTTTACTTGGACTGGAGTAGAAAAATTCGTATGAGAAAAGTATAAGTTTTTCAAAGCTGAAACCAAAAAACAAGGAATATCTCAAAAACGATCAACTCCACGAAAAAAATGTGTATAGCATTAATTGTGTATATTATCGTGATCTACAGTTTCTGTGCAGTAAGTTTTTGTCTATCTCTTGCGGTTTATCAACCAGAATAAAGAGGTCTTTAGAGGCCATTCCCAGAAAATTCAAGATACACATTTTATTTGTCATGTAAATATAAGAGATTTTAATCAAAATCGTTTGAACCATTTTTGAGAAAATCAAAATTTTCGAATTTTTTTCCATGTAAAGGGTAGTTTGGGGTGGGGATTTTCTTGAAAATCTTCGTGTCGCATCCTTGAAAGACACCAAACTTAAATACCAAGTTTGGTATTCAACGGTCTTTTCGTTTTTGAGCTATGCTGTTCACACTCACACACACACACACACACACACTCACAGATCTTTTTCTGAAAATGCTTTTTTGGGGGGGGGAATTCAGGGGGACCCAAAGCATGTACTTCCAGTGAAATCTCGTTATGAATTTTTGGGTGGAATGCAATACCTTCTTTATACACTATGTACATAGTATGTGTAGAGAAAGTAAAAATGGTTAGAGCCACTTAACGGTCTTATTGTTTTTGAGCTATGTTATCCACAGATACACACCCTTTTTTTTTTTTTTTTTTAAAAAAATTGCGTTTTCGGATTAAGGGGACCTCAAAGGATATTTGCAGTGAAATCTCAACATCGAATGTTTAAGTGAAATATAGTATCTTTTCTAGGGGACCTCAAAAGATATTTGCGGTGAAATCTCGGCATCTAATTTTTTAGTAAAATACAATAGCTTCTCTAGGCACTATGTTCATTGTATGTACATATGAGATAGAGAAAGTAAAAACATGTATTTGGAAATATTGGACGTTTAAATTATTTCTACATTGTTAATGTAGTAACTTTTGTCTATCTCTTACAGTTTACCAGTTATTCAAAATTCAGAAAACTTCATCCAGAATAAACAAGTCTTCAGAGGCTATTTCCAGAAAATCCAAAATATATATTTTATTTGACATATAAATATATTAAATATACGTCATTTTAATTAAAATCGTTAGAGCCATTTTTGAGAAAATCAAGATTTTCAAAATGTTTTCTATGTAAAGTGTAGTTTGGCATAGGAGGATTTGCCTCAAATTTTTGGTGTAGCATCCTTAGGAGAAACTTAAATACCAAGTATGGTATTTTACCGGCGTTTCGTTTTTGAATTATCGTGTTCACAGACACAGGGACATTTTTCTTAAAATTATTTGTTTATACTGGGGACCCTATAACGTGTATTTCCGGTAAAATTTCGGTATCGAATTTTTGGGTGGAATGCAATACATTTTCTATACACTAAGTATATAGTACGCGGAGAGAAAGTTAAAATGCTTTTGTTACTATTCAGGGGACCCTAAAGTGAAATCTCAAAATAAAAATTTTCTGCGTACTATATATGAAGTAGAGAAACTAAAGATTCAGTTCTTAGAGAACATATTATTGGTTTAGAAGTTGGTTGCCCAATTTGACGAATGATACAATACTTGTTTACACGAAATCTCTCCGTACCATTATATCCGTCATGAAACGCAAGTAAGGCAATGACGACAACAAAACCATTAGTGTACACATTTTCGAGATGCCCTATAGATTGAAGTTAATGAAGAGGGACAGTTAAATTGGTCAATGAACATAAAACCGTCAAATGCGGCTCATACATGTATTTGCATGAGCTGTGTAACGAATACTCTTTTCTGTCACTTTTATATGCAGACGTGCGTCGCCTGGTAACGAAACAAAACACTCGCGTTAATTCGGTCGCGCGGCCAATTGCAAGGCTATTTCACAAATCCGAGTATTTTTATTTTCGCATGGCGTACTCAGTACTGCACACTTAAATGGTTTGACCTTGTTCCGCAAGAGCAGCAGCGGCGTGCTCATTCCAGAGGTCATGTTTTGTGTGATTACATATGGTGACCAAACCGGTAAGTGGCTTCTTTAATTTCTCTATGCCGGTTACTAAAATACATTATATTATTGATTTCTCTACTACCTATAATAAGCAGGAAAAGTATTTTTACTTTCTCTACACGTACTATGTACATAGTGTATAGAGAAGACACTGTAATGCACCCAAAATTCGATACTGAGATTTCACTGGAAATACGTGTTTTGGGTCCCCCTGAATCCAAAAGAAAACATTTTTAGAAAAATGTCCGTGTGTGTGTCTGTGGGCAGTATAGCTTAAAAACGAAAAGTCCGTTAAAAACCAAACTTGATATTTAGGTTTGTTATCTTCCAAGGATGCGATACGAAGATTTTCAATAAAATCCCCCCATCCCAAACTACCCTTTACATAGAAAATCTTTAGAAAATTTTGATTTTCTCAAAAATGGCTCTTAACGATTTTGATTAAAATATCATACATTAAATATATTTACCTGATAAATAAATTGTATATCTTGAATTTCCTGGGAATAGCCTCTGAAGACTACTTTATTCTGAATGAACTTTATGGAATTTTGCGTACCTACTAAACCGTAAAAGATGGACAAAAACTTTCCACACAAAAAATGTAGAGCACGTTAAAACACACAATTTATGTTTAGGTATACATTTTTTTCATGGAGTTGATTGTTTTTGGTTTTCAGCATACAGAAATTTGTCAACTCCTGTCCATACAAAGGAACTTCAGTCACAAAGCAACCAGCTTTTGACTATCACTTTAACCTATGGTACTCCATTATTTCGCTTCTACTTACAAGTAATAAGACTATCTTGGCATGACTTATATAGAAGCATAAGCGTTTTAACAATAGTTTGTTGCAGAGGTGTAGAGAAAATCATATGAATGGACCACATCAGATTGTTTTTTACTTTTTCAGTTATGTAGCCTCCTTTAACATCTAAGGTTATATCGGGGGCTTTGTATTAGAAACAACTCGTTGTCTGTGGGTTCTTTGCATTGGGTTTAAATCGTATTATTTTATACATTCTCTCTCACATTCAAACTTCCAGACTCTGTGGGGGATAGGGAATAATTCTGGCTAAAGAAAACTTCCCCGCGCCAGCCGGGAATCGAACCCGGGACCTTCGGGTGAGAAGAGGAAAAGTTTTGTATTCCGCCCAAACGTTACATAAATCTGATGTGTTAAATTCACATGGTTATCTATTCTGCAACTAAAGGTTGTTACAAAACCTTATTTTTCTACTTTATTCTAAACTATATAATATTGCTATATCACACACACACACACACACACACACACACACACACACACACAGCGAAGTGTTTTAAGTGCTTTCTATTGGCGATCCATATTTTAAAGTGATGAAAACATTCAATTTGTTCAGATACGATTGCCGAGGTTTTGACTTCTTCTTGAGATCATTGCTTCACAGATCCCTCGGTACGCTCTGCTTCTTGGGGCCCTTCACCTTGAGCCACGCTTTTCGGCTTAATGCCCTAAACAGACCAGTAAAAGTGGCTCTAATGACAGAAGTAGCCACATATTGAAGTAATACCAAGTGGTGTAACCATCGTATACTAATAATATATTCCTCGTGGGCACAAACGCAATAAGCGGATATACCTACTAGGTTAAAGCGATATTTCAAGAGCGGGTTGCTGTGAAATTCTTTTCTTCTTGAATAAAATGCGACTAATTAAAAGAAAATAGTATAAAAATAAAATTTCCACAGGTGATCCAGATTTGAAAGTATGAAAACATTAACATGCTCAGATTTGAAATCCTAGATTGCCGAGGTTTTTACTTCTTCCGAGGTATTCTTTGTAATTGGTTTTAATTCTAAACTACACGAAGTTTTCTCAAACAGAAAGAAATCTTTCCTTTTACTCCTGGTATACGAAGAGAACCGAATTTGAATTGTTTCATATACCGACAAGGTTTTAAATGATTTGAATATCGCTTTAGCCAAATGTATTCCCTTTTAGTTAGAAGGAAGCAAGTATAAGTAGCAAGACCATTTCTGCTAACGTTCAATTAGCTTGGTGTAGAGAGAAAAAGAATCTTTTGTAAGAATAGATTGTTTGCGGAATAGGTAATTATTTACAAGTTGGGCCGCTAACTCTCTCCGCTGCGACTTATACCAGTTTTGCACTCTCACGGGACCGGTGTGGTTAGAGAGGGATTATGGGTGGGGAGATGGTTTAAAAAACTAATGCATCAATTGCGCCGTTAGGAGTTGTTGGAAATATCGATAATGAGGTACTACCACGATATAAAATTAGAAACATAAATGTATACACACACTAACCTAAACGGATTGGAACCTAACCTCGCGCTAAATTTGAAATCCACAGGCTTTGAAATTGTCATCATAAATACAAAGTCAATCAATCGCACTTAGTTTCATTCGATTTTAGAGTGCCCGAAGTTTTGCATTCACTGAACAGCTGTATCTGCGTCAAATATACTCGCCATACACCAGCACAGCGTCTAGCGACATATGCCGGTGTTGCATTCCACAACACTGTTCGCCTGCCGCCGACAATGAAACTCAGGTTTTAAGCACTTTAGTGTGTAGTATTATTATATATTTACATTGCAAAAGTCTACAAGACTTCTTTATTTATATTCTACTCCTTCTAGGCAGCATACTTCATAAATATTCACAAAAAATGATCGCTACGCGCACGTAATAAATTAGCGTCTAACTTAATTACGGAGCTTTTCCGATAAAAAAAATTGGTGAAAACGTAACAAGTATAAACCGAACTTACAGTCAAATCACAGTTTGTTTAATTTCTAGAGGGGCCCAAGTTCTCTATAATTACCAAATATTTTATTCAGGAAGTCCCAAAACGAGTATTCCTGGTGAAATCTCCGTTAGTAGTTTTGGATGGAATACAATTCCTCCAAATTACCATGTGTAAACTGTAAATAATGAAAGCAATAACTAAAGTTTGCTTTAACTACTGATGCAGAATTTCCAAAATCAAGACATACGTATTTTGTTACTATTATTAATAGAAATGTTTATTTTCATACACACACACACACTCACACACACACACACACACACACATATATATATATATATACACACAGAATTATGCGAAATAAAACATTGGTGCCACTTCCATACGTGATCCGGATTTAGTACTTTTATTCTGTTATTAGAGCCGCTTTGTAGTTACAAACCTTTAGGGTCCTATGCTGCAAAGCGACTGCGGAACGACGAGCGATCTGTGTGAAGTTAAATCCTACCTCAGCAAACCCAAGAATCCTCGGCAATATAGCACATTTCAGATCTGGATCGCCTATGGAAGTTTTACCAAAATATCCAACTCTTGATCTCGAATTGCAAATGGTAATACGTACGCGTTATCTTCCTCACGACCTTAGCAGTTGACCTCACACCGGCTTCCTCATCCACTGCCGAGGTCTACATCACATTTTACATCCTGAACTATTTACTTTCACGTTAAAACCAAAAAATCCAGAAGCGCGGTCCCGATGCAGGAATGCCACTGCATCGACTTTCATTTTTTTGTCTTTCTCTCCTAACAACGCATGACGTACACTAACATAATTATCCTAACTTCATTTGGTCGGCCGGCCTTTCGACCGCCTGCCTCTAGAGACCGCCACTGATGCCGGAATGTCGTTCACAAACAAAACACTGCAGACGGAAGATGTAATTTCTAGCAATTAAATTCGTGCATGACTGACAGATGTCGCAATGGGATATACGTTCTTATTTTGTGAGGAATTGTGTTGTTTACGAACACAAAGGACCTAATAGCGCTTATGCAGACATTTTAATAACCGGAAATATTACATCTACATACCATATAGTATTGTAATACATTGTGAACTTAGAATTAAATGAACGTCTTCAAGGCTACATTAATAGTAGAGCGCAATGCTTTTCCTACGTGGGAACGAAAGCAGTCGCATATCTTAATGTATAAAAGTCGTGAATATGTATGTATATATTTTTACTTTCTCTAGCCCGTATGTACAAGGTACACAGTGGATAGAGAGGGTATTGTTTTCCACCCAAAAATTCGATACCAAGATTTCGCCAGAAATATGTTTTGAGACCCCCTGAGTCCGAAAATTCCATTTTTAGAAAAAGGTTCGTGGATATGTGTGTATGTGTCTGTCTGTCGGTGGACAACATAGCTCAAAAACTAAAAGTCGGTATTTAAGTTTAGTATCCTCCAGAGCTAAAAGATTTTCAAGAAAATCCCCACACCCCCAACTACCCTTTACATGGAACATTTTTCGAAAATTTTGAATTTCTAAAATATGGCTAACGATTTTGATTAAAATACTGTTTATCAAAGATATTCACATCACAAATAAAATGTATATCTTGAATTTTCTGAAAATATCCTCTTAAGACCTCTTTATTCTGGGTGAGTTTTGCATAATTTTGCACGACGTTTAAACAAAAACTAAGCACACAAAAATATACATCTCATTAAAACACATAATTTATGTTATATATGTTTTACTTGTAGAGTTGATCGTTTTCGAGATATTCATTTTTATTGGTTTCAGTTTTAAACTAACTTTTCTCAAACGGGACCATGCAAAGCGAACCGAACCTCAATTATTTCATATAGCAACGAGTAAGAAAAGACAAAACCGATTTGGCAATCCACCTCTTCATCCCTCAGCCCCGCTAGACGCTCTCACAGAACAGGTTGACTTGCATTAGCAGTGTGTTAATTTAGTCCACTTCGTGCGCGTATTAAAATTTCAGTATGTAGCGCAGAGAAAACATTAACCTAACTTTGTTTCACCCGGTGAGAGGGGTCGAGCATTCACCAATCAGAGAGTTTGGGATCACCAGTTCGCAAGTCAGAACTTCATTTGTTGCAAGTCATGTTTCATGTTAATCCCCTTCCTTTCGGTAACGTGGATACATGGATATGGATGGGGATTTAGGTTCCTGCCCAGGGCTGTTTTAAGGTTTTTACTCTCTTCAGCCAAGTTGTTCTTTTTTCTTTTTCCGCTAACTAATTTGTCGATTCAAGGGGCGACTCATTGTTCCGATCATTGTCTTTTTTTTTTTTTTTTTTTTTTTTCATTTCCAGTGTTTGGTAGACTGTGGTGTGATCTTTTTTTTTTTTTACTTTCTCTATACGCACTATGTAGAGAAGGTATTGCACTCCACCCAAAATTCGATACCGAGATTTCATCGGAAATGTATGTTTTAGGGTCCCCTGTATCCAAAAAAAGTATTTTCACAAAAAGGTCCGTGTGTGTGTCCGTGTGTCTGTGAACACGATAACTCAAAAACGAAAAGTCGGTAAAATACCAAACTTGGTATTTAAGTTTAGTATCTTTCAGGGATGTGACACGAAGATTTTGAGAAAAATTCCCCCCACCCCCAACTACCCTTTACATAGAACTTTTTTTTCGAAAATTTTGGTTTTCTCGAAAATGGCTCTAACGATTTTGATTAAAATTTCGTATAGTAAAGATATTTACCTGACAAATAAAATGTATATCTTGAATTTTCTGGGAATAGCCTCTGAAGAGTAGTTTATTCTTGATGAGTTTTACTGAATTTTGAATAACTGCTAAACCGTAAGAGATGGACAAAAACTTACTACACAAAAAATGTAGAGTACATTAAAACACACAATTTATGTTTTATACATTTTTTTCGTGGAGTTCGTCGTTTTTAAGACATTCCTTATTTTTGGTTTCTGCTATGAAAAACAAAGCGGCGCTGGGGCGGGTTTTATCCGCGTACTCCGATTTCCCCCGCCATCGCATTCCACCGGTGCTCCATCATCATTCATGTATCACCAGTGTCACCGCCTGTAGTTAAAGCGAGCGTTAAACACTACAAAAAAACGCCTGCTTTAACTACCTGTGGCACCGCAGGCGAGGCGTGCTCTTCTTTTAGTTGTTAGAAGCCACTGCAGTTTATTGTGTACATGTTGGTGATTTTGTCTGCAAGTACCTTGCTGAGTGAGGCGCTTAGATCTTTGGTACTGTCTGTTTCTTTGGCGAGGCGTTCTGTGGGTCCGCTAATGCTGGTTTGTATTTCCCTGACGCTCTTGTACATCTCTTGTAGTACTATCTGTAAGTCTTCTTTATGGTTGATGTCGATGTCTTGCATAGCTAGGGTTTCTTTGCTATTGGAATGTCATTTTTGATGGTTGTTTGCTGATTGGATCAGATGTGTAGATGTTCTTCTTGCTGTTATGCTGGGTTGTGTGTGTGCTTCCTTTCATCTGATGTACGTCGTTGATTCCTTGCGGTGTTCGTAGTATGGGCAGCAGATCATGTCGGCAGCAGTAACGGCGGCGTCAGGTGAGGTCGTGTTGCGTACCGATGTTCGACTTGGGGCTTCACAGTAGTGGCAGCATCCTCTGCATGGTGGTGTTACGGTTGTGTAGCTCTCTATTCGTATTTCTCTGCCGAGAAACGTCGTTTTGGTTTGTAGTGTTGCGGCGTGCTGTTCTTTGTCCTGGAAGATGAGACGGATGAGTGGTGTCAGTTGTGAATTCAGACGCCCTCACAGGTTAGGCCAGATATACTGCGCCTGTTCCTCTGTGTATACTAACTTCATATACCCAAGATCACGGGCGTAAAAATCGTTAGCATGGCTTCCTTTGGAAGGGAAGAAAAGCCGTTGGTCCCGTATTGTAGATTTACCTCAAACCTGGTAGAGAGATCTCTCAGCAAAATTAAGCGGTCTTTCACGCCCAATATAGAATGGGACACTGAGAACTGTAGTAGTTGAACAGCGTCCATAAATAACACTCCATTTCCATTTATGCTATTTACTTCATGCTAATCGAGAAAAAGCTAGAGAAATAGTCTTATTACTTGCTTCCATCAAGCAGAATTGAAATAAGGGAGTACCATACGGTAAAGTGATAGTCAAAAGCTGGTTACTATGTGACTGAAGTTCCTTTGTTTGTATGGACAGGAGCTAACAAATTCGTGTATGAGAAAAGTAAGTCTTTCAAAGCTAAACCGAAAAACCAGAAATATCTTAAAAATGATCAAATTCACGAAAAAAAATGTATATGACATAAATCGTCTTTTATTGTGAGCTACATTTTCTGTGTAGTAAGCTTTGTTCCAACACAACGGTTTAGCAATTATGCACAATTTCGTAAAATTCATCCAGAATAAAGTAGTCTTCAGAGGCTATTCCCAGAAAATTCAAGATATACATTCTATTTGTCAGGAAAACATCCTTAATATACGATATTTTAATCAAAATCGTTAAGGCCATTTTTAAGAAAATCAAAACGAATGTGTTTCCATGTAAACGGTAGTTTGGGGTGGGGGGATTTTCTTGAAAATCTTCGTGTCGCATTCTTGGAAGATACCAAACTTAAATACCAAGTTTGGGCTTTAACGGTCTTTTCGTTTTTGAGCTATGCTGCCCACAGACACACACACACACACATACACACAGACAGACACACACACCGACATTTTTGTAAAAATACTTTTTTTTTTTTTTTTTTTGATTCAGGGAGTCTCAAAACGACGTTTGCGGAGAGAAACGAAGAGAAATGCTGACTTCAAGAATTGTGTTGATCCATGACAACGCTCGTCCACACACTGCTGGCACAACCCATCGGCTCCTTGAACAATTTCAATGGGACATTTTCGATCATCCGCCGTACAGTCCTGACCTGGCACCCAGCAACTTTCACCTTTTCCCTGAACCGAAGATTTATTTGGGAGGGCAACACTTTCAAGCCAACGAACGTCAATGCTCATTTGAAATCATTGGCGGCAACATTTTTTGAAGCGGGTATTGCAAAGCTTGTGCACAGGTACGATAAATGTCTCAATGTTTTCGGTGATTGTGTTGAAAAGTAACCATAAGTGTACAAAACTTTTAGTAATAAAATAATTGTTTTCTGTGAACTTGTCTTTTATTTATAGCCTATCGGAGGTTGAAAAAAAAATGCTCTCGTATGTGTTTTAACGAGATTTACATTTTCTGTGACTACTTTTTGTTTAGTTTTTACGGTTTACCAGTTACACAAAAGTATTCAGAATAAAGAGGATTTCAGAGGCTATTACCACGAAATTCAAGGTATACATTTTATTTGTCACGTAAACCTCTTTAATATACGTTTCATATAGAGGGTCGGTGGGTTGGGGCATTTTCCTGAAAACCTTCATGTTGTAACCTTTTACGATACTAAACTTAAACATATAATCGACACACACAATGGAAAACTTGCAAAGGATGCAGCAAGAGATAATGGATTACAAATAAACCACAACAAAATGCCGAATAGTGAAGTAAAGTCCTAAAGCTTTAAAAATGGCAACAAGAATGACAACAAACATTAAAAGGGGAAACTATAATTTCCTGCTTTCCCACCATAAGTGACAGAATGAAAACTAAAGTGAAATTAACACCGAATGTAACAGATTTATTAACAGGTCAAGGGAAAACCAAAGTTGTTTCGAAAAACATGACGATCCAATGTGTAGGTGTAATCAAAACCAACAAATTGAAGACCATCTATTTTTAATGCAGTGTTTTAGACAAAGAAAGAAACGACTTCAAGGAAACAATAACAATGGCAGATGGAAGTTGGACACTAGACAAAACATTTGTGTTCCATTCACATGACCTTCTCTAGCTGTTCCACAAACAAACCTTTTATTCAAAACATTAATCTTTTAGTTACATCATGCTTATCAATGTAAACATAAGCAGAAATAGTCTTATTACTAGCTTCTTTGTAAGTAGAAGAGAAATAAAATGCACAGTCCTTTAAAAGCCGGTCACTATGTGAAGCAATTGAAATTCCATTCATTTTGATAGCCATAAGTGGTTTAAAATTGAAATAAATAATACGGAATATCTCGAAAATGATTAACTCTATAAATAAAGTACATAGCATTAATTGTGTGTTATAATGAGATCTACATTTTTTGTAGAATAAGTTTTTGAATATCTCTTACGGTTTGCCAGTTGTACAAAAGTCAACCAGAATGAAGAGGTCTTCAGAGGATATTCCAGAAAATTCATGATATACATTTTGTTTGTCATAAAAACATGTTAAACATAGGTATTTAATCAAAATCGTTAGAGACATTTTTGAAAAAAAACAAAAATTTCGAAGAATGTTCCATCTAAAGGATAGTTGGGGATGGGGGGGGGATTTTCTTGAAAACCTTTGTTACGCATCCTTCGTAGACAGTGAACATAAATACAAAGTGTGATATTTAAGCTACTTTTCGTTCTTGACTTAGTGCTCCCCACAGACGCGCGCGCACGTACGCACACACGCACACACACACACACACACACCGGACATGTTTCTAAAAATACGTTTTTAATCTGAAGGTCTCAAAACAGGTATTTCTGGTGAAATCTCGGTATATAATTTTTGGCTGCAATGTAATACCTTCTCTATACACTATGAACATAGTACGTGTAGAGAAAGTAAACAAAAAAACTTATACAATGGCACAGTTAATAGTATCAATTTTGATAATTAGTGGGTTCACATATTAATGGAACTTTATGTACATTATTGGTTACTCTTAGACTCACCAATAAGTTAAATATGCCAGGTAGAAGTTATTTGCTCGTCATTTAATTTACTCATTTATAATTATGCTTAATACTAATATATGACAATGTAAATGTTTACCCAGGCATGTAGTATTACTCAATATAATGGAATATGCTGTTAAATAAAACTTATAAGCACACACACACACACACACAAACACAAACACGGAGTTTTCTTTTCTCCTAAAAATCCTTTTTGATTGAACGGGTCCCAAAACATAAATTACCGGTGAAATCTCGGTTTCGAATTTTTGGTTGGAGTTCAATACCTTCTAAACTGTTATGTATATTGTACATACGTGCTAGAGAAGGTAAATTCATTTTATTTTCCTTAAACTGTGTAAAAAGTTAGCGATTTCATAAAGAACCAAGATTTTCAAAAACCACACACAGATACATATGTACATATTTACATATTACAACTAAGAACAAGCAGATTTTAATTTTAAAAGGTATACCCTAAATTTGTACAAAATTTGATTTTCGAAATGAATCAAACTTTTGAAAAGTTTTCATGCAGTGTTTATTTTCTAAACATATCATCAGGTTTGGTTTAGCAAAAGTTACATTTATTACTAAAGTGATCTCTTAAAATTTCAAATGAGTGGAACTGAAATTATGCAGTTTAAAATTTTCACAGCTTGGTAGCTATTGTTAAGAAATGTTTTTTTTTTTAAATAATAAGTGGTGTACTTACTTATTCGTGGGAACGTTTGTGAGACACAGGAAGTTGTTACGAACGCTCCGCAGGCTTGCCAAAATTTGAGCGAATGGTGTGACGATAAGGTCTTCTCCATGACTGAAACAAAACACATTAGAATGTTAATTAGCTTCTTTTTTATCTTTGTTAACCAAAGTAGGTCAAGAAACTATCACAGGGGGCCAGGAACATGCGATATGACATGTAACTGATGATAATACACATATCCCCTTCCTTTTCTACAGGGAAAAGGGAATAGAATCTTATAACTTATAGAAAACCGCTAAAATATGACACTAT
Organism: Hymenopus coronatus; assembly: GCA_030762935.1. Classification (NCBI taxonomy): domain Eukaryota; kingdom Metazoa; phylum Arthropoda; class Insecta; order Mantodea; family Hymenopodidae; genus Hymenopus; species Hymenopus coronatus. Next base: position 18,408,092 of record CM060888.1, read on the forward strand.
TTCAATATTAGAATGCTAATTTATACTTTAAAGATCTTTGGTGCCGGGGTTTAAATTTAATTAAAACAAATTCAAAATTAGAGATGGTTTATAAGAAGGAGTAATAGTAGAATGAACTTTTTATGTGCTCCATTCAAATTACTTTCTCTACATCTCTGTAACAAATTATTGTTAATAAGCTAATTACTTTCACCACAGTACTATGTACATAGTGTATAGAGAAGGTATTGCATTTCACTCAAAAATCGATACCGAGATTTCACCGGAAATAGACATTTTAGAGTCTCCTGTATCCAAAAAAAGTATTTTCAGAAAAAAATCCCTGTGCTCGTGAACACGATAACACAAAAACGAAAAGTCGGTAAACTACCAAATTTGGTATTTAAGTTTAGCACCTTCCAGGGATGTGACACTTAAGATTTTGAGAACCCCCCCAAACAACCCTTTACATGGAAACATTTTCGAACATTTTTATTTTCTCAAAAATGGCTCTAACGATTTGATTAAAATACCGTACATGAAACATATTTTTTTTTTTTTTTGTTTTTTTTGTTTTGTAGCTTAACGTCCTTTAACCTGGTTTGGTCATATCGGACGATGAATGCAATTGATGATGCTCAAATGATCTCGGGGTCCATGGAGCCTAAAGTTACTCGACATTCGTCTTCTCAGGATAAGGGAAAACCCCCCAAAAAACCTTACCCGGGTAACTCATCCTAAGCGAGATTCGAACTCACGACCTTTTGAACGTGAGGCAGACATGCTACCACCACGCTACCCAGGCGGGCTCGAAACATATTTATATTGCAAATAAAATTTATATCTTGAATTTTCTGAGAATAGCCTCTAAAGCCCTCTTTATCCTGAATGAATTTTGCTGAAGTTTGCTTAACTGGTAAACAGTAAGAGACAGACAAAAACTTTCTACGCGAAAAATGTAGATCACGTTAAAACACACAGTTTATGTCATATACCTTGTTTTTTTTCGTGGAACTCACCATTTCTGAGATATTTCTTGTTATTTGTTTCTGCTTTAAAATACTTAACATTTTCTCAACCGGAAAGTTGTAAACTCCTGGCCCTGCATAGAAACGGTTTTCAACAACATGGCAACCAGGTTTTAGAAGATTTGACTATCAAGGTATTCCCTTATTTCCCATCTATTTACAAGCAAGCAGGTAATTAAGTAATTTCTGCTAATGTTTATCTCGATTATCATAAAATAGAGGATTAAGCTTTTTAAAGATAATTTGCTACAGCGGTGTAAAGAAAGCCATGTGAATGGAACACATCAGTTTTTTTTACTTTCTCTATACTCACTATATACATAGTGTATAGAGAATGTATTGCACTCCACCATAAAATTCGATACCGAGATTTCACCGGAAATATATGTTTTAGGGTCCCCTGTATCCAAAAAAGTATTTTCAGAAAATTTTGATTTTCTCAAAAATGGCTAACGATTTTGATTAAAATATCGTATATTAAAGCTATTTACCTGACAAATAAAATGTATATTTTGAATTTTCTGGGAATAGCCTCTAAAGACTACTTTATTCTGGATGAATTTTTCATAATTACTAAACCGTAAGAGATGGACAAAAACTTAACCCACAAAAAATGTAGAGCTCGTTAAAACACACAATTTATGTTATATACATTTTTTTCGTGGAGTTGATCGTATTTGAGATATTCCTTTTTCTTGGTTTCATATTTGAAAAACTTATATTTTTCTCATACAGGAATTTGTCAACTCCTGTTAATACAAACAAAGGAACATCAATCACATAGCAACCAGCTTTTGGCTTTCACTTTAACCTATGGTACTCCCTTATTTCGCTTCTACTTACTATAAAGCAAGAAATAAGACTATATCTGCTAATTTTTCTCGATTAGCATGAAATAAATAAAAGATAAGTTTATTAACAATAATAATTTATAGAGATATGGAGAAAGTCATGTGAATGGAACACATCAGATTTTTTCTAACTACTTCATGCTAATCGAGATAAATTAAAATAGTCTTATTATTAAATCCCTTTTAGTTACAAGGGAAATAAGGGTATAAATTAAGCTAAAGGGATTGTCAAATCTTTTGAGCTCATCACTATGTGATATATAATATTGTGGAAATGCTTAACTCTCCAAAAACGTATTTTACGTAAATTACGAAATGGATTTGACGAGATCCACCTTCTTTGTGCAATACGTTTTTGTCTAGCTCTTACGATTTACCAATTGTGGAAAGGTCATTCAGAACCTTTTCCCAGAAAGTTCAAAATACGTATATGCATATGATACTTTAATCAAAATCATTAAGAGACATTTCTGAGAAAATGTAAAGTTTTGAAAAAGCATTCTATGTAAAGGATAGCTGAGTTGAGGGATTTCAAGAAAATGTCGCATCCGCAAACGATGCAGAATTTTAATATCAAGTTTGGTATGTAACAGATTTTTCGTTTTTGAGTGATGCTTTTCAAAGACATATACATGAACCTTTTTCTAAAAAATCTGATGTGATCCATTCACATGACTTTGTCTACATCTCTGCAACAAAATATTGCTAAAAAGCTTATTCTTCTGTTTACTCATGCTAATAGAGAAAAAATTAGCTGAAATAGTCTTATTACTTGCTTCCTTGTAAGCAGAAGCGAAATAAGGTAGTACCATAGGGTAAAACGACAGTCAAAAACTGGTTGCTATGTGACTGAAGTTCCTTTGTATAGACAGGAGTTGACACATTCCTGTATGAGAAAATTATATTTTTCCAAGCTGAAACAAAAAACAAGGAATATCTAAAAAAAAAAAAAAAAGAAAAAAAATCAACTCCAGGAAAAAAATGTATATAACATCAATTGTGTATTTTAAAGGGCTCTACATGCTTTTTAGGGTAAGTTTATCTCTTATGGTTTAGCAGTTATGCAAAAATCAGCAAAATTCATTCGGAATAAAATAGTCTTCAGAGGTTATTTCCGGAAAATTCAAGATATATATTTTATTTTCAGGTAAATATCTAATATCATTAGAGCCATTTTTGACAAAATCATAAGAAAAGTTCCATGTAAAGGGAAGTTTTGGGTACGGGGATAGTTCTCAAAATCTTCGTGTTGCATCCCTGGAAGATATTAAACTTAAATACCAAGTTTGGTATTTTACCCACGTTTCGTTTTTGAGTTATCGTGTTCACAGACACACGGACACACACACACACACATGAACATTTTTCTGAAAATGTTTTTTTATTGGATACAGGGACCCTAAAACATATATTTCCGCTGAAATCCTTCTCTATTCATTACGTACATAGTACGTGTAAAGGAAGTAAACATCCTTCTTTTTTGGATTCAGGGGACCTCAAAATATATTTACGCTAAATTTCAGTACTCTCCCTAACGTCATTGGATAGAGAAAACCATACTAAGTAACCCACAAGATTTTTAGAGCCCTGTAAAGTATGTTTTACAATATTGTAATTAAATATTGGAATCTGTGTTTCTGTTACACGGTTAAGCAAGTACAGAAATGTAAAACACTCAAGAGGAACGTATTATAACAAATATTGTGTAGTTTGTATGTTTACCTATATTAATGTAATGCCATGTTTTATTCATCTGAAACATTACCATATTGGTAAACACGAGGAATGCAAAACAGATTCTCAAGCGTGAAGTTTCATTTTCCGCACTGTAAATATCGATATTAGCATGGAAAAATATTGAAAAAAGGTCCTATGCTATGGTAACAATATTTTCTAAGACACGAAGATAATTAAAAAAGTCTGATATGTTTCATTCATATATTGTTATAAAGCTTATACTTCTATTTACTTCATGCTAATCAGAAAACATTAGCAGAAATAGTATTATTACTTACTTCCTTGTAAGTAGAAATGAAATAAGGGAGTACCACTGGTTAAAGTGATAGTCAAAAGCTGGTGGCTATGTGACTGAAGTTCCTTTGTTTGTATGGACAGGAGTTGACAAATTCCTGTATGAGAAAATTATAAGCTGAAACAAGAAACAAGGAATATCTAAAAACGACAAACTCCACGAAAAAATGTATATAACATAGATTGTGTGTTTTAACATGCTCTACATTTTTGTGTGGTATGTTTTTATCCATCTCTTACGGTTTAGCAGTTATGCAAAATTCCGTAAAATTCATTCAGAATAAAGTAGTCTTCAGGGTCTATTCCCAAAAAAATCAAGATATACGTTTTATTTTTCCTGTAAATTTCTTTAATATACAATATTTTAATAAAAATCTATAGAGTCATTTTTAAGGAAATCTAAATTTTCGAAAAAAGTTCCATGTAAAGAGTAGTTTGGGGTGGGGGGATTTTTCTCAAAATCTTTGTGTCGCATCCCTGGAAGATACTAAACTTAAATACCAAGTTTGATGTTTTACAGACTTTTAGTTTTTGAGTTATCGTATTCACAGACACATGGGTACACACATACAACGGACCTTTTTCTGAAAAGAGGTCTTCACGGACTATTCTGAAAAAAAAAACTCTGATGTGTTCCGTTCACATAACTTTCTCTGCCATTCTCAGAAGACTATTCTCAAAGACTTCCTACTATTCATAATATTTTTTATTTCCTCGTTGGTACGTACAACGTATGAGAATATACACTAGGCTAAAGGGATAATTAAAGCTTTTGTATACTGGTTGTTTTGTAATGATTTTAAAATTCCGTTCCTCATTTGCGAAAAGCATGAGGTTTGCAAAATATAAACCAATAACTAATATCTCGGAAATGGTTAACGCCATAGAAGGAAGGAAAGAAAGAGAACAGTATCTGATGATATTGCATACTATGTCTATGTCTTTTGTACTAAGATTCTGTCAATCTCTTCCGGCTGAGCAGTTTTGCAAAAGTCATCCAAAATGAAGAGCACTTCAGAGACTATTCCCAGAAAATTCAAGATAGCTATGCCTTTCATTCATCAAAGAAAGCAATAGTGTTTTAATCAATATCACCAAAGCCATTTTTGAGAAAATCAAACATTTAGAAAAAAATGTCCTCTGTAAGGGGTAGTTTCTTCAAAATCTTCGTGTCTGCGAAATAACAAGTACCACGTAATTAGAAGGTATTTATAAGAGAAATATAAATTACATTAAGAAGGGACAAATGTGCATTTGAAATGGCCAAGGAAGAAATGTGAAACACGTCGAAAACTGTTAGGATGGATTTTACTAAAGTGCGAATGTGCCCAGTACACGGGTTGGCGAGCGAGTCAAGTAACTTATACAGGTACTAGAGGGACTAGAACAAAAGGGGATTAAAGGTTCGTCGCCCGATAGTGGCCTTGACCAAGGGGAAAACATCTGATGTTTCATTCACATGACTTTCTCTACATCACTGGACACATTATTGTTAAAAAGCTTATGCTTCTATTTACTTCATGCTAATCAAGAAAAATTAGCAGAAATAGTCTTATGACTTGCTTCCTGGTAAGTAGAAGCGAAATAAGGGAGTACCATATGTTAAAGTGATAGTAAAAAGCTGGTTGCTATGTGACTGAAGTGCCTTTGTTTGTATGGACAGCAATTGCCACATTTCTGTATGAGAAAAGTGTTTTTCTATGCTGAAACCAATGACAAGGAATATCTAAAAAACGATCAAGTCCACGAGAAAAATGTAGATAACATAAATTGTGTGTTTTAACGTGCTCAACATTTTTTGTGTGATAAATTTTTGTCCATCTCTTACGGTTTAGTAGTTATGCAAAATTCCGTAAAATTCATCCAGAATAAAGTAGTCTTCAGAGGATGTTCCCAGAAAATTCAAGATATACATTTTATCTTTAATATACGATATTTTAATCAAAATCATTATAGTCATTTTTAAGAAAATCAAAATTTTTGAAATTTTTTCCATATAAAACGTAGTTTGGTGTGGGGGGATTTGCCCCCCCCCCCAAATCTTCGTGTCGCATCCCTGGAAGATACTAAACTTAAATACCAAGTTTGGTATTTTACCAACTTTTCTTTTTGAGTTATCGTGTTCACAGACACATGGACACACACAAACGGACTTTTTCTGAAAATATTTTTTTTTGGATACAGGAGACCCTAAAACATATTTCCGTTGAAATCTCGGTATCGAATTTTTGGATGCATTACAATACCTTCTCTACACACCATGTACATAGTACGTGTAGATAAAATAAAAAAGCAATGGGATTCGCGTTGGCCGAGAGAAGCAACACACTTGCTGTGAGGGACGCAATGAAATGACATGCTAGTCGAATCAGCGTTGTAGAGACGAACGGCAATGTACGGCCGCTATAGGAACAGAGTTAATTAATACACCATAATATTACAAGTAATAAGGGATAACAGGCGCGGGCGCATGAATAGTAGTTGAAAGGGGAGGAAAAAGGTGGAACGCGTCTTTAATCGAAGGCAGATAATATCCAAAGAAAAGAAATAAATGAGTTCAACAGTAATCGTGAACTGAAAGCAAACCACTTATGTCTTAACATCATCCCTGAGAAAGATTCCATGCTGACATATCCTAAGCTAGGTCGAACCGTCACGCGGGTTTCGAACCCGGAACCCTTTAACCAACTTATAATGGAAACAGCTACATGTCGCATCCTTGGAAAATACTGAATTAAATATTAAGTTTGGAATTAATAGACTTTTCGTGTTTGAGTTGTGCTGTTAGCAGATAAATAGGTCATTTTCTTTAAAATGCTTTTTATAATTTTTAGTTTCTCTAGCCCACAAGTAGCATAGAGTGGGTAGAGAAGATATTGTATTCCATCCAACAATTTTATACGGAAATTTCACCGTAAATATGTTTTAGGTTCCCTGAGTACGAAAAAACATTTTAGAAAAAGGTCATGTGTGGACAGCATAGCTCAAAATAGAAGTCGGTTGAATACCAAACTGGGTATTAAAGTTTAGTATCTTTCAAGGATGCAACACGAAGATGTTTAATAACATTTCCCTACCCCCCACTACACTTTACATGGAATATTTTTGAAAATTTTGATTTTCTCAAAAATAACACGGCCGGTGTTATTATTGGTAAAATATAACATGTATTACAAATTATAATTTATTAAAAATTATTAATAAATCGGTGAATTGGCGAGCTAATTGATGACTCAGGATCGTGGCCGCGAGGTAGATATTGCATTACAGGTAATATAATACTTGTAAATGATACACTGGTAAGATGTTCTTATATATTCTTCAATATCACTGGATACAATAATTATTAACACTGTAGGATGGCACAGATAAATTAAGATTGCATTCTACAGCACGCGTACCCACAGGACGCTACCCTTGTGCCGAGCAATGATCACGTGAAAACTGACCAATAACGAATGCACAGAGTTGAGCCTCTATTCAGCTCTTACATTGACTTATTTTATATGTTTCTCCTTATTAAACATTCTTCAAGGAAGCATATAATACAGGCTTCCTTTTATTTATAAGTAAATTACTTTTGGCATATATAATATATTTCATAAGCTATTTGTGAATATTTAAATACGGGTATACAACGCTTGGGGATGCGGTATACTAGAAGGAACAGCTTCCTTTTTCAAGCACGTAGCAATGCAATTATCATTGTTGAATTTTTTCAAATAATTATTTTTGATCATAAATGAAATTATAATTAAAATACAGATTAAATTCAATATTGTGATTCACAGAACACTTACAGGCAAATTACTTTCAGTAATTAATTTTTCTTTTACCAGCTAACCAATAAATCAATATGGCACCAATTTCCTTCCATTAACAAAAATAAGCACTTGATATGAAAACGCTTGGCTTCCAAATATTAACGTCACATGTTCGGACTTGTAGGCCGTGGTCGAATATTACAATTATTAAAATAATTACAACAAAGCGAAGCACAAAAACCCGCATCGCCGAATACAAAAGATGTCGCCTCGGCCACACAAACAAAACAGCTGTTGCAGATATCATGGCCTAGTCTTAGACAAACACGACATATTATTTGAAAAAAAAAAAAAAAAAAAAAAAACAAAAATCCTCGCAACTACCAAATGTTGCTACCCCAGAATGGTCTGAGAATCCAGAAAAATATACAAACATCCCAATAATTTTAATAGAGAAGACGGATTTAAGCTAAATCAGACCTGGATTCCTGCCTGACAGCGTCTTCGCACCGGCGAGCACAACAGCCAATCAGAACACAGCAGTCCATTACTCCCCTCCCACTCCCTCAACAGTATATATTGCCGTCCACTGTTCCATGAATCCAATTCTGAAGATGTCCTCCACAGCTGAGAACGAAACGTCATGTTTTAATTACTTTAATAGTTTTCATATTCGACCACAGCCTACAAGCCCGGACATGTTATAGTTTACCAATAGCACTAACGATTTTGATTTAATTACCGTATATTAAAGATATTCACATCACAAATATGTTTATTTTGAATTCTCTGAAAATAGTCTATGAATATCTCTTTAATCTAAGTGCGTTTTACAGAATTTTGCATAAGGGTTAAACCGTATGGGATAGACAAAAACCTACTATAAAAAACATGTAGATCTCATTAAAACTCACAATTTATGTCATATGCGTTTTTTTCCTATAGTTCACAGTTTTTGAGGTTCATTATTATTGGTTTCAATTTTACACTGATTAACTTTTCTCAAACCATGCAAAACGAACCGAATTGTTTCACATAGCAACTAAAATATTTGATTGTATCTTTAACATAATGTACTCCCTTATTTCCTTTCTACTTACAAGGAAGCAAGTAATACGACTATTTCTGCTAATGTTTATCTTGATTGGCATGATACATATAAAAGAATAATCTTTTGTAAGAAAAATGTGTCTGTGGAACAGCTAGAGAAAGGTATGTAAATGGAACACATCAGATTTTGATTTTTTACTTTCTCTATACGTACTATGTTCATAGTGTATCGAGAAGATATTACACTCCACCCAAAAATTCGATACCGAGATTTCACCGGAAATATATGTTTTAGGGTTCGCTGTATCCAAAAAAGGGTTTTCAGAAAAGGGTTTGTGTGTATGTATGTGTGCGTGTGTCCGTGTGTCTGTGAACACGACAACTCAAAAACGAAAAGTCGGTAAAATACCAAACTTGGTATTTAAGTTTAGTATCTTCCAGGGATACGACACTAAGATTTTGAGAAAAATCTCCCCACCCCCAACTATCTTTTACATGGAACTTTTTTCGAAAATTGTGATTTTCTAAAAAATGGCTCTAACGATTTTGACTAAAATATCGTATATTAAAGATATTTACCTGACAAATCAGATGTATATCTTGTATTTTCTGGGAATAGCCTCTAAAGACTATTTTATTCTGGATGAATTTTACGTAATTTTGCATAACTGCTAAACCGTAAGAGATGGACAAAAACTTACCACACAAAAATGTAGACAACGTTAAAACACCCAATATATGTTATATACATTTTTTCGTGGAGTTGATTGTTTTTGAGATATTCCTTGTTTTTGGCTTCAAATTTAAAAACTTACACTTTTCTCATACAGGACTTTATCAACTCCTGTGCATACAAATAAAGGAACTTCAGTCACATAGTAACAAGCTTTTGACTATCACTTTAAGACTATTTCTGATACTTTTTTCTCGATTAGCATGAAATAAAAAGAAGCATAAGGTTTTCAACAATAATTTGTTTCAGATATGTAGGGAAAGTCATGTGAATAGAACATATCAGATATTTATTATTCATGTAGTCCCAAAATGTTGATTAACGGCGAAATCTGGGTATCGATTTTTTTGCTATAATGTAACACTCTCCCAACCTATGAACTATGTAAGAAGTGGAGAAAATAAAATATATATTCACATGACATTTCTTACCCATTCTTGCAAAACGCATTTTTAGGAAAGCCTTTTTTCTACCTACATCATGTTATTCGAGATAAAGGTTTCATTATTCACTTCGTTGCAAGTACAAAAGGGATATAGGAGACTGAAGCGAAACTCAGTTTAATATGTGGGTTCCTATCGACTGCCTTTGAAATTCTATACTCTTTGCATATCAAGAAAAACAAGCGAATGCTTTCAAAAATGTGCTATATACTTGCCAACGTTCTGAAATTAAGCAAACAAATCTTTCACTCACCTATGCTGCGATAAAAGGGCATCTACAATACGTAAAACGTTCAGTTCAGTAAATTTAAATAAAAAAATCTGATGTGTTCCATTCACATCACTTTCTCTACATCTCTGCAACAAATTATTGTTAAAAAGCTTGCTTCATGTTAATCCAGAAACAATTAGCAGAAATAGTCTTATTACTTGCTTCCTTGTAAGTAGAAGCGAAATAAGGGAGTACCATAGGTTAAAGTGAAAGCCAAAAGCTGGTTGCTATGTGACTGATGTTCCTTTGTTTGTATGGACAGGAGTTGACAAATTCCTGTATGAGAAAGGTATGCTTTTCAAAGCTGAAACCAAAAACAAGGAATATCTCAAGCACGATCAACTCCACGAAAGAAAGTAAATAATATAAATTGTGTGTTTCAACATGCTCCACATTTTTTTGTGGTTACTTTTTGTCCAAGTCCTACGGTTCAGCAGTTGTGCCAAATTCCGCAAAATTCATCCAGAATAAGGTAGTCTTCAGAGGCTATTCCCAGAAGATTCACGGTCTACATTTTATTTTTCAGGTAAATATCTTTAATGTACGATATTTTAATCAAAAGCGTTACAGCCATCTTTGAGAAAATCAAAATGTTTGAAAAAAGTTACATGTAAAGGGTAGTTTGGGTTGGGGGGATTTTCTTGAATATCTTCGTGTCGCATCCTTGGAACATACAACTTAAATAACAAATTTGGTATTCAATATTTTTTTTTCGTTTTTGAACTATGCGGTACAAACACACACACACGGAGCTTTTTCTAAAAAGGCTTTTTTGGATTCAGGAGGACCCAAAAACGTATTTACGGTGAAATCTCGGTATCGAATTTTTTGGTAGAGTGCAATATCTTCTCTATACACCATGTAAATAGTACGCGTAGAGAAAGTAAAAATTCGATTGTGTTATATATTAATAGCTTTCTGTAGCAGTTCCATATACAAACTACAAAAGATTATTATTTTATTATGCTCATCGAGATAAACATTAGCAGAAATGGTCTTAAAAACTGTGTCCTTGTTAGTACAAAGAAAATGAGGAAATAAACTAGGCGATAGTCAAATCTTTTAAAAGCTCATCTCGCTATGCGAAATAATTAAGATTCGGTTCGCTTTGCACGGCCCTGTTTGAGAAAATTCAGTTAGTTTAAAAATTGAGGCGAATAATAAAGAATGTCACGAAAACGGTCAACTCCAAAAGAAAGTTATGATATAAATTGTGTTTTAACGAGATCTATAGAATTGCATATCTTCTGCGAACTTCTGCTGAAACACATTTCACAAAAAAACAAACAAACAAAAAACCAAGGTGTTTTTTTCGCGTGACTTTCTCTACATCTCTGCAACAAATTATTGTTAAAAATTTGATTCTTCTGTTTACTTAATGCTAGGGTCTTGTTATCGGCTTCCTTGTAAATAGACGGGAAATATGGAAATACATCAGGCTAAAGCGATAGGCAAATCTTTTAAAATCTAGTTGCTATGTGATTGAAGTTCCTTTGTTTGTATGGACAGTAGTTGACAAATTCCTGTATGAGAAAAGTATAAGTATTTTAAAGCCTGAAACCAGTAACAAAAAATATCTCAAAAATGGTCAACCTCACGAAAAAAATGTATAAAGCATAAATTGTGTGTTTTAACGAGCTCTGCATTTTGTGTGAAGTAAGTTTTGGTTATGGTTTACCAGTTATGAAAAATTCCACAAAATTCATCAGAATAAACATGTCTTCACAGGCTATTCCTAGAAAATTTAAAATATACATTTTATTTGTCATGTAAACATCTCTAATATACGATATTTTAATCAAAATTGTTTGAGCCATTTTTGAGAAAATCAAAATGTTCGAAATGTTTTCCATGTTAAGGGTAGTAGGGGTTGGGGGTATTTTCTTGAAAATCTTCGTGTCGCATCCATCAAGCTTAAATACCAAACTATGCTGTCCACAAACACACACGGACCTTTTTCTAAATGTTTTTTTTTGGATTCAGGGGGACCCAAAACATTTCAGGTGAAATTTCGGTATCGAATTTTTGGATGCATAACAATACCCGCTCTATACACAATGTATATAGTACGTAGAGAGAAAGTAAAAATGCCAATTTTGGTGTTATCATGTTCTGTCGAAATGCCACAGAATTTAAACTTTAAGTAGCATATGTAATCACATTTTAAACCGGATATTTAAGCGATTTTTCACCAAAGGATTCACTCTTAAGTACTGATTCAGGCTCTTCAAAGATTTAAAACTTAAAAATCACTCACGCAATAGTTCCAGTTTCCATACTATTGCAGAAGCTTGAATATTTTTCAGAGAAGTTGTGAGGTTAAACAGGAAAGAAACAAATGAAAGGCTACTAAGAAACAAATGAAAGGCTACTAAGAAACAAATGAAAGGCTACTAAGAAACAAATGAAAGGCTACTAACCTTGCCAACGTTATTAATTGGGAAATTGTGCGGAAGGTCCGGGCATGCAGATGTAGTATCGATTTGTACATTAACATCTCATATCGTGACCATGGTAACGGTTCGGGAAGAGATGCGAGCTACGTGGTCTAATATTATCCTTTGCTTTGCTCTTCCTTTGCGCTCCAGATCAATACCCAAATGTCATTAAGAAGTCCATCATCGGAAAAGCTCCCTGCCTGTAGCGGAAAACAACTTCGTCAAGGAAAACATTAACATTGCCTTTCCCAACCTTTCTTCTAGGAAATGAGATCTGGGAAATTCTAACTTGTTACAGTCATGCTGAGTATTTAGTAATACTTTTGCATTTTATTCATAAACAAGAAACGTGAGTAAAGATGTCTTCCCTTTGAGAAAAGTTTAAGTGGCTTAGAATTGAAACCAATAATCCGAAATATCTTGAAAACGGTTATCTCTGCCAAAAAATACATGACACTTATTTTTACTTTCTCTAAACGTACTAAGTACAGTGTATAGAGAAAATATTGCATTCCACCCAAAATTCGATACCGAAGTTTCACCAGAAATACACGTTTTGGGTCCCCCTCAATAAAAAAAATAATTTATTGAAAAAGGTCCGTGTGTGCGTCTGTGGACAGAATAGCTCAAAAACGGTATTTAAGTTTGGTATCTTCCAAAAATGCGATACGAAGATTTTAAAAAAATCCCCCACCCCCAGCTACCCTTTACATGGAACTTTTTCGAAATTTTCTATTTTCTCAAAATTGCTCTAACGATTTTGATTAAAATATCGTATATTAAAGATATTTACCTCACAAATAAAATGTATATTTTGAATTTCCTGGGAATAACCTCTGAAGACTCCTTTATTTTGGATGAATTTTACGTAATTTTGCATAACTGCTAAACAGTTAGAGATGGACAAGAGCTTACCACACAAAAAATGTAGAGCATATTAAAACACACAATTTATGTTATATACATTTTTTTCGTGGTGATTGAAGCTCCTTTTTTTTGTATGGACAAGGGTGGACAAATTCCCGTATGAGAAAAGTATAAGTATTTTAGAGCTGAAAACAATAACAAGGAATATCTCCTTAACGGTCAACTCCACGAAAAACATGCGTATAACAAATTGTGTGTTTTAACGAGCTCTACAAGTTTTGTATAAAACGTTTTTTTCTATCTCTTACGTTTTACCAGTTATGCAAAACTCCTTAATATTCATCAAGAATAAACATGTCTTCAGAAGATATTTCCAGAAAATTCAAGATATACATTTTGTTTGTCATATAAATATCTTTAATATACCATATTTTAATCATAATCGTTAGAGTCATTTCTGAAAAATCAAAAATTAAAAACATTGTTCAATATAAAGGGTAGTTGGGGTGGGGGGATTTTTTTTTTAAAATCTTAAATACCAAGTTTGGTATTTAACGCTCTTTTCGGTTTTTAGCTATGCTGTCCACAGACGCACACGCGGACCTTTTTCTACAAATGCTCTTATGTGATTCAGGGGGATCCAAAACATGTATTTCAGGTGAAATCTCCGTATCGAATTTTTGGTCGCAATACAATACCTTCTCTATACACTATGTACATAGTACGTTGTAGAGAAAGTAAAAGAGTTGGCTTGGCACAGATTTAAGTTCAGCATCTTCAAGGCTGCAACACGAAGGTTTTCAACAAAATCCATCCATTTCAGGCTTTCATTTATTGAAAATTTTTCGTTAATTTCTATTTTCCCCAAATTGTTCTTCACGTTGTTGATAATAGATAAGCTGTATTTTAAGATACATGCACCGGAAATAAAACGTGCATGTTTGAATTCTGGAAATAACTTCTAAAGTGATAACTAGAAAATCATGACAGAAAAACTTGCACAAAAAATCTGATGTGTACCATTCACATGACTTTCTCTACATCTCTGCAACAAATTATTCTTGAAAAACTTATATACGTCTTAATTCAAAATCTTCTCGGGCTTCTAGCCAGGTAAAAACTTGGCTTGACACCAACGTTTCGAAGAAGTGCATCTTCCTCGTCTTCAGGGTGAGAAGATGCACTTCTTCGAAACGTTGGTGTCAAGCCAAGTTTTTACCTGGCTAGAAGCCCGAGAAGATTTTGAATTAACACGTCGCCAGGAAAGCTTCAGTTCTTATTTTATATACGTCTATTTACTTCATGCTAATCAGAAAAATATAGCAGGAATAGTGTTATTACTTGCTTCCTTGTAAGTAAAAACGAAATAAGGAAGTACCATAGGTTAAAGTGGTAGTCAAAAGCTGGTTGCTATGAAATTCCTTTGTTAGTTTGGACAGGAGTAGACAAATTCCTGTATGAGAAAAGTATATTTTTCAAGGCTGAAACAAAAAACAAGGAATATCTAAAAAGACGATCAACTCCACGAAAAAAAATATGTATACAACATAAATTGTGTGTTTTAATGTGCTCTACAATTTTTCGTGGTAAGTTTTTGTCTATCTCTTATGGTTTAGCATTATGCAAAATTTCGTAACATTCGTCCAGCATAAAGTAGTCTTCAGAGGCTATTGCCAGAAAATTCAAGATATACATATTATTTGTCAGATATATATCTTTAATATACGATATTTTAATCAAAATTGTTGGAGCCATTTTTTAGAAAATAAAAATTTTCGAAAATGTTTCCATGTGAAGGATAGTTTGGGGTGGGAGGATTTTCTTGAAAACCTTCGTGTCGCATCCTTGGAAGATACTGAACTTAAATACTAAGTTTGGTGTTTAACGGTGTTTTCGTTTTTGAGCTATGCTACACACACACGGACATTTTTCTAAAAATGCTTTTTTTTTTTTTTTGTATTCAGAGTGTCTTAAAATATGTATTTCCTGTGAAATCTGGTATCGAATTTTTGGGTGCATTACGATACCTTCTCTATACACTATGTACATAGTACGTATAGAGAAAGTAAAAAAAATAGTATGTATGTGAGTGTGTATGTTAAATTATTTTGTTTATTACCGACGCCGTCATTTGCGGGGTCATATCAGGTGCCACCGGTGTGTCTTGCAGTTCTTTGTTATGGCAATAAATCTACAAACATGGGGATGTCGCACAGTTAAAAACCATCGGTTTGGGCTGGGTTTGAACCCGGGGCCTTGAGTTCTCCACTGAGCTAAGCAGACCACCATTCCACCCCCAGCCATGAGAATCGAACCCGGGACCCCTTGCACAGTAGGCAAGAGCTCTACCGACTGTGATACAGGACCAGCAAACGTTTTTTGTTGTTTTTTTTTTTTTTTTAGTTTAACGTCCTTTAACCTAATTGGTCATATCGGACGATGAATGAAATTGGTGAAATGATACTCAAATGATCTCGGGGTCCATGGAGCTTAAAGTTATTCGACATTCGTCTTCGCAGGATAAGGGAAAACCCCGATAAAAACCTTATCCGGGTAACTCACCCTACGCGAGATTTGAGCTCACGACCTTTTGAATGAGAGGCAGACACGCTACCACCACACTACCCAGGCGGACTACTGATGTTTTGTTCGTTGATCTGCAGGGATTTTAACGTTGGTGTTTTACAATAATATACATGCTATTAGACACAAGCAAATTCACTTCTAATATACTTCCAGACTATGGGGGATAGGGAATGGCTCAGGTTAAAGAGAACTTCCCTGGCCCAGCCGGGAATCGAACACAGGACCCCTCGGAGTTGATATTTTAATATCCGATGTGACTGAAATAAATGCAATAGGCGGTAGAGAAAGTGAAACTTTTAGGACTCGGAGATACGGGCGACACATGAGATAAGGTACCAACTTCATGAACTGACATTGTCACGTGTTCGTCTCGGGAAAATTCCCACCACACTCATCAAGTAATGAAGCAGTTACCACACACTTGCAAGAAACGGCAAATAAAGGTATTCAAGTTGTTGAACAGGTTCGCTGTCTTCCGTATTAGCAACACGCACTTCGACTAAACCGTAGTGAATTCAACTATAGTATTGCGTACTGAGCTCGCATCCCATTCCAATATTGTTCAGTCAATTCAAATCTTTATTGCACATATATGATTAATACAAACTTTTAGTATTTTCAGTGGACTTTTTTTATTTTCTCTACACGCACTATGTACATAGTGCATAGAGAAGGTATTGTATTGCACCCAAAAATTCGGTACCAAGATTTCACCGGAAATACAAGTTTTAGGCCCCCCTAAATCCAAGAACGCATTTTCAGAAAAAGGTTCGTGTGTGCGTGTGTCTATGGACAGCATAACTCTAAAACGAAAAGACCGTTGAATACCAAACTTGGTATTTAAGATTGGTATCTTCCAAGGATGCGACACGAAGATTTTCAAGAAAATTCCCCCACCCCCAACTACCCTTTTTAATGGAACATTTTTCGCAAATTTTGATGGACATAACCTTACCACACAAAAAATGTAGAGCACCTTAAAACATACAATTTATTTTAATATCCATTTTTTCATAGAGTTGAGCGTTTTTTTAGATATTCCTTGCTTTTTGTTTCAGCCTTAAAAAACATACTTTTCTCATACAGGAATGTGTCTACTCCTGTCCATACAAACAAAGGAACTTCAGTCACATAGCAACCAACTTTTGGCTTTCACTTTAAGCTGTGGTACTCCCTTATTTCGCTTCTACTTACAAGGAAGCAAGTAATAAGACTATTTCTGCTAATTTTTTCTCGATTAGCATAAATTAAATAGAAACATAAGCTTTTTAGCAATACTTTGTTACAGAGATGTAGAGAAAGTCATGTGAATGTAATAGATAAGATTTTTATTTAAATACCGCATATCAAAGATACTTATGTGCCAAATAAAGATTTCGTTTTTGAGTTATCGTGTTTACAGACACGCGCACGCACGCACGCAGACTTTTTTCTAAAAATATTTTTTTTAATACAGGGGTCCTAAACGGTCTATTTCTAGTGAAATCTCGGTATCGAATTAATGAGTGGAATTAAATACCTTTTTCATACACTATGTACATAGTACGTGTAGAGAAACTAAAATTATGTATACTAAATACCAGAGGTAAAGACAAAATGATGCAAACACACGGAAAATGTAACGCTATGTATTGGAAGGCCTAATAACTTCTGTGACCAAATCTTTTAATACTTCCATACCACATACAATATAACAGTATTGGATTGTTTGTGACTGAAAAACTAAATATTTCCAAAAGCAACAGCTATCATAGGATTATAGATTGCAACTGTTTATTTAAACATCTGATGTGTTCCATTCACTTGACTTTCTCTACAGTTCTGCAACAAATTATTGTTAAAAAGCTTATGCTTCTATTTACTTTATGATAATCGAGAAAAAATTAGCAGAAATAGTCTTATTACTTGCTTCCTTGTAAGTAGAAGCGAAATAAGGGAGTATCATAGGTTAAAGTGAAAGCCAAAAGCTGGTTGCTATGTGACTAATGTTCCTTTGTTTGTATGGACACGAGTTGACAAATTTTGTATGACAAAAGTAAGTTTTTTAAAGCTGAAATCAATAACAAGGAATATCTCAAAAACGATCCTCTCCACGAAAAAAAAAAATATATATATAACACACATTGTATGTTTTAAAGAGCTCTACATTTTCTGTTAGTAAGTTTTTGTGTATCTCTTACGTCCTCTAAAGACTACCTTATTCTAGATGAATTTTACTTACCTAACAGAAAACGTAGAGCTTGTTAAAACACACAATTTATGTTATGTACTTTTTTTCGTGGAGTGGGTAGATTTTGGGTTATTCCTTATTATTGGTTTCAGCTTTAAAAAACATACTTTTCTGATACGGGAATTTATCAACTCCTATTCAAGAAACAAATGAATTTCACATAGCAACCAGCTTTTGATTATCACTTTAACATACGGTAATCCCTTATTTCTCTTCTATTTGCAAGAAAGCAAGTAATAATAGTATTTCTGCTAATTTTTTTTCAATTGACATGAAGGAAATAGAAGCATAAGCTTTTTAACAATTTTTTGGTAGTGTTTAACGCCCGCTTTAACTACTTATGGCACCGCAGGCGGTGATAATTTGTTGCATATACTCGTATATTTATAAAGAGAGAGAGAGAAAGTAATGTGAGTGGAATACATCAGATTTTTTTTTTATTTAGGGATCGTAAAACATGTATTTCCGGTGAAATCTCGGTGTCGAATTTTTGGGTGCAATACAATACCTTCTCTACACAGTATGTCCATAGTACATGTAGAGAATGCAATAAGACTTGTGTGGATTTTGCAAATTTCACCGATTTTTAACAAATTTGCAGTGAATGAATTCCACCCAAGGTTCGGTCGCTCGATCTGGAGATGCCAGGCCAATGCGTGACTTGTTGCGTTAGGTTTACCTGTACGTGAACCCAGGACATGGCTGGGCTTGGGCGGTCTGCCCGGGTCTAAAAGCCTTTCCCATAAACAGGTGAATGGCGCAGGTGCAAATTTTCCCGTAGCCATGACAACCCCAGGTGCTGTGACGTCACCTCATTTTCTCAATGGGTTATCTGCGTTCTTTTCACGTGGTGCTCAAGTTGAACCTTTTTTTCCAGAACTGGTCTTTATTTGTGGACAAATGAGAAGTACTCGTCGATGTATAGTGGAATAGAGGAAACAGGAAGTGACCAACTTCAGTGCTACTTAACCTCGACACCTTAAGCGTGCTACTACTCCCTTGGTGCAACAATCGATATGCACGCCTACGTCAGAGCAGCGTGCTTAATGAGCTTGTCGGTAAGGTAGTTCCCTGCACTCACACTAATGACGACCTTACACCCTAAGGGCAGACGGCAAGACGTCCACTTCCTTAATGGCGTGTTTCTACGCGTTTCAGATCCTAGACCATCTCATATCAAACACAAAAATAGCATTGGAGTTTTCTGTTCCACTTTTTAGTTTTAAGAAATACACAAAACATGTTACATTCGCACCACCTTCTCAAAACATATGTACCCAGCAGGTAGCGAAGGTATTATATTCCAACCAAAATTCGATATCGAAACTTCAACCGAAATACAGCTTTGTGGTACCTGAATACTAAACAAGTATTGTACTTTCTCTATACGTACTATGTACATAGTGTATAGAGAAGGTATTGCATTCCACCCAAAATTCGATACCGAGATTTCACTTTGGGTATCCCTGAATCCAAAAAAAAAAAAAAATCAGAAAAAGGTCCGTGTGTGTCTGCGTGTCTGTCTGTGGACAGCATAGCTCAAAAATGAAAAGACGTTAAATACCAAACTTGGTATTTAAGATTGGTATCTTCCAAGGATGCGACACGAAGATTTTCAAGAAAATCCCACCACCCTCAACTACCCTTTACATGGAACTTTTTTCGAAAATTTTGATTTTCTTAAAAATGGTTCAAACGTTTTGATTAAAATATCGTATATTAAACATTTTTACCTGACAAATAACATGTATATCTTGAATGTTCTGGGAATAGCCTCTGAAGACTACTTTATTCTGTATCAATTTTACGGAACTATACATCACTGCTAAACCGCAAGAGATGGACAAAAACTTACCACACAAAAAATGTAGAGCACTTTAAAACACAGTTTGTACTATATACTTTTTTGTGGAATTGATCGCTTTTTTTAGACATTCCTTGTTTTTGGTTTCAGCTTGGAAAAACATCTTTTCTCATACAGGAAATTGTCAACTCGTGTCCATACAAACAAAGGATCTTCAGTCACATAGCAACCAGCTTTTGGTACTCCCTTATTTCGCTTCTACTTCAAGGAAGCAAGTAATAAGACTATCTCTGCTGATTTTTCTCGATTATCATGAAGTAAATAGAAGCATAAGCTTTTTAACAATAATTTGTTCCAGAGCTGTAGAGAAAGTCATTTGAACGGAACACATCAGAGTTTTATAATTTTTTTTATAAAAATCTGATGTGTTCCAATCTCACGACTTTCTCTAACTATTCTAAAAACAAACTTCTTACAAAAGACTATTCTTCTTTCTACACCATGCTAATCAAGATAAACATTAGCAGAAAATTCGTATTACTTAATTCCTTATAAGTAGAAGGGAACTAAAGGAATGCGCTATGCTAAAATGATAGTCAAATGTTTTAAAAGCTATAATTATGCAATTGCCATTGAAATTTGCTTCTTTGCTTCGTCAAGAATAGAACAAAATAAAAATGGACACCTCTTGTCTGAGAAAAGTATAAGTACTTTAAAATCAACCAATAACAACGAATATCTAGGAAAGGGTCAACTCTACAGCAAAAACGCATATGACATAAATTGTGTTATAACTGGTCTACATTTTTTGTGAAGTAAGGTTTTATCTATCTCTTACGGTTTAACCGTTTTGCAAAATTCCGCAAAATAAGGTGCTCTTCAGAGGCTATTCGCAGAAAATTCAAAATATACCTGTCATTAATGTTGTGAATAACTTTATTATACGGTATTTTAATCAAAATCGTTACAGCCATTTTTGAGAAAAACAAAATGTTCAACAATTTGTCCATGTAAACGGTGGTTTGGAGTGGGGGGATTTTCTTGAAAATCTTCGTGTTGCATCTTTGGAAAATAATGAACTTAAATGCAAGTTTGGTATTTAATGGTCTTTTAGTTTTTGAGCTATGCTGTCCACAGACACACACAGACATTTTTCTAAATATTCTTTTTACTTTCTCTACATGTACTATGTATATAGTGTATAGAGAACGTATTACATTCCACCCAAAAATTCGATACCGAGATTTCACCGTAAACACATGATTTGGGTCCCTCTGAATCCAAAAAAAAAAAAAAAAAAATTTACTTTCTCTACATGTGCTTTGTACATAGTGTATAGAGAAGGTATTGTATTCCACCCAAAATTCGATACCGAGAGTTCACTGGAAATACGTGTTTTGGGTCCCCTGAATCCAAAAAAAAAAAAAGCATTTTTGGAAAAACGTCCGTGTGTGAGCGAATGTGTGTCTGTGGACAGCATAGCTCAAAAACGAAAATACCGTTAAATACCAAACATGGTATTTAAGTTCGGTATCTTCCAAGGATGCGATACGAAGATTTTCAAGAAATTCCCCCTCGAACTACCCTTTACATGGAAAAAGTTTCAAAAGTTTTGATTTTCTCAAAAAGGGCTTTAACGATTTTGTTTAAAATCTCTAGTGTTTAAGATATTTACATGCGAAATAAAACGTATATCTTGAATTTTCTGGGAATAGCCTCTGAAGACTGTTTTATTCTGGATGAATTTTTTGGAATTTTGCGTAACTGCTAAACCGTAAGAGATGGATAAAAACTTACCACACAAAAAATGTAGAGGTCGCTAAAATACACAATTTATGTTATGTACATTTTTTCGTGGAGTTGACTGTTTTTAAGATATTCCTTGTTATTAGCTTCAGCTTTAAAATACCTATGCATTTTTCATACGGGACTTCGTCAAATCCTGTGCATACAAACAAAAGTACTTCAGTCACATAGCAACCAGCTTTTGACTATCACTTTAACCTATGGTACTCGCTTATTTCGCTTCTACTTATAAGGAAGCAAGTATTTCTGTTATTTTTTTCTCGATTAGCATGAAGTAAATAGCAGCATAAGTTTTTTAAGAATGATTTTTTTACAGAGATATAGTGAAAGTCATGTGATTGTAACACATCAGACTTTTTATTACTGGAAGTATTTGCTGCCGCTACTGCCAATGAGAAAGAGTAACATTAGAAACCAGTTTCCTGCATGACTTCGGAATTCTCTTGGAATATCAGTTGATTCGGTTTGAACTAAGGTTAAGCAGTATTTAGTTGAACAATTGCTTTGACAGGTGCTCACTAGTTGATCTAGTGACCCTTCCCGCCCAACCCAGGGGAAATCACAGACTTGCTCACCACATTAATGGGCCATTCATTTGTATTACTCTCCTAACAAACTCCGAAACTTTAAACAAATGAATGCAGTATCTTGGATACTATAGCAACCAGGTTTACAAAACCCTTCTGATGAGTTCATTTCACAGAATTTTCTTTAATTATGCTGCAAGAAAGTTCATATTCTTACAAAAGCTTAGTCTTCTATCTACTTTATGCTTAAACAGATGGCCATTGACAGAAATGGTTTTCTTAAGATTTTTACTTTGTCTACACGTACTATGTAGTATGTAGCGAGCAGATATTGCATTTCAACTAAAAATTCGATACCGAGTAGTACACCTTTTAGTGCCCGCTGTATCCAAAAAAAAAAAAAAAAAAAAAATTTGATGTTTTCCATTCACATGACTTTCTCTATATCTCTGCAACAAACTTTAACCTAGTTGGTCATATCGGGCGATGAATGAAATCGGAGAAATGATGCTCAAACTATCTCTGGGTCCATGGAGCTTAAAGTTACTCGATATTCGTCTTCTGAGGATAAGGGAAAACCCCGAAAAAAACCTTATCCGGGCAACTCACCCTTAAGCGAGATTCGAACCTGCGACCTTTTGAATGTGAAGCAGACACGCTACCACCACACTATCCAGGGGGCAGCAAAATATTGTTAAAATGCTTATGCTTCTATTTACTTCATGCTCAACGTTAAAAAATTATCAAAATAGACTTATTACTTGCTTCCTTGTAAGTAAAAGGGAAATAAGAGAGTACCATAGGTTAAAGTGAAAGTCAAAAGCTGGTTGCTATGTGACTGAAGTTCCTTTGTTTGTATGAACAGGAGTTAACGAATTCCTGTATGAGAAAAGTATAAGTTTTTCAAAGCTGAAACCAGAAACAAGGAATATCTATATAAAAAAAGGTAAATTCCACGAAAAAAATGTATATAACATAAATTGTGTGTTTAAATGTGCTCTACATTTTTTGTGAGGTAAGTTTTTGACCATCTCTTACGGTTTAATAGTTATGCAAAATTCCGTAAAATTCATCCAGAATAAAGTAGTTTTTAGAGACTATTCCCAGAAAATTCAAGATATACATTTTTTATTTGTCAGATATATATCTTTAATATACGATATTTTAATGAAAATCGTTAGAGCCATTTTTGAGAAAACCAAAATTTTCGAAAAAAGTGCCATGTAAAAGGCATTCAAAGACACACGGAAACACACATGGACCTTTTTCTGAAAATACTTTTCTTGGATATAGGAAATCCTAAAACGTATACGAGTTCCGGTGAAATCTCGGTATCGAATTTTTGAGAGGAATGCAATACCTTCTCTATACACTAGGAACATAGTAGGTGTAGAGAAAGTAATTACTAACACTTTTTCCAAATAATACTTTAATTGTTAGAAATGAATTGTTAACTTTTAAAAAATCAACAGCTTTGAAGAGTACAAAAAATAAATAATTTAGGGTTCATTTAAAACAGTATACTGCCAGTAAATAGTATAAACTTATTTAAAAGTTCAATTTTGGTTGTGAATATTTTAAAAAGTTGAGCGTGTGACGGCGTTTTATTAGAGTAATAAATATAGACACCATTAAATTATTATTTATGTAAACCCGCAAACTAGAACTTAGAAACACAAATTTAAACGGGATATTATGCACATTGTGGGTTTTCCAAATTTCAGATAAGTTGTACCCCAACCCGCCTGTCTGCATCACTTGCAATATGTTGCGAGTTCGAATCTCGCTTAGGGTGAGTTACCCGGATCAGGTTTCCTTTCGGAGCTTTCCCTTATCCTGAGAGCACGAATGTTGAGTAAATTTAAGCTCCATGGACCCCGAGATCATTTCAGCATCATTTCATTCATCGTTCGTTATGACCAACCAGGTTAAAGGACGTTAAACTAAAAAGAAGAAGAAAGTGTATCCCATTTTTATTTTCTCTACACGCACTAGCTACATAGTGTATAGAGAAGGTATTGCACTCCACACAAAAATTTGATACCGAGATTTCACCGGAAAGATATGTTTTAGGGTCTCCTATATAAAAAAAAAGCATTTTCACAAAAATGTGTGTGTGTGTGTGTGTGTGTGTGTGTGTGTGTGTGTGTGTCCGTGCGTCTGTGAACACGATAACTTAAAAACAAAAAGTGCTATAATACCAAACTTGGTATTTAAGTTTAGCACGTTCCAGGGACGCGACATGAAGATTTTGAGAAAAATCCCCCCACCCCAAACTAGCCTTTACATGGAACTTTTTTGAAAATTTTTGAATTTCTCAAAAATGACTAACGATATTGATTAAGATATCAAATATTAAAGATATTTACCCGATAAATAAACCGTATATCTTGAATTTTCTGAGAATAGCCTCTGAAGATTCTGGATGAATTTTTCAGAATTATGCGTAACTGCTAAACCGTAAGAGATGTAGAAAAACTTACCACACAAAACACGTAGAGCACTTTAAAACACACAATTTATGTTATATGCATTTTTTTTCGTGGAGTTGATAGTTTTTGAGATATTCTTTGTTTTTGGCTTCAGCTTTTAAAAACTTTCCTCACACAGGACTTTTTCAACGCGTGTCCATACAAAGGAACTTCAGTCACATACCAACCAGTTTTTGACTTCACTTTAACCTATGGTACTCGCTTATTTCACTTCTACTTTCAAGGAAGCAAGTAATAAGACCATTTCTGACATTTTTTTCTCGATTAGCATGAAGTAAATAGTAGCATAAGCTTTTTAACAATAATTTGTTGCAGAGATGTAGAGAAAGTCATGTAAATTGAATACATGAGATTTTTTTTGATATGCCCATCGTATTCTTTCACAGGAAAGTAGGCCCTCAGATTTCTATCTGTTTCTTTTCGCGATTTTCAATTGTTAGTGTACAAATTGCAGATGCTCACCTGACGACAGCGGAATTTGCATACAAACAGCAATGGCGTAGTTGGTGGGCGTTGTTCTATTGTTCGCTTGAGGTGTAAGCGGGGGTGAGAAGGAAGCTTGGTCCAGAATCCGTGGGTTGGATGATATTTGTGAACGCTACCAAATTGAGCCATATGTCAAGGTAAGACGCAGGCAGACAGGTCAGTCTTGTGAAGAAATGTCACTCACGTCACGACGTATTTATAGCTACATGGGGATATAAAACGCCTACCCGGTCATGCGTACACATCTTTTCAAATAATAACTCTACGTGCCGATTCTGTTGGCCAGCTTGCTACTGCGGAAAAACAACACACAAGCGAATATATGCACAACATTTAATTCACAAGTGAAAACATAAAACAGCTATTATTCCATGTTAAAAATATCGTTTAATTTTAACGAAACTATCCATTTTCGTCCCGCAGGAGTTTTTTTTTTTTTGGTATGCTTGACGTCCTTTAATCTACTTGGTCAAATGGGATAATGAATGAAATGATCTAGAGGTCCATGGAGTTTGAAGTTACTCCACATTCGTCTTCTCAGGATAAGGGAAAACCCCGAAAAAAAACCTTACCCGGATAACTCACACTTCATGAGTTTCGAACTCGCGATCCGTTGAAAAAGAGGCAGACACGCTACCCCCACACTACCCAGGCGGGTACGCAGGAGTTGTAAGTAAATCTAGTCGCCATCCGTGGTGTAATGGTTACCATGCTCTAACTTCATACACCCAAGGTCGCGGGTTCAAACCCGGCGGAGGACGATGGCTTTTTTTCGGGTGTAAAAATCCTTAGCATGGCTTCCTTCGGAAGGGAAGTAAAGCCGTTTGTTCCGTGTCGTAGATTTACGACACGTAAAATGAAAAAGAGGCCTCTAAGCAAAATTAAGCGATTTTCACGCCCAGTATAGAATGGGACGCTGAGAACTACATCAGTTAAAGAATATCCATAAATAAAACTCCAATTTTTTTTTCAGTAAATCTACTGACACGGAGCTATCGCTTTCTAGTAAGTACCTTAAAAACAATCGCTCTGGGTCGAATTTGAACCCCGACCTTTGTTTCAGAAGGCCAGCGCCTAAGCAACTTAGCCACACAAACTGGCAAATTTATTATATGCCTTTATGTTTTCAAAATCAATAAAAATAAAACCCTTAGGACACTGAAGGAAATCAAATCATTAAAATTTGATCATCCGTAAAGATACGAAAGTAAGAAATCTAATGTGTAACACTATGAAGATCTTTGTGTAGCGTCTGTGGCTCATATATCGGAATCCTGGGTTCAAATCCCGGGAGCCGACAAATTTGTTTGTTTGTTTCCCTAGTAACTAGATAAATACCGGATTGGATATTTAAAACCCAAACCCCAAGTCTAAAAAAACAGTGAAATTCTGATGTGTTCTATTCAAACAAGTTTCTCCGCATCTCTGCAATAAATTATTTTTAAAAAGGTTATGCTTCTATTTACTTCATGCTAATCCAGATAAAAAAAAAAAAATAGCAGAAAGTCTTATTACTTGCTTCCTTGTAAGTAGAAGCGAAACAAGGGAGTTAAAGTCATAGTTAAAAGCTGGTTGCTATGTGACTGAAGTTCCTTTGTTTGTATGGACAGGAGTTGACAAATTCCTGTATGAGTTTTTCAAAGCTGAAATCAAAAAGAAGGAATATCTAAAAAATGATCAAATCCACGAAAAAAAAGTATATAACATAAATTGTGTGTTTTAACGTGCTCTAAATTATTTGTGTGGCAAGTTTTTGTCCATCTCTTATGGTTTAGCAGTTATGCAAAATTCCATAAAATTCATCCAGAATTGTCTTCAGATGCTATTCTCAGAAAATTCAAAATATGCATTTTATTTGTCAGGTAAAAATCTTTGATATACGATATTTTAATCAAAATTGTTAGAGCTATTTTTGAGAAAATCAAAATTTTCAAAAAAAGTTCCATGTAAAGCGTAGTTGGTGGTGGGATAATTTTTCTTGAAATCTGCATGTCGCATCCCTGGAAGATACTAAACTTAAATACCAAGTTTGGTATTTCACCGAGTTCTCTATTTGAGTCATCGTGTTCATAGACACACGGACACATACACGGATCTTTTTCTGAAAATGCTTTTTTTGGATACAGGGGACTCTAAAACATATATTTCTGGTGAAATCTCGGTATCGAATTTTTGGGTGGAGTGCAATACCTTCTCTATACACTGTGTACATAGTATGTATAGAGAAAGTAAAAATTGAAAATGCTGTCAATGTATGTGGATATACTGGATGGCACCCTAATGCCATTTGCGATCATGAAGCGAAGTGGCATGCGAATGAGACCTTGAAGGCTAACTGTCCACCTCTTCTATCCACAGATTCATCAGCCCATGAGATTTAAAACCCCCCACACAAACACACACACATTACCGACTCAACCATCCGTATCGGTAAACGTTTATCTGGATTAACATGATAAGAGATGGAAAATCAAATTTTGTAAAAATAGCTTGTTGAAGTGATTACTCAAAAAAGAAGAGTCGGTTAGATACAAAACATATTTAAGTCAGTATCTACAAAGTATGCGACAAGAAGATTTTCAAAAAAATCTCCAACCCCCAACTGCCTTTTACATGGAAAAAACTTGGAAAGTTTTGGTTTCTTCAAAAATGGCTCTAACGACTTGGATTAAAACCTCTTGTACATTTAAAATATCTGACAGAATGTATATCATGAATTTTTTGGGAATAGCCTCTGAAGACCTCTTTATTCTGGATGAATTATATTTGCGTAACTTGAACCAATAAGGGATAGACAAAAACTTAATACACAAAAATGTAAATCTCCTTAAAATATATATAGTTCGTGGAGTTGACCGTTCTCGAGATATTCTTTGTTATTAGTTTCAGCTTTGAAATACTTTTCTCATACGGGAACTTGTCAACTCCTGGCCACGCAAAGAAACGGACATAGCTACCACATTTTAAAACACGTGACTGTCGCTTTAGCCTAGTGTAATCCGTTATTTCCCCCCCTACTTATAAAGAGGCAAGTAATAAGACCGTTTCTGCTGAACTTTATCTCGATTCCGTAGTCAGAAAAATAAAATATCTAAGACTAATTTGTAACAGAGATGTAGAGAAAATCATGTGAATGGAATACATAAACTTTTATGTCGTAGTCAGTAATATTTTGATGTAAAGATACCATTTCAGTACTCAATCTCTATAGGTTTATTTTGATCGATGTGTAGTCAGGAAAATAGCTGCTTAAATGTAAAGGTTTAGAAATAAATTTGCTCTTCTTTATTACATTGCTATCTTCCAACAAAAATATATTTTCCACTGAAACTTGATTAAAATTTTTATTCCTCAAACAATACCTCTAAATTTATTTTTATAATTTTTCTCAATCATATTAGTTCTATTTAATGCAGTAAATTACTACGCACCCTATAATGCATTTTCCAAACAGTTTTCCGTGAGCATAAATATGTACAAGTTTGTATTGTAAGTAGGCAATAATGTATTTTCTCTTTAAGCAAATCCTGGGAGTGGAACCTAGACCCCGTGACATAGTAAACGCCCCTACAAGCCGATATTCTCTCGACACAGCAAAGCGTCGAACTCTCCCGATACATGCAGCAGCTTATCACAGACAGGAGAAACCGCCTACTTGAATCACTAAGGCTAATAGGGCAATTAGATATGCAAATGTTGGGTCCCTGGACATCTCGGCTGTGAAACTTCACACCCTCGACCGTGTTTTGTTGTGCTAATGTTCCCACGCTCCAATGCAAACATCCAATTTGCATCCCGCTATGTAAATCGCCGTGCTGGGATTCAAATGCTGATTTACGAGTCAGATTCGTTATGCGAAGGGCATAAATATGAGATCCTTCCTAAATCATTCCCTTCAGAATCTACTGGCGTTCTCTAAAACTAAATTACGTATTTTTTAATGAGATAAATTTTTTCATAATCGAATATATGGTCCGGCTGTGGGATATGACGGTTTTTACAGCCCACTTTTGGAATACTCAGGGCAAATTCAAATAAAACAGATAAAGTGGCCTCCACAGCAATAAATACATTCCTGCAATCTGCTATGGAAGTTCTGCATAACTCGCCTCAAGAAAACAATTAATAGCACTGTTTTCACTCCTTATGTTTTTTTTTAGCTGAATAATTGTGCGAGGCTTGTTGCTAATCCCATAGGAAGTAATCAGCTAGTCAGGGCAGGAGATCTTGGAGGCCAGGGAATCGTGAAATTAAGCGTTCTGGACACATGTTTCACAAACTGTTCATTGAACCACGAGCAGTGTACGCTGTGACGCTATCTTGCTGGAACCATAATTCCTCATCAAAATTAATTTAATCAGGAATTTCCAACATTGCAGAACGAGTTGGACTTTGTTGCACAGCTTCTCTAAATCTGGGTACGGAATTCTTTCATTCCGTGCGATATTAAATTTCATTTCTATTTCTTCTCTGTACACCAGTGATCGACTTCCACTTACAATAAGTTACTGCGAACACAGTGCTGCTGTGAGTCCGTTGTATTCACAACAATGAGAAAAACAATTGCATTGCATCCGGATCGCATTGCCAACAGTGTTAACTCCTCTACTCAAATCCACTAGCAACAAGCGCGTTCTAAAAGCCGTCATATCCCATTGCCAGGCGCTATAAAGCTCCTAGAATTTTCAAAACTCAACTATTATAATAGCAATATATTAAAAACAGACTTCTTCTATTTGCTGCTATTTATTTTCATATCGTATAAATTATACATGCAAAATTTTTATTTCTTTCTCATAATACATTTTGGTAGCAAATGCTTCAGTAAATATTGAGTTAGAAAAACATGTGCTTCATTCATATAACTTTCTCTACCTATTCTCTAACACAGATTCCTAAAACGCTTAGTCTTCTATCTACTTCATGCTAAACGAGTTAAACATAAAAAATGCTCCTATAACTTAGTTCCTTATAAGCAGAAAGAAAGTGCAATAATAGAGCAGGCAAACGCTGGTCCCTATGTGAACAAATGAAGTTCGTTCGCTTTGGATGGCAAGCAGTAAAACAAAAGAGTTGAAACGAAAGGCGACTTCCCGTTTGAAAAAAAACATTGCGTGGTTCAGAATTGCAACCAATAACAAGGGATATCTCGGGTACGGTCAATTCAAAAAAATTATTAAAAATTGTGTGTTTTCACGAGATGTACATTTTTTGTGTAGTAAGTTTTTGTCTATCTCTTACAGTTACGGTTAGTCAGTTATGCAAAATTGATACAAAATTGAGAGGTTTTCAAAGACTATTTCCAGAAAATTCATGATATATATTTTATTTCGGATGTAAATATCTTTAATATACGGTATTTTAATCAAAATCGTTATAAACCATTTTTGATAAAAAAAACAAAATTAAAATAAAAATCTGATGTGCCACACTCACATGACTTTTTCTAGCTGCTCTACAAACAAACTTCTTACAAAAGATCTTTCTACACCATGCTAATCGAGATAAACATTAACAGAATGTTCTTATTACTTAGTTCCTTTTAAGTAGAAGGGAACCAAGAATACGTTATGCTAAAGTCATATGTTTTAAAAGCTGCTTTTAGGCGAATATAATTGCAAATCCTTCTATGCTGGGCCAGGAGTAGAAGAAAAGAAAATCGGACACTTTCTGTCTCGAAAAAGTATGAGTACTTTGCAACTGAAACTAATAACAAGGCAAATCTCGGATTTGGTGAATTCCACGCAAAAATTGTATATGACATATATTGAGTATTTTAACGAGATCTACATTTTTTGTCGAGTAAGTTTTTGTCTATCTCTTACAGTTAACTAGTTATGCAAAATTCAGCAAAATTCATCCAAAATAAGCGGGTCTACAGAAGCTATTCCAAGAAAATTCAAGATATAATTTTATTTGTAATGGAAATGTTTTTAAGAAAAACAACATTTTCAAACATTGTTCCATGTAAAGGGTAGTTAGGGGTGGGGGAATTTTCTTGAAAATCTTCGTGTCGCATCCTTGAAAGATACCAAACATAAATACCAACCTTGGTTTTTAGCGGAGTTTTCGTTTTTAAGCTATGCTGCCCACAGATACACACACGCGCGCGCGAACCTTCTCTGTACACAGCATGTGTGGAGAAAGTAAAACATTTCATTTAGCGGGTAATTTGGTATAACCATAAACACATTCAAATGGTTCGTCAAGGACACCAAAGACGATGAACCCAATGACACAGTGGAACTTTGATGGAAGGAATTTCTCTGTCATTAACAGAAATCCAATCAGAGTGGCAGCAGGACTGTAAACTGGAAGGCATTAGAGGAAACGTCTGCAGACAATCAAAGGGAAGAATAAATCTAAAACGTTAGACTTTGAACGTGGTGATTGCCAATAGGAGACAAAAAATCCATTTGCATCCATTTTGCAAACAAACTATTCTTACAAAAGATTTTTACTTTCTCTACTCGTACTATGTATATAGTGTATAGAGAGGGTACCTATTGTATTGCACCCAAAATTCTCTACCGAGATTTCACCGTAAATATATGTTTTGAGACCCCCTGAACAAAAACATTTTTCAAAAATGCACGTGTGTGTGTCTGTGGGCAGCATAGTTCAAAAACGAAAACTCCGTTAAATACCAAACTTAATATTTAACTTCCGTATCTTCCAAGGATGCGATCAAGAAAATCTCCCTAATTACCCTTTATATGGAAAACTTTTCGCAAAGTTTGATTTTCTCAAAAACGGCTCTAAAGATTTTGAATGAAATATCGTACATTAGAGCTACTTATATGACAAATAAAATGTGTATCTTGATTTTCTGGGAATAGCCTCTGAAGTCCTCTTTATTCTAGATGAATTTTGGAGAATTTTCAATAACTGCTTAACAAAAAATGTAGAGCTCGTAAAACCCCACAATTTATGTTTGATTCATGTTTTTCGTGGAGTTGACCGTTTAGGAGATACTCCTTCTTATTATTTTCAGCTCTAAATACTTATACTTTTCTCATACGGGAATTTGTCCACTCCTGTCCATACATAAAAGGAACTTCAGTCACATAGCAACCAGCTTTTAAAAGATTTTGGCTATCGCTTTAGCCTATGGTACTTCCCTTCTACTTACATGAGAACAGCAATAAGACTATTTCTGCTATTTTTTCTCCGGATTAGCATGAAGTAAATAGAAGAATAAGCCTTTTAGCAATACTTTGCTGCAGAGATATAGAGAAAGTCATGTGAATGGAGCACATCAGAATTTTTCATCTACAGAATGCTAATCAAGATAAACATTAGCCGAAATGGTCTTATTACTTGCTTCCTTGTAAATGAATTGGAGTTTTATCTATGGACATTGTTTAACTACAGTGGTTCTGTGACCCACTCTATAGGTATAATGGGCGTGACAGCCTGCTTAATTTTGTTCTCAGAGGCCTCTTTATCAGGCTGGAGGATCTTTTACGTGCTGTAAATCTACGACACAGTACCAACGGTCCCACTTCCCTCCCGAAGGAAGCCATGCTAAGGATTTTTACGCCCGAGAAAAATCCGTTGTCCTTCGCCGGATTTGAACCCGCTACCTAGGGTATAGGTATGAAGTTAGCATGGTAACCACTACTGCTCGGAGGGCGACTTGCTTCCTTGTAAGTAGGAGAAAAATAAGGGAATACACAAGGCTAACGCGATAGTTAAATATTTTAAAACCTGGTTGCTATGTCAAACAATTGAAATTCGGTTCTCTTTGCTTGGCCAGAAGTAAAGCAAGAGATATGAAACGACTTAGGACTTCCCATTTGAGAAAAGAAACAAAACGTATGACAGATTGTGTGGTTTAACTGTGCAGTAAACTTCTGTATATCTCTTACGCTTTATCAGTTATAAATAATTTAAACGTATGGAATTTTAAGCAATATCGTTAGAGCCATTCTTGAGTAAATAAAACTTTTCGTAAAATGTTCCATGTAAACGGTAGTTGGGTGAGGGTTCTTCGTGTCGCATCCACACACAGAGCCCCGCCGTATGGTTAGACAACTCACCTCTCACCAAGGCGGCCGGGCTCGATCCCAATAGACCACATGTAGGTTTTGTGGTGACAAAGTGGCATTCCACCGGTGCTCCATCCTCATTCCATGTATCATTAGTGTCAATGCCTGCCTGTCAATTGTGCCATATGTAGTAAAAGAGGGCACAAAACTCTATAAAAAATCTTATGTGTTCCATTCACATGAATTTCTCTATATCTCTGCAACAAATTGTTGTTAAAAACCTTATGATTCTATGTACTTCCCGCTAATCGAGAAAAAATTAGCAGAAATATTCTTATTTCTTGTAAGTAGAAACCAAATAAGCGAGTACCATAGGTTAAAGTGATAGTCAAAAGCTGGTTGCTATGTGACTGAGGTTCCTTTGTATGGACACGAGTTGACAAATTCCTGAATGAGAAAAGTATGTTTTTCAATGCTGAAACCAATAACAAGGAATATCTAAAAACGATCAACTCCACGAAAAAAATGTATTATACATAAATTGTATGTTTTAACGTGCTCTACATTTTTTGTGTGATAAGTTTTTATTCATCTCTTATGGTTTAGCAATTATGCAAAATTCCGTAAAATTAATCCAGAATAAAGTAGTCATCAGAGGCTATTCCCAGAAAATTCAAGATATACATTTTATCTGTCAAGTAAAACCTTTAATATATGATATTTTAATCAAAATTGATAGAGCCATTTTTGAGAGAGTCAAAAATTTCGAAAAAAGTTCCATGTAAAGGGTAGTTTGGAGTGAGGAGATTTTCTTGAAAATCTTTGTGTCGCATCCTTGGACGACACCAAACCTAAATACCAAGTTTGCTTTTTAATGAACTTTTCGTTTTTGAGCTATGCTGCCCACAGCCACACACAAACACACACACAGACACACACAAACACACACACATTTTTCGAAAAATGCATATTTTGGATTCGGGGGTCTCAAAACATGTATTTTCGGCAAAATCTCGGTATCTCTATACACTATGTACATAGTACGTGTAGATAAAGCAAAAACACGTGCGTGGACATTTTTCTAAAAATGTTTTGTTTTATTCAGGTGTTTCAAAAGATGTATTTATGGTGAAATCTCGGTATATAATTTTTGGGTGGAATACTATCAGAATGGGCCTTCATTATCGCCAGTTTAACCTGTCCTCTACATTCCTTTCGTTCAGATAAGAAGCAGTGAAAGCTTCGTCAACGAAAACATTTGGTTTCATTTTATTGGTCCGCATACTGAGTACCCTAAACATTTTGTTTTGTCTCTCGGTAGTTCCGAGTTGGCTTAAAGTGCCCATCGAGGGGATTTCAATATATAATGAGAATAAATAATATATAGGTTCTTTTAAATGTAACTTTAAACTTTTAAACCACTAAAAATGTTATAATATATGAAATAGGACAAATACAAAAGTAACATGATGCGTAATGTTGTTTTTACTTTTTCTACACGTACTATGTACATAGTGACTTAAGAAGGTATTGCACTCCACCGAAAATTCGATAAAGAGATTTCACCGGATATATATGTTTCAGGATCCCCTGTATCTAAAATCATTTTCACAGAAAGCTCCGTTTGTGTGTGTGTGTGTGTGTGTGTGTGTGTGTGTGTGTGTGTTCGTGTGTGTCTGAACACGATAACTCAAAAACGAAAAGGCAGTAAAATACCAAACTTGGTATTTAAGATCAGTATCTTCCAGGGATGCGACACGAAGATTTTGAGAAAAATCCCCCCACACCAAGTACCCTTTATATGGAACTTTTTTCGAAAATTTTGATTTTCTCAAAAAAGGCTCTAACGATTTTGATTAAAATGTCGTATACTAAAGATATTTACCTGACAAATAAAATGTTTATCTTGAATTTTCTGGGAATAATCTCTGAAGACTACTTTATTCTGGATGGATTTTACAGAATTTTGCATAACTGCGTAAGAGATGGACAAAAAATTACAACACAAAAAAATGTAGAGTACGTTAAAACTCACTTTATATTACATACATTTTATCGTGGAGCTGATCGTTTTTGAGATATTCCTTGTTTTT
The DNA here is from genome assembly GCA_030762935.1 of Hymenopus coronatus. Classification (NCBI taxonomy): domain Eukaryota; kingdom Metazoa; phylum Arthropoda; class Insecta; order Mantodea; family Hymenopodidae; genus Hymenopus; species Hymenopus coronatus. Next base: position 18,443,562 of record CM060888.1, read on the forward strand.
GGTTTCAGCTTTAAAAAACTTCTACTTTTCTCATACGGAATTTGTCAACTCCTGTCCATACAAACAAAGGAACTTCAGCGACATAGCAACCAGCTTATGACTAGCACTTTAACCTATGGTACTCCATTATTTCGGTTCTACTTACAAGGAAGCAAGTAATAAGACTATTTCTGCTAATGTTTTCTCGATTAGCATGAAGTAAACAGAAGCATAAGCTTTTTAACAGTAATTTGTTGCAGAGATGTAGAGAAAGTCGTGTGAATGGAACACAAGATTTTTTTCCCCTATTCACTGTTTACCTTGGGTAGAGCTTTGTTGAATAAAACATGGTAATTTTATTCATACTGCTATAGAAATTTGCATTGCTGTATCACTAAATAAGGTCTTCATGGTGTGGTGTCAATTCACAATTTATAATTGACCCTTATTTCTTCGAAGAAGACAATTGGAATGACAAGCTGTTACCATAAACGATGAACGCTACTATGGCATGCTAAACATGTCGCCATCCCAAGACTGAGAAAGCATGATACAGAAAACAGTATTTTCATGCAAGGTGGCGCTCCGCCCCATATCTACACCTCTTTAAAACAATTAATTACTAATATCTTTGGTGACGTGTCATCAGTAGTCACTTCCAACAAAGTGACCGCCGCGATCTCCAGATTTTAAACCGACCGATTTTAGTTTGTGTGGTTACCTTACACATTTAGAGTGACTTTTAATTATGGACGCTTGTTAACTACTACGGTTGAATTGAATTGAAATTTATTTGTAACATGCGAATAGTACATGGATTTACACGTCAGTAAGATAAGAAAAACACAATAACATACACAACTGGTAAAATACATAATTAATTACACTTTAAAACTTGTAATTTAAAAATTCTTTCACTGAATAGAAACATTGATTCATTAAAAATTGTTTTACATTTTGCTTAAACGTGTTGTAAGGCAATGTTTGTATAGTCAATGGTAACTTGTTAAAAAGCATAACGCCTGATTATGCAGGTGATTTTTCATATTTTGCGAGTTTATGATTTTCAATGGATAATGGATTTCGTGTGTTGTAATTAAGAAACTCAGGATTTTTGTAAAATAATTTCTCATTTGATTTTAAAAAGAGAAAGCTCTTAAAAATATAAATGGAAGGAAACGTTAAAATTTTATATTGCATAAAATAAGGTTTATAGGAGTCCATACTCTTTAACTTAAAGATGGTGCGTAGAATTCTCTTCTGTGCGATAAATATCCTATATGCGTTAGTAGAGTTGCCCCATAGGAACACAACATATCTAAGATGTGTAAACAGAAGAGAGTATTATATGGAGATCTGTGTTTTTGAGTCAAGCATATCTCTAAGTTGTAATATGGCAACATTTGCAGAACATAGTTTCTTGGCAATAAAGCCAGAATGTTCATTCCAGGTTAATAAATTATCCATATACATATTCCAAGAGATTTAGAACTTTGTTGACTTTGGATCAATTTATTCTCAAATTGTACATTTAGAGTAGTATCAACTAATTTATTCATGAATTTTAGGCACACAGTTTTTACTTTCTCTATACTCACTATGTATATAGTGTATAGAGAATGTATTGCTCTCCACCAAAAAATTCGATACCGAGATTTCACCGGAAATATATGTTTTAGGGTCCCCTGTATCCAAAAAAAGTATTTTCAGAAAAAGATCCATGTGTGTGTGTGTGTCCGTGTGTCTGTGATAACTCAAAAACGAAAAGTCGGTAAAATACCGAACTTTGTATTTAAGTTTACGTGGAACTTTTTTCGAAAATTTCGATTTTCTCAAAAATGGCTCTAACGATTTTGATTAAAATATCGTATATTAAAGTTATTTACCTGACAAATAAAATGTATATTTTGAATTTTCTGGGAATAGCCTCTGAAGACTACTTTATTCTGGATGAATCTTTCATAACTACTAAACCGTAAGAGATGGACAAAAACTTAACACACAAAAAACGTAGAGCTCATTAAAACACACAATTAATGTTATATACATTTTTTTCGTGGAGTTGATCGTTTTTGAGATATTCCTTTTTCTTGGTTTCAGCTTTGAAAAACTTAAGTTTTCTCATACAGGAATTTGTCAACTGCTGTCCATACAAACAAAGGAACATCAGTCACATAGCAACCAGCTTTTGGCTTTCACTTTAACCTATGGTACTCCCTTATTTCGCTTCTACTTACATAACGTAAGAAATAAGACTATTTCTGCTAATTTTTCTCGATTAGCATGAAATAAATAAAAGATAGGCTTATTAACAATAGTAATTTACAGAGATATAGAGAAAGTCATGTGAATGGAACGCATCAGAGTTTTTCAATATTAACTATTAGTTTATTGTTATGTCACCACAATTTAAACTGAGAGATAGCTACTTTTGTCTAATACATCGGCACAAACAGTAATAGAGGTGTCAGCAGCATAAATTAAAACTTTTCTCACATCTATATATTCTGATAAATCATTTATCGTTCCCATCCTATATTGGAGAAAAAGACCGCTTAATTTTGCTCAGGGGCCTCTTTACGTGCCGTAAATCTACGAAACGAGACCAACAGCTTTACTTTCTTTCCGAAGAAGCTATGCTAATGATTTTTATGGCCCAAAAATCATTACCCTCCGCCGGGTTTGAACCCGCGAACACTGAAACCAGATGCTGGCATATTAACCCTAGATCATGGAGGACGACATTACATTAAAGAACGGGTTTTACTCACACATCCAACAACGCGACAGCAACTAAAGCATGCTGTCTTGCAAGAAATTGATAATATTCCAAGACATAATCTACAGAATGGTGTGGATGGAGCCACAGAAACAATAGTGCACTTTGAACAAGAGAAAATCCCATTACTTACCGAGTATGTAATCTTTCTTTTCCTATCTCAAATATTACATTTTAACGGTTTAAAGTGAATTTTGAAAAAAAAATACCTATATAATCCCTTCATATGTGTATATCAAAGTTGATTATAAAGAAATGGTGCTGAATAGAAAAATCTGATGTGTAACACTCACATGACTTTCTCTAGCCGTTCTACAAACTTCTTATATAATATTCTTCTTCTTTCTGCACCTTGTTAATCGAGGTATTCAGCACAATGTTCTTATTACTAGTTCCTTATAAGTAGGAAGAAAATAAGGGAATTCACTAGGCTAAATCGATAGTCAAATGCTTTAAAAGCTGTCGTTATGCGATTGTCATTACAAATCGCTTCTTTTCTTGGCCAAGAGTAGAACAAAAGAAAAACGGACACTCCCGTCTGAGAAAAGTATAAGTATTTCACAACTGAAACTAATAACAACGAATACATCGAAAACGGTAAGCTCCAAGAAAAAAAGTATATGACGTAAATTGAGTATTTTAACAAGCCCCTACATTTTTTGTATAGGAAGTTTTTGTCTATTTCTTACGGTTTATTAGTTATGCCAAATTAAGCAAAATTCATCCAGAATAAACAGGCCTTTAGAAGCTATTCCCAGAAAATTCCAGATATACATTTTATTTGTCAGGTAAATATCTTTAATATACGATATTTTAATCAAAATCGTTGGAGCCATTTTTAAGAAAATAAAACATTTCGAAAAAAGTTCCATGTAAAGGGTAGTTTGGGGGTGGGAGAATTTTTCTCAAAATCTTCGTGTCGCATCCCTGGAAGATACTGAACTTAAATACCAAGTTTGGTATTTTACCTACTTTTCGTTTTTGGGTTATCGTGTTCACAGGCACACGGACACACACACGGACACACACACACACACACACACACACATGAACCTTTTTCTGGAAACACTTTTTTTGGATTCAGGGGGTCCTAAAACATGTATTTCCGGTGAAATCTCGGTATCGAATTTTTGGGTGGAATGCAACACTTCTCTATCCCTATGTACATTGTACATACGGGGCAAGAGAAAGTAAAAATCTGATGTGTTCCATTCATACGACTTTCTCTACCTCTCTGTAACACATTTTTGTTAGTAAGCTTATTCTTCTATCTGCTACATGTTAATCGAGATAAACACTAGCAGACAAGGCATTATTACTTAGTTCCTCATAAGTAGAAGGGAATACTCTTTACGGTTTACCAGTTATCAAATTTCAGAAAAATTCATCCAGAATAAGGTATTCAAGGAGTTTTCCCTGAAAATTCAAGATCTACATTTTATTTGTCATGTAAATATCTTAAATATGCGAGATTTTAATCAAAACCGTTAAGAGCTGTTTTTGAGAAAACAAAAATTCTCGAATTTTTTTCCATGCAAAGGGTGGCTGGGGAAGGGGGGATTTTTTCCTCAAAATCTTCGTTTTGCATCCCTGGAAGATACTAAACTGAAACCAAGTTTGGTATTTTACTGACTTTTCAATTTTGAGTTATCCTGTTCAGACACACGGACACACACTCACGGACCTTTTTCCAAAGATGTTTTTAGTTTCTCTACACATGCTATCTACATAGTATATAGAGAAGATATTGTATTGCACCCAAAAATTCGATACCAAGATATCACAGGAAATTCATGTTTTGAGACCCCTGAATTTAAAAAAAAAAAAAAAAGGAGCAGCATTTTTTAGAAACACACACATATATGTGTTTGTGGGCAGCATAGCCCAAAAACGAAAAGTACGTTAGACACCAAACTTAATATCTAAGTTCAGTATGTTCCAAGGAAGCGACTCGAAGGTTTTCAAGAAAATCCCGCCACCCCAACTACCCTTTACATGGAAAAAAATTCGAAAATTTCAGTTTTCTCAAAAGTGTCTCTAACGAGTCTTATATTTACATTACAAATAAAATGTGTATCTTGAACTTTCTGGAAATAGCCTCTGAACACCATTTTGGTCTGGGTGATTTTTTTTTAATTTTCCGTAACTGGTAAAGCATAAGAGATAGATAAAAACTTACTACACAAAAATTTAGAGCTCTCGAAAGCACATAATTTATGTCATATACATTTTTCCTGAAGTTGACTGTTTTCGATATATTCCTTGTTATTAGTTTCAGGTTTAAAATACTTTTCTCATATAGGAGTTTGTCAACTTCTAGCCGCGCAAAGAACTGAATTTCAATTCCATAGCAGCCACATTATAAACATTTGACTGTCGGCTTATCCTAAGGTATTCAGTTATCTACCTTCTACCTATAAGGAAACAAATAATAAGACCGTTTCTGCTAATGTTTATCTCGGTTAGCATAAGGTAGATAGAAGAAAAAGCTTATTAACAATAATTTGTTACAGAGATGTAGAGAAAGTCATGGAAATGGAACATATCAGATTTTTTGGGGGATACAGGGGATCCGAAAACGTGTATTTCCGGAAAAATCCGATTTCGAATTTTTCGGTTGTGCTATGCCTTCTCTACCATGTACTAGATATGTAGAGAAAGTAAAAATCTGATGTGTACCATTCACATGACTTTCTCTACATCTCTGCCACAAATTATTGTTAAAAAGCTTATACTTCTATTTACTTTCTGCTCATCAGAAACAATTAGCAGAAATAGTCTTATTACTTGCTTCCTTGCAAGTAGAAGCGAAATAAGGGAGTACCGTAGGTTAAAGTGATAGTCAAAAGCTGGTTGCTATGTGACTGAAGTTCCTTTGTTTATATGGACAGCAGTTGACAAATTCCTGTATGAGAAAAGTATACGTTTTTCAAAGCAGAAACCAAAAACAAGAATGTCTCAAAAACGATGAACTCTAGGAAAAAAATGTATATAACATAAATTGTGTTTTAACGTGCTCTACGTGTTTCGTGCAGTAAGTTTTTGTCCGTCTCTTACGGTTTAGCAGTTATTCAAAATTCCGTAAAATTCATCCAGAAAAAAGTAGTCTTCAGAGGCTATTCCCAAAAAATTCAAGGTATACATTTTATATGTCAGGTTTTTAATATACGATATTTTAATCAAAATCGTTAGAGCCATTTTTAATAAAATCAAAATTTTCGGAAAAAGTTCCATGTAAAGGGTAGGTTGGGGTGGGAAAATTTTTCTCAAAATCTTCGTGTCACATCCCTGGAAGAAACTAAACTTAAATACCAAGTTTGGTATTTTACCGACTTTTCGTTTTTGAGTTATTGTGTTTACAATCACACGGACACACACACACATGGAACTTTTTCTGATATTGCTTATGGTATACAGGGGACCCTAAAACATATATTTCCGGTGAAATCTCGTTATCGAATTTTTGGGTGGAGTGCAATACCTTCTCTATACACTATGTATATAGTACGTGTAGGGAAAGTAAAAACGTGACCCTCTCGTATTATTTATCGCAGCAAACATCCACTGATGTATTCTTTTCAAAGTGATTGCCTGCAAATAGAAGAAATGCTGTTTATCACGGTCACCCACCCAAACACTTTCCAAGCACGGCGCTACTTAATGTTTAGGAGGGAGGGTGAACATCTGGAGAGACGGAAATTTGTCGTAAACGACAAAGGCATTAAGGAAGCGAGGTTTTCACGACCTCTGTAAGCTGTTTATTTTTGTAGTAAAGTGAACGGCGTGACGTCAAAAGAGACAGACACATAACAGTTTGGTTTACGGAATTCCAAATGCTGCGGAGTTAAACAAGAGGCTTGGTGTCGTCGTGTCACACTGTCTTTATATTTCTTTAATACTTTACTTTGGAATTACAAAACTTCTTATTTTGATTGTTCGTCCTTCACCTATTTTTACTTTCTCTACTATTACATTCATAGAGAAGACATTGCATTCCAATAAAAATCTGACGTGTACCATTCACATGACTTTCTCCATATCCCTGCAACAAATAATTCTTAAAAAGCTTATACTTCTATTTACTTTATGCTAATCAGAAAAAAAAATAGCAGAAATAGTCTTATTACTCGCATCCTTGTAAGTAAAAGCGAAATAAGGGACAACCGTAGGTTAAAGTGATAGTCAAAAGCTGGTTGCAATGTCAATGAAGTTCCTTTGTTTATATGGATAGGAGTTGACAAGTTCCAGTATGAGAAAAGTATACGTTTTTCATAGCAGAAACCAAAAATAAGGAATGTCACAAAAACGACGAACTCCACGAAAAAAATGTATATAACATAAATTGTGTGTTTTAATGTGCTCTACATTTTTTGTGTAGTAAGTGTTTGTCCATCTCTTATGGTTTAGCAGTTATTCAAAATTCAGTAAAATTCATCCAGAATAAACAACTCTTCAGAGGCTATTCCCAGAAAATTCAAGATATACATTTCATTTGTTAAATAAATATGTTTAATATCCGAAATTTTAATCAAAATCGTTACAGCCATCTTTGAGAAAATCAAAATGTTCGAAAAAAGTTCCATGTAAAGGGTAGTTGGGGATGGGGAGATTTTTCTCAAAATCTTCGTGTCGCATCCCTGGAAGATACTAAACTTAAATACCAAGTTTGGTATTTTACTGACTTTTCGTTTTTGAGTTATCGTGTTCACAGACACACGGACACACGGACACACACACACACACACACACACACACACACACACACACACACACACACTCACACGGACCCTTTTGTGAAAATGCTGTTTTTGGATATTGGGGACACTAAAACATATATTTCCGGTGAAATCTCGGTATCGAATTTTTGGTGGAGTGCAATACTTTCTCTATACACTATGTACATAGTGCGTATGGAGAAAGTAAAAATTGGATACTGAGATTTCACTGGAAATACACATTTTATGGTTCCCTAAATAGAAAACAAGAAATCAAAAAAGTATTTAAGAGAAAAAGGTCCGCACGCGCGTGTATATTTACTCGGTTAAATACTGAACTTAATATTTTAATTCAGCAGCTTCCAAGGATGCAACATGAAAATTTTCAAGAGATTCCCCAACCCCAAAGTACACTTTACATGGAAATATTTCGTAAATTTTGATTTTCTCAAAATTTCTAACGATTTTGATACCTACAGGACAAATAAAATGTATATATTGACTTTTCTCGGGATAGTATCTGCATTCTAGTAAACCGCAAGAGAACGACAAAAAGTTACTTGACAGAAAATGTAGGGCTCCTTAAAACACCCAATTTATGCCATATACCATTTTTGGTAGAGTGAACTTCTTTCGAGATATTCCTTATTATTGATTTCCGTTTTAAAATATGAAGAGTCGTCATTCGTTTCATACCTCTATTGTTTTACTTCTGTCTGTGCAAAGAGAACTGAATTCAGTTGCATTACATAACTAGCACTTTTTAAAAGATCTGACTATCGCGTAGGCCTAGTTAGCATGTTCCCTTCTTACAAGCAAGCAAATAATGAGACAATTTCTGCCAACGTTTATCTCCTTTTTACTTTCTCAACACGTACTATGTACATAGTGTATAGAGGAGGTATTGTATGTCAGTCCGTGTGTCTGTGAACACAATAACTCAAAAACGAAAAGTCGGTAAAATACCAAACTTGATATTTAAGTTTAGTATCTTCCAGTGTTGCGACACGAAGATTTTGAGAAAAATCTCCCCACCCGCAAATACCTTTTACATGGAACTTTTTTGAACATTTTGATTTTCTTAAAAATGGCACTAACGATTTTGATTAAAATTTCGTATATTAAAGACATTTACCTGAAAAATAAAAGGAATATCTTGAATTTTCGGGGAATAGCCTCTGAAGACTACTTTATTCTGGATGAATTTTGCGGAATTTTGTGTAATTGTTAAACCGTAAGAGATAGACAAAAACTTAACAAACAAGAAATGTAGAGCACATTAACACACACACACACACACACACACACACACACACACACACACACACACACACACACACATACACACACAATTTAAGTTATATATATATACATTTTTCGTGGAGTTGATCGTTTTTAGATATTCCTTGTTTTTGGTTTCAGCCATGAAAAACTAACACTTTTCTCAAACAGGAATTTGTCAATTGTCCTTACAAAGGAACTTCAGTCACATAGCAACCAGTTTTTAACTACCACTTTAACCTATGGTACTCTCTTATTTCGCTTCTACTTACAAGGAAGCACGCAATAAAACTATTTCTGCTAATTTATTAACCCATGAAAATAATTTTAGACCAAAATGTCCGTGTGTGCGTGCCTATGACTGTGGACAGCATAACTCAAAATGTGTAGTTAAAACATCAAACTTGTTATTTAAGTTAATATCTTCCAAAGATGCGACTCGAGTATTTTGAAGAAACTTTACTTTGAATATTTTTCGAAAGTGCTGGTAAGTTTCAAAAATGGCTCCTATGGTTCTGAGTAAAATAGCAATGTTTAAGTAATTCGTGATAAGTAAAATGTACATCTTGAATTTTCTTGGAGTAGTCTCTGAATTCTTCATTATGAATGAATTTTGCACAACTGGTAAACCCTAAGAGACAGACGAAAACCCAACACATAAACAAACATATAGATCCTATTAAAGTACACGGTTATCAAATACCTGCATTTTTTACTTTCTCTACACGCATAGTGTATAGAGAAGGTGTTGTATTGCAGCTAAAAACTCGATATCGAGATTTCGCCGGAAATACATGTTTTGAGACTCCCTGAATCCAAAAAAAAGCATTTTTAGAAAAATGTCCGTGTGTGTGTCTAAGAGTACGTGTATGTGTCTGTGGGCAGCATAACTCAAAAACGAAAGGACCGTTAAAACCCAAACTTGGTATTTAAGATTGGTATCTTCAAAGGATGCGACACGAAGATTTTCAAGAAAATCCCTCCACCCCAAACTGCCCTTTACATGGAAAACATTTAAAAAATTTGACTTTCTTAAAAATGGCTCTAACGATTTTGATTAAAATATCGTATATTAAAGATATTTACCTGACAAATAAAATGTATATCTTGAATTTTCTGGGAATAGCCTCTAAAGAGTACTTTATTCTGGATGAATTTTACAGAATTTTGCCTAACTGCTAAACCGTAAGAGATGGACAAAAACTTACTAAACGAAAAATGTAGAGCACGTTAAAACACACAGTTTATGTTATGTACATGAGACATTCCTTGTTTTTGGTTTCTGCTTTGAAAAATATAGTTTTCTCAATCAGGAATTTGTCACCGGCTGTCCATACAAACAAAGGAACTTCATTGACACACCAACCAGCCTTTGACTATCACTTTAACCTATGGTACTCCCTTATTTCGCTTCTACTTACAAGGAAGCACGTAATAAGACTATTTCTGCTAATTAATGTTTTCCGATTAGCATGAAGTAAATGGAAGCATAAGTTTTTTAAGAATAATTTGTTGCAGAGATGTAGAGAAAGTCATGTGAATGTAACACATAAGATTTTTATGAAATAGTATCCTAGAAAACGGGTGTATTGTATGGTAATTAAATGAATGTAGAGCTCGAGGCAAGGGGAGGACAGATAAATGTTGATTTTGTATAGATACCCAAAAGTTCCAACTATTTGGAAGCCGGCCCCGGTAACCGTGGTCGTTGGCGCGTTTGGCGATGACATTCTGCCGCAAAAGGGTTTCGGGTTCGAATCCCGCTATGTGCACGGATGTTTGGTGTTTTGTGTTTGTGTGCTATATAATTCATTCTGTCCTTATGGTCAAGTGGTTACGTCTGTAACAAAATCTGATGTGCTCCACTCACCTGACTTTTTCTACATCTCTATAACAAATTATTGCAAATATACTTATTCTATCTATTTCATGCTAATCAAGATAAACATTAGCAGAAACGGTCTTATTATTTAGTTCCTTTCAGGAGTACATTAGGCTAAACCGACAGTCAAATATTTTAAAATGTGGTTGCTAAGGGATTGAAGTCCGTTTATTTGTGTGGCCGGGAGTTGAAAAGTTCCTGTATGAGAAAAGTTCCAAGTATTTTAAAACTGAAACCAATAACAAGGAATACCTCGAAAACGACCAACTCCACGAAAAAATGTATATAGCATATATTTTATTATTATTATGTATAACATTTATTATTTTTACTATTTAATAGTGTGTTTTAATGAACTCTATATTTTGTGTGTGTAAATTTTTGTCTATCCCTTAGGTTTACCAGTTATGCAATATTAAAAAAAATTCAATACACATTTTATTCGTCATGTAAATATCTTAAACCTAAGAGATTGTCATCAAAATCGTTAGATCTATTTTTGAAAAAATCAAAACTTTCGAAATTTTTTTCCATGTAAAGAGTAGTTGGGGGTGGAGGGATTTTCCTCAAAATCTTCGTTTCGCATCCTTGTGAAATACTGAACTTATATATCAAGTTTGTTATTTAACGTACTTTTCGTTTTTGAGAAATGCTACCCACAGACACACACCTTTTTCTAAAAATCCTTTTTTTTTTTTTTTATTCAGTGGGTCCCAAAACATATATTTCCATTGAAATCTCGGTATCGGTTTTGGGTGCACTACAGTACCTTCCCTATACACTGTATTAATTATATCGCCAACAAAGTAAGCAGAGGTATATTTATGTTACGTGTTTTAAAAAATCATGTGTGTTCCAATGTTTTATCATCAGTTTATTATGGACAAATTCATAGCCATTTGAGTTATGGTATTTTATTTTGGGGGAGCCATGCTTTAGCTAAAAAATACTTTTATTACAGAAAAAGACAATTCGAATTTTATGTGGTGTAGCCCACAGAACTCATTGTAAACCTTTATTTGTTAAGTTGGGTGTTAACTTCATTGTTTGTGTTCCACTGCCTGTTATTGGCTAAGAAAAATAGTCATAAATACAATCTATGTTCCGAAATTCATTTTCATCACACAAGAACTAGTTCCAATATTTACGTAAATATAGTAAGATACAAAATTCCTTTGAGACAATATCATTGCATCTATTTAACAAACTCAGCAACAGCACTAAAGCTCTCTCCATTGAATCTTTTAAGAGGTCAGTGAAGCGCACTTTGATTTTAAATCCATTTTATTGTTTGGATGAATTTTATAATACTGCCAATTGTTTTTGATCTTGCTTGTATTTGACGTTCCTACACAATGCACTTTGTTCTGGCAAATAAACTTATCTATTTATCTATGTACATAGTACGTGTAGAGAAAGTAAACATCTGTAATGTAAACACTTTTCCATTTTTTGATAAATTATAATAAAATTCAACTGCTAGTGCCCTTTATTGCCAAGTAAATATAATTTTTGGAAGAATAGTTTATCATAAGAATGGAGAAAGTCATATGAGTATAACAGAAAGGTTTCATGAAATTTTGGTGTGATATTGGTGAGCTATATCAGAGCCCCATTAATTCTGTAAAAACGAAATTTATGTGAATCCCAGTTTATTAAGGGCATAGGAATGTATTCATTTTCTAAACGCCCACAGTACCGAAAATATCTTGATTTATAGGTGTTTTAATTGCAACCGGATATTGGAATAGCCTTCCCCCCCTATAATCTTTGCCCTTTCCAGGAATGACCTTTATCAACACTCGGGTTATTGTAACCTTTCGCATTTGCAGGCACACAGTGAGTCGTTTGTCAAAACACGCCCACTTCCACAATCTGAAAAGTGATTCTATGAATTATATTGAACGCTGTCCGTCAAATGGGGTAAAATCTGTTTCCTAATTTATAACTGCGTCCAAAATTAACAGTGAAGCGTGAACCCTTCTCATCCCAAGGGACGTTATATCAATGGGACCGAATGGGCTTTGGGATATAAAAATGTGTTACATTTACACGACTTTCTCTACAAAGTATTTTTACAAAAATCTTATGTGTTCCATTCACACAACTTTTTCTATATCTCTGCAACAAATTATTGATAAAAAGCTTATTGTTCTATTTACTTAATGCTAATCGAAAAAAATAGAAGAAATATCCTTATTACTTGCTTCCTTGTAAGTAGAAGCGAAATAAGAGCGTACCATACGTTAAAGTGATAGTCAAAAGGTGGCTGCTATGTGACTGAAGTTCTTTGTTTGTACGGAGAAGAGTTGACAAATTCCTATATGAGAAAAGTATAAGTTTTTGAAAGCTGAAACCAAACACAAGGAATATCTAAAAAACGATCAACGATCCACGAAAAAAATGCATATAACTTAAATTGTGTGTTTTAACGTGCTGTACATTTTTGTGTGGTAAGTTTTTGTCCATCTCTTATGGATTAGCAGTTATGCAAAACTCCGTAAAATTTCTCCAGAATAAAGTAGTCTTCAGAGGCTATTCCTAGAAAATTCAAGATATACATTTTATTTTTCAGGTAAATATCTTTAATATACGTTGTTTTAATCAAAATCGTTAGAGCCATTTTTGAGAAAATAAAGAATTTCGAAAAAGATCAATGTAAAGGGTAGTTTGGGGTGGGGGGATTTTCCTTAAAATCTTCGTGTCGCATCCCTGGAAGATACTAAACTTAAATACCAAGTTTGGTATCTGACCGACTTTTCGATTTTGAGTTATCGTGTTCACAAACACACGGACACACACACGGACCTTTTTCTGAAAATGCTTTTTTTGTATACAGGGGATTCTAAAACATATATTTCCGGTGAAATCTCGTTATCAAACTTTTGAGTGGAGTGCAATACCCTCTATACACTATGTACATAGTACGTGTAGAGGAAGTAAAAAGGGACAGGGAAAACTTGGGCAAAATTACAGGAAATCTGGAAAAACTTCAACAATAAACCAAGGAAAGAAGCTTGAGCCATGAGCTTTTAGCTGAATAAGAATACTTCCAACAAGTGACCATCAATTCAAACCATCTTCTTGTATGCCAAAGTCTGGATGAAAATTCAAAGAATCAAGGAGATATTTGAAAATTGTATTGGGAAACCACAACACTCCTGAGCTGGCTCTTTAATATTTAATGTGAAACTGTTATTTTCCAATGTTTACTTTTTCTACACGTGCTATATACACAGAGTATAGAGAAGGCATTGCATTCTATCCAAAAATGCGAATCTGAGATTTCATCGGAAATAGACGTTTTAGGGTCCCCTGTATCCAAAAAAATCTGATGTGCTCCATTCACATGACTTTCCTTACATCTCTGTAACAAATTATTGTTGATAAGCTCATTCTTCTGTCTATTTCATGCTAAAATATTCGTAGAATTGGTCTTTTTACTTAGTTTCTTGTAAGTAGAAGGGAAGTAAGGGAATACACTAAGTTAAACCGACAGTCAAATGTTTTAAACTGTAGGCTGCTATGGGATTGAAATCCGTTTCTTTGCGTGTCCAAGCATTGACAACTTCCCGTATGAGCAAAGCTTCTATTTAAAACTGAAAACATTAACAAGGAAAATTTTGAAAACGGCCAACTCAACAAAAGATTTATGACATAAATTGTGTGTTCTATCCAGATTTATATTTTTATCTCTTACGGTTTACCAGTTGTGTAAAGCTCAATCAATATCATCCAAAATGAAGAGATCTTCAGAGGCTATTCCTAGAAATTTCAAGTTATACATTTTATCTGTCATTTATATATCATAAGTATAAGAGATTTTGGTCAAAATCGTTAGAGGCATTTTTGAGAAAATCAACATTTTCGAAAATCTTTCAATGTAAAGGGTAGTTGGGGTGGGGAGATTTTCTTGAAAAGCTTCGTGTAGCTTCTACATCCTTGGTAGATAGTGAACTTAAATAAAACATTTGGTTTTTGAGCTATGCTGCCCACAGACAAGACACTCATACGGATCTTTTTCTAACAATGATCTATCTGTCAGTTTTTGCATAACTAATAGACGGTAAGAGATAGACAAAAACGTATTGCAAACAATATGTTGATCTCGTTGAAACACGCAATTTGTCATATACATTTTTTTCGTGGAGTTGACACTTTTTAAGATATTCCTTGTTATTGAATTCATCTTTCAAATACTTGAAACTTTTCACATACGGGATTTCTCAACTCCTGACAATGCAAAAAAGCTGATTTCATCCATATGGCAACCAGCTTTTAAAAGATGTTGACTGTCGTTTTAGCCTAGTGTATTCTATTGTTTCGCTTCTACTTACAAGAAAGCATTTCTGGTAATGCTGAATTAGTATGAAGTAGATTGAAGAATAAGCTTTCTAACAATAATTTGTAGATTAGAGATGTAGAGAAAGTCATGTGAATGGAACACATCAGATTTTTCTGGTTTGTAATGAACTGCTATTTTGTTTTGGATTCAGTTCTTAATAAAGTTACATGTTACAACAACACAACATATTCAAACATATTTTCCGCAGAGCAGCTACTGGATTTGTCCCATTTGACTGTATACTGATGTACCTATAAGTCACTGCTATATTGCTATTAGGAATGGACACGTATTTATCAAAGCGCCACATTGAAGCTGCCCCATTTGACTGTATACTGAAGTTTTTGGGTACACATTGATCTTTACTAGAGAGCCCCATTTGACTGTACACTGACGATGTTTTCTGGCATACATCTGTATCTAACGGTATGTTATCGGAAATACACCATCATACTGAGCTTTGGCAGACTTTGATCTACATACTGCTTGCACTCAGATGAATTACAAACAGTCTTTTGTTTTACGTTGTCATACGTCATATCTCTCTCTGGCACTCAACACAGTGCTTCTCAAATAAATATTTCTTTTTCTTCTCAAGGCTCCTTCCTCTAGTGCTATTTTTCTATGTTGCTTTTTTTTTTTTTTTTTTTCTTCTTCTCAGCTATGTCCCCCATTTATCATGGCAGTTTTTGCCTGGTGCTAATCTACAGTAGCAGAGAGCACGCTCTTTCGACTGTTTCATTGCAGAGCTCAACCTGCGTCATGCCTACAGGGTCCTACAGATCTTCCATATGCTCTCTTTCAAGGCTATTGGGCGTTGCATGTTTACAAACCTGCAGCTTAAGAGTCATTATCGTTATTTATTTCGATGGAGATTTCATTATTAATGCAAGTTTTTTGGTAGGCTTCCAACTTTCCACCGAAAAACAAAAACTGTTCACGTTTATACTTCTTTCATCTTCCTCTTACAAAAGGACGGCAGAAATTTGTATTACGTGTTATAAGCATTAGATTCAGCCTCAGGGCTGAAGCACGTTTTGTGCCCAGCCGCCATATTGCGGCACTACATACAACCATATGCAGCATCTGTCAAATTAATACTTTTTCCTAGTTTTTGAAGTAAAAACAAAGGATAATGGAAAGGGAGAGATCTCTAGTTTAAAGAATATTTAACACAATCACATTTTTTGGGCTGTCAGAGATTATTTATAAATTGGTATTATTGTGGTAAACATCGCGGCAAGGTAATAACTTAATTTTGTTCTAACTTCTTGGTCTAAAATCACTGTTATAGGCTGTACCATACATTAAAACATCGGTTTAAAGCTTTAGTAGAATGTGTGATATTAATCAAGAATGTCTGTCGAGGAATATTGCGATAATTACCATTGAATTCCGAGTCCAAAGAACACGTCCCCTAATCTCACGGTTCTGTTGATAATGTATAACATATTACACTAAGTATACCACAGAAAAATCACTTAAATAAGTACACTAACCTGTGTATTAAAACGCAGTTTCCTTTCCTTGTTTATGCTTTTGCTATTCGAGAAACCACAACCAACATCACACACGTATTGACCATTACACTGGTGTAAAACTTAGTCTAAACTTAATTCAACAAACAACACCACAAAATCTTATTTTTAGCTGCACATTTAGCCCACACAAGGCGTATTCACCTCAAAAATGTAGTTCCTAAATATGGCGACTTGGCAAAGACGTACTTCACCAGCTACAATGCATAAGGATGGGGCATTTTCGATCTAATCTCTCTATATCAGTATATTCAACAAACTATTTGTTAGTTTCTCCACCTCTAACTTAACATAAAATACTGCATTCAACTAAAGTATTTTATATGGAGATAAATGCAAGTTTTGAGGACATTAAAATAAAATAAAAGAAACATATAAGGCGTTTTTAGAAAAAGAACAACGCATCACTCATGATTTTCTCCATCCATTATATCTTCGCAAAACATCTTTGTGTTACAGTATTCATATAAAACGTGTAAGTCTATCCTCGTTACTTTACTCATTAGCAATAATGTAAAATTAAGCAACGTGGACTTGTTTGATATATAGTACGAAAACAACTATAGGTACGCATATAGTGAGTTAGTTTTTACTTTCTCTACACGTACTATGTGCATAGTGATTAGAGAAGGTATTATAGAGCACCCAAAAGATCGATACCGAGATTTCACCGGAAATATATGTTTTGAGACCCCCTGAATCCAACAAAAAAAAATTTAGAAACATGTCAATGTGAGTCTGTGTGTGTGTCCGTGGGCAGCATAGCTCAAAAACGAAAAACTTGGTGTTTAGGTTTGGTATCTTCCAAGGATGCGACACGAAGATTTTCAAGAAAATCCCCCCACCTCCAACCACTCTTTACATGGAATTTTTTTTCGAAAATTTTGATTTTCTCAAAAATGGCTCTAACGATTTTGATTAAAATGTCACATATTAAAGATATTTACACGACAAATAAAATGTTTATCTTGAATTTTCTGGGAATAGCCTCGGAAGATTACTTTATTCTGGATCAATTTTACGGAACTATGCATAACTGCTAAACTGTAAGAGATGGACAAAAACTTACCATACAGAAAATGTAGAGCACATTAAAACACACAATTTATGATACATACATTTTTTCGTGGAGTTGATCGTTTTTAAGATATTCCTTGTTTTCAGTTTCAGCTTTGAAAAAATTACTTTTCTCATACAGGAATGTGTCAACTCGTGTCCTTACAAACAAAGGAACTTCAGTCACATAGTAACCAGCTTTTGACTATCACTTTAACCTATGGTACTGTCTTATTTCGCTTCTGCTTACAAGGAAGCAAGTAATAAGACTATTTCTACTAATTGTTTCTCAATTAGCATGAAGTAAATAGCAGCCTAAGCTTTTTAACAATAATTTGTTGCAGAGAAAGTCATGTGAATGGAACACACCACATTTTTGTTACGTATGAACTTATATAAGTGGGAAAAAAATAGGATACTTGATACATGTGCCTTTGATTTTATTGGTGGTGGGAGGGGGGGGCTAACAGTCCTTTAACCTGATTGGTCATAGCAGGGGAGGGTTACTCACCCTAAGCGAGATTCGAACTTGCGACTTCTTGAATGTCAGGTAGACATGCTACACCCCACACTACCGAGGTGGACCTTGACAATTTTACCACGGAAAACTGATGTGTTCCATTCACATGACTTTCTCTATATCACTGCAACAAATTATTCTATTAACTTCATCTAATCGACAAAAAATTAGCAGAAATAGTCTTATTACTTGTTTCCTTATTAGTAGGAGCGAAATAAGGCAGTACCATAGGTTAAAGTGATAGTCAAAAGCTGGTTGCTATGTGACTGAAGTTCCTTTGTTTATATGGACACGAGTTGACGAATTCCTGTATGAGAAAAGTATAAGTTTTTTATAGCTGAAACCAAAAACAAGGAATATCTCAAAAACAATCAACTCCACGAAAAAAAACGTACATAACATAAATTGTGTGTTTTAAAGCGCTCTACATTTGTTGCGTGGTAAGTTTTTGTCCATCTCTTACGGTTTAGCAGTTATGCGGAGATTCCGTAAAATTGACCCAGAAACAAGCAGTCTTCAGAGGCTATTCCCAGAAAATTCAAACTAATCATTTTATTTATCAGGTAAATATCTTTAATATACGATATTTTAATCAAAATCGTTAGAGGCATTTTTTTTAAAAAATAAAAAATTTCGAAAAAAGTTCCATGTAAAGGGTAGTTTGGGGTGGGGGGATTTTTCTCAAAATCTTCGTGTCGCATCCCAGGAAGATACTAAACTTAAATACCAAGTTTGGTATTTTACCTACTTTTCGTTTTTGAGTTATCGTGTTCACAGACACACTGACACACACACACACACCACACACACACACACACACACACACACACACACACACACAAATGGGCCTTTTTCTGAAAATACATTTTTTGGATACACGGGACCCTAAAATATATATTTCCGGTGAAATCTTGGTATCGAATTTTTTGGTGGAGTGCAATACCTTCTCTATACACTTTGTACATAGTACGTATAGAGGAATTAATAACAAATATTTCGAAAATGGCTAATGCTAAAGAAAAAGTTATTTCACATTAATTCAGTATTTCGTAGCTTATAATACATTTGTGTCTACTTCTGAAACATACCAGTTGTACACAAATTAAACACAGTTCATTAAGAAAAATAAAACATCACAGAAAATTCAAGATACACAATTTGTTAGTCATGGAGATACCTTAAACTTGCGTTATTGTAATAAAAATAGATTGAACAAAACATGAATATTTGTTCAGTAAAATGTAGATGGGAACTTTCTTGATAAACCTCGGCTGGCAGCACTGTCTGAGCAGGTTCATGGTGGTAGCATGCTTGCCTCACGTTCTGGAGGTCCCGAGTTCGAATCTTGATTTGCAGGTTACCCGAATAAGATGTTTGCCTCGGGGTTTTCAGTTATTCCGTGAAGACGAATGTTGAGCGGCTTTAGAACCTAGAACCTCGGGCTTATGTGAGCGTAATCAATTCTATTTCATCCGCAGTCCGATGCCACCTTTCAGGTAAAAGGACGTTAAACTACTCCAAAATGTGTCCGGTTTAAGTATGGAATTTTTCCTATTTTTCCTATTTCCTATTATAACCAAATATATTTGGTCAAGCTCCTCCCTATATGTGTAATTCTCCCCAATGTTGGATTTTTTACTTTCTCTAGCACGTATGTAGATGCAATGTACATAGTAGCTGGAGAAGGTATTGTATTCCACTCAAAAATTCGATGTCGAGCTTTCACCGAAACTATATGTTTTGAGGTCACCTGTGTCTGAAAAAAATTTAAAAAAAAAGGTCGTGTGTGTGGACAGCATAGTCCAAAAACGAAAAAACCGTTAAATACTAAACTTGACATTTATGTTTAGTAGCTTCTAAGGATGCGACTCGAAGGTTTTTCAAAAACATCCCTCCACTACAAACTACCCATGCATTAAAGTTTTTGTTTTCTCAAAAATGGCTTTAAGGATTTTGATTAAAATATTTTACATGAAAGATATTTACAACAAAAATAAAATGCATATTTTGAATTTTCTGGGATGAGTTTTGCAGAATTTTTCATAACGTTTAAACCGTAAGAAAAAAAATTAGTACACAAACGCGTAGTTCTCGATAAAACTCTAAAACGAATCGAACCTCAATTGTTTCATATAACGATTAGCTTTTAAAAGATTTTAGTATCGCTTTAGCCTAGTTATTCCCCTTCTACTTAAGGGAACTAAGTAATAAGGACTATTTCTGCTAACGTTTATCTCGTTTAGCATGAAGTAGATAGAAGAATAAGCTTTTTAACAATAATTGTTTTTGTTTTCTCACAGAAACCGTGTGTAGGACAGGAGTTGGATTGGTAGAGTCAGAAAAATTCCATGTTATGTCAGTATGTTGCATGGTAGCTCAGTGGTAGAGCATCCACTTATAGACCGGGGAATCCGTGGTTCAAACCCTTTTGTAAGAATAGTTTGTATTTTGAACAGCTAGACAAAGCAAGGTGAATGGAATACATCAGATTTTTTTCCCTAAGCAACTTCAAATGAAAACACCACAGTTTCAGAAAGTATTTGATTGACGAATTCAATGCATGTTTTGAAATCCTGCAAAATACTTTAGTTTGCAAGTGTTTTTCAGTACCTATTTAGAAAAAGAGAAGGGGGGAAAAACTTATCAGGAAGATTAGAGAATTCATTCAAATATACAATCTTATGTTAATATTAAACATTTCCAAAGGTTTTGCTGCTAAACACTTTTTCCCAGTCAAACACGGAATAAATGGTGAATAAAACGTGCTAGAAATTGTGTGTTTTTCTTCCTCCTCCTTTGCTTGATTTCATTTACTGACAAATACGGAATTATGATGCAAACAACCGTCTTGTTTCCGCATGTAGCCAAGTGTGTGTTGCCTAACCTCAACCTATTTCAAGGTAATGACGTAAATACGATTGAAAATTGACGTTTGACTATTTACCTAGTATATAGAGGAAGTAAGTAATCGATTCCATCAATAAAATTAGATGTCCACATTTTATCAGAAATACATGTTTTGAGGTCCTTTGAACCCAAAATGTTTTAGAAAACGTTCCTGTGTGTGTAAATGCGTTTTATAGATCTGAATTTTCAAGTACTTGTTACTTTCTCTATACGTACTCTGTTTTGGAAAAAGGTTCGTTGTGTATGTCTGTGTGGACAGCATAACTTAAAAACGAAAAGACCGTTGAATTCCAAACTTGGTATTTAAGTTTGGTATCTTCCAAGGATGTGACACGAAGATTTTCAAGAAAATCCCCCTATCCCTAACTACCCTTTACATGGAACATTTTTCGAGCTTTTTTATTTTCTCAAAAATGACTCTAACGATTTTGATTAAAATATCGTATATTAAAGATATTTACCTGACAAATAAAATGTATATGTTGAATTTTCTGGGAATAGCCTCTTAAGACTATTTTACTCTTGATGAATTTTACGGAATTTTGCATAACTGCTAAACCGTAAGAGATGGACAAAAGCTTACTACACAAAAATGTGGAGCACGTTATAAGACACAATTTATGTTGTATACATTTTTTCGTGGAGTTGATCGTTTTTGAGATATTCCTTGTCATTAATTTCAACTTTAAAAAACTTGTACTTTTCTCATACAGGAATTGGTCAACTTCTGTCCATACAAACAAAGGAACTTCAGTCACATAGTAACCAGCTTTTGACTATCACTTTAACATATGGTACTTCCTTATTTCCCTTCTACTTACAAGGAAGCAAGTAATAAAACTATTTCTGCCATTTTTTTCTCGATTAACATGAAGTAAATAGAAGCTTAAGATTTCCAACAATAATTTGTTGCAGAGATATGGAGAAAGTCATGTGAATAGAACACACATTTTTTCCCTTTGTGGTGACGCAAAGAGCTTGGAATTGCAAAGCCATCGCATTAATACAAGTATTTAAAGATCCGACTATCGCTTTAACTACTGTTTCAAACAAGGAAATGTGTAAATGCGAATTGGATGTTTATCTGGATTATCAAAGAAGTAGCTACATTAACAAAGTTTTTAAAGATGCATTTACAGGAGCTTGAGAACAGAAAGTAATAAGAAAATAAAGATTTTCTCCTCTCATCTGATAAACCACTTTGCAAGTTTGCGATTCCTTCTTTATTCTTTCCTTGCAGGAGTTTGTTCTGCGTCTCATAAACATTTGGATGTCGTTTCCATATGCTGTACTTCTGTATATAAAATTAAAATCATTCTGTATAGTCATCTTAATCGATGTTTAGAGAAAATTCATGAGGTGTATTTTACAATCTTTTACGGTATTTGACAGTATTATGTATTCAACATAGAAATGCTGAATTTTGACATAATGCTTCGGAAATTATTATTAGTATACGATGGTTCCACCACTTGGCATTACTTCAATACATGTGCACTTTTGTTATTTCGTCATTAGAGGAGCATTGAAGCTACTTACTGGTCTGTTATAAACGTTTAGGGCCCTAAGCTGCAAAGCGAAGCTCAACGTGGAGGACCCTAAGCGTAGTCGAGGGATCTGTGAAGCTAAAACCCCAATGATCCCAGAAATAAGTAAAAATTTCGGCAATCTGGCAACTTTCACATCTGAACAACTTTATGTTTTTAACACTTTCAAGAATGGATCGTCAGTAAAAGCCTTACGACAGTTTGTGTGTGTGCGTGCGTGTGTATGTGTGTGTGTGCGTGCGCATGTCCGTATGTATGGTGGAACCATTGTATAGCTTTACCCGGAAATTGTACATCAGTATTCTGGTAAATTTATAGTTCCTTCCATAAAACATCTGATGTGTTCCATTCTATCTGTTCTCCAAACAAACTATTCTTACAAAATATTAATCAGGCTAAATGAGATAAACATTAACACAACTGGTCTTACCATTTAGTTCCTTATAAGCGGAAAAGTAATAAGGGAAAATACGGGCTGAAGCGACAGCCAAATCTTTTAAAAGTCGATCGATATGTATACCACTGAAGTTCGGTTCGCCTTGCATTCCTAGAAAAATGAAACGAGAGGTGACCTCGTTTGAGAAGATGCACAGTTAAAAATTGAAAGTAGCAACAAGGAATATCTCGGAAAAGGTCAACACTACAAGAAAAACGTATATGACATGAATTTTGTGCTTTAACGCGAAATGTTTGTATGGTAAGTTTTTATGTGCCTCCTACGGTTTACCAGTTTTGCAAAATACAACAAAATTCATTCAGAAAAAGAGGTCTTCAGAGGCTATTCCCAGGAAATTGAAGATATACAGTTTATTTGCCATGTAAATATCTTTAATATACAGTATTTTACTCAAACTTTTTGGTATTTAACGGCCTCCTAGTTTTTTTTTAATTATTTATTTTGACGACCAGCAAAAGCTATACATGCCTTATAATAACAACATAAAATAGCAAGTAAATAGCATTGATATGGGTCACATGACACCATTAACACATGTACATGGTCTGAAAAGTATAGAGGTTAAAAGAAATTACAATGACTAAGATGAAGTTTATAACAAGCTTAGAAATACAAATTTCAGGTAAACTCAAAAATTGAAATAAAAATAATATTAACAAGATAGAAATAATATTAACGCTCTTAGTTTTTGATCTAAGTTGTCCACAGTCACATAGAACCTTTTTCTAAAAATGTTTTGTTTTTGGACTCTGGGAACCGCAAAACGTAACTTCCGGTGAAATTTCGGTATCGAATTTTTGGAAAAATGTAAATCGCGTGTTATTTATCAACGCTCT
This sequence comes from Hymenopus coronatus, assembly GCA_030762935.1. Taxonomy (NCBI): domain Eukaryota; kingdom Metazoa; phylum Arthropoda; class Insecta; order Mantodea; family Hymenopodidae; genus Hymenopus; species Hymenopus coronatus. The sequence goes on from CM060888.1 coordinate 18,467,404, forward strand.
TTAACTACTGTGGTTCTCAGCGTCCCATTCTATACTGGGTGTTAAAGACCGCTTAATTTTGCTCAGAGGCCTCTCTATCACGCTTGAGGTTCTTTTACGTGCCGTAAATCTACGACACGGGACCAGCGGCTTTACTTCCCTTCCGGAGGAAGCCATGCTAAGGATTTTTACACCCGAAAAAATCCATCGTCCTCCGCCAGGTTTGAACCCGCGACCTTGGGTGTATGAAGTCAGCATGGTAACCATTACACCACGGAGGGCGATGAATTTTTGGATGGAATACAATACTTTCTCTATACACTATGCATATAGTAAGTGTAGAGAAAGTAAAAATGAACAAAAATATTATACAAAACGCAAAATCTGCTAATAGAACATTGTTGTAACAATTATCCTCATTAATGATTCGGTTTACCATATTTTTATAGTAATACACTGCACATTATTTCGTCATAAATCTCTTCTCAAATTGGCCCTGTTTTCATTCAAAGGTTATAATGACTCATTCAAATATAGCATTTAAGAAAAGCATATCTTTTTCTGTAATTCAAGCAATGTTTTCACCCTTTTTTCGCATGTGAAAAAATAAACTTTAGATTAACACAGTCAGCAGTTATTTTTCCCACATTGATTAGTAGCAAAGTCAAATGTTGAAGGGTATAAATTGTCGTAATATGGAGCAAAAATGACTTTTTTGGGCAAAACTGAAGATGCAAGTGAAATATAAAGAGACATTTATTCGAGTGATTAAATTCGTGGCATTAACTAGGAAATGCAGCAAAAACAATGTATTTGAGTTCAAAGATTTTGTTAATATTTTCAAGTTTTATTCAGTTTTTTTGTTTCTTTCTGCAAAACGCATGTAATGTAGTGTTCGAATTCTTAGAGATTAGGAAACGAAATTTGTTGCAAAATTGTAAAAATTAGCAAACATCTAAAATGGATTATAATTTGTTCATAGAAAAGATTTAAAATCACACTTATTCATCATTTTCCGTGTGTTAGTGAATAGCTTTACTCAGATACAAAATATTGGAAAATACCGAAGTAAGCTTTAAATTCAGCCCTAAAGTTTTCAAAAAAAAAAAAAAATGTATCCGCTGCTCCAAAGCTCCCTCTGCATTGTTTTATTATTGAAAATGACTTTTAATTTTCATTAAACTACCATATGTTGAAGAAACTTGGATAGTTAATAAAATATATTCTTAATTTTCTGGGTATGGTCTGTAGAGTCCTCTATATTTAAACGAATTTCATATAGTTTTAAATAAGTTGTAAACAATGGACAAAAAATGTAGATGTCTTTAAAATACATCTCTCTTCTGGTTTGTGTGGATTACCATTTTATAGACATTCATTGTTCTTGTTTTGATTTCCCAATACTTATTAACGTGCTTTTGCTACTAGTGGTCTCATGACAAGCATATGCAATTTCAATGCCAGCATTAATGACCCGCTTTTAATTATTTTACTTCAGTTTCTTCCATTTCTCTTGTGCCTACAAGAAATTTGTAATGAAACTATTTCTGCAATAGTCTATCTCAACTAACATGTATTACATAGAAAAAAATCTGATATATTCTATTCACATGACTTTCTCTACATCTCTGCAACAAAGTATTGTTATTCACTTCATGTAAATTGAGAAAAAATTAGCAGAAATAGTCTTATTACTTGCTTCCTTGTAAGTAGAAGCGAAATAAGGGAGTACCATAGGTTAAAGTGATAGTTAAAAGCTGGTTGCTATGTGACTTTAGTTCCTTTGTATGTACACGAGTTTTTTAAAGCTGAAACCAAAAACAAGGAATATCTCAAAAACGACCAATTCCACGAAAAAAATTAATATAACTTAAATTGTGTATTTTAAAGTGTTTTTTATTTTTTGTGGGGCAAGTTTTTGTCTATCTCTTACAGTTTAGCAGTTATGCAAAATTCCTTATAATTCATCCAGAATAAAGTAGTCTTCAGAGGTTATTCCCAAAAAATTCAGGATATACATTTTATTTGTCAAGTAAATATCTTTAATATAGGATATTTGAATCAAAATCGTTAGAGCAATTTTTGAGGAAATCAAACTTTTCGAAAAACGCTCCATGTAAAGGGTAGTTTGGGGGTGGGGGAATTTTCTTGGAAATGTTCGTGTAGCATCTTTAGAAGATACCAAACTTAAATACCAAGAACATTTTTCTAAAAATGCTTTTTTTTTATTCAGGGGGATCCAAAATATATATTTCCGGTGATATCTCCGTATGAAATTTTTGGGTGCATAAGTAATAATATTTCGTAAGAATAGTTTGTAGAAACAAGGTTGTAAAAGCTGTGTCTGTTACACCTGAGGTGCTGGCAATGGATCGAGTCGGTTTCTTGCAGCACGAAATGAACTACGACATTCCTAGCAAGTCATTTGGCCAATCAAGGGCAGTGACGTAATATCCGGTACTTACGCGTCGCGACGGGTCCTCTGCTCCCAGAACTTGTCCCAGAAGGACGAGCGATGCTTGATCCTGAGGACGCTGGTGCTGAGCGTGCGGGGCAGCTTGTCTCGGGAGTTCTCGGCGCCGTTGTTGTCTGTCCCGGTGCGCTCCGAGGGGGCCGACATCCCGGACAGTAGCGACGGCGACGAGGAGATGGCCAGGGAGCCACCCCCTCGCAGCAAACCCTCGGTCTCCGTGTCGGACTCCAGCGCGACCAGTCTATCTCACATATCGCGGTAAACTGAGGGCTTCCAACACTGCTGGCTGCGCGGGAACTGCTCGGCGCATGCGCTCTGCTAGCGCCGCGCGGCGCTTCTTATCACCTGCTGCTACATTGTTGAAGTCCTCTACCCACTCTTAAATGCATTATTACATTTTCATATGCATTTCATGAAAAACTCATATATACGGGAAATTTGATTTTAACATTAACTACAATTCCTATTTTTCAGGGAGCTAACTTTTCACCCGGAGGTCCCGGGATCGATTCACGGCTGGGGTGACGAATTTTTCTTTAATCAGAATTATTCCTTACCCCTCACAGAGTCTGGAAGTATGCATGTGAGAGTAAATGTGCGTATGTTTAGTGATTAACCTTATGTTCTAAACCTACACTAATACAAATTTTTCCACAGGTCAATGACCATTGAAGTTAAAGGGGGCTACAAATGAAATAAAAGAAAAATCAAAGCAAAAATCCTATTTTATTTATTATGGATAGAAAAATTAGTATTGCACCCAAAAACTCGATTTCGAGATTTCACCGGAAATACACGTTTTGGGGTCCCTGAATCCAAACAAAGCATTTTTAGAGAAAAGTTAATGTGTGTTTGTGTGTCTGCGGGCAGCATAGCTCAAAAACGAAAAGTCCATTAAATACCATGGAGTTGATTGTTTTAGAGATATTTCTTGTTTTTTTCTCAGCTATAAAGACTTATACTTTTCTCATACAGGTCTTTGTGAACTCGTGTCCATACAAACAAAGGAACTTCAGTCGCAGAGCAACCAGCTTTTGACTATCACTTTAACCTATGGTACCCCCTTATTTCGCTTCTACTAACAAGGAAGCAAGTAATAACACTATTGCTGCTAATTTTTGCTCCATTAGATGAAGTAAATAGAATAATTTGTTGCAGTGATATAGAGAAAGTCATGTGAATGGAACACATCAAATTTGAGATATTCCTTGTTATTGGTTTCCGTTTTAAAATACTTATACTCTTCTGATACGGGAATTGGCCAGCGCTTGCCATGAGACAAATAAGGAACTTCAGTCACATAGCAACCAGTTTTAAAACATTTGACAATCCCCTGAGCCTTGTGCATTCCCCTTCTACTTACAAGAGAGCAAGTAAAAGGCACATTTCTGCTATTTGTTTCTCAATTAGTGTGAAGTAAATAGAAGAATAAGCTTTTAATCAATAATTTGTTCCAGATATGGAGAGAAAGTCATGTGAATGGAATATATCAGTTTTGTTTTATCTTTTTGATTTTATGAATATTATACCTTCTATGAAATTTGAATAAAATTGCGCAAAATTTACAAATAATTTTATTCCATAATAAAATAATATAAATTCTAACTTTGTGGAAATGTATTGTTTTTCTTCTTTGACGACATTTAACTACCAATTAACTGAAGCTTTAAATTTGCACGCACATGCTTATTAAACAGGCAGTTCCAGCTTTAAATCTGGTTTTCTAACAAACTTTTCCCAACGATGCAGTTGTTAACTAATTTATTTAAAAATCTGATGTGTTCCATTCACATGACTTTCTCTGCATCTCTGCATCTCTGCAACAAATTATTGTTAAATAGCTTGCTTCTTTGTAAGTGGAGGCGAAATAAGGGACTATCATGGGTTAAAGTGATAGTCAAAAGCTGGTTGGTATGTGACTGAAGTTCCTTTGTTTGTATGGACAGGAGTTCATATGTGAGAAAAGTATACGTTTTTCTAAGTTGAAACTAAAAACAAGGAATTATCTTAAAAACGATACACTCCACGAAAAAATAATGTATATAACATTTGTCCTGTAAGTTTTTTATCCATCCCTTACGGTTTATGCAGTAATGCAAAACTCCGTAAAATTCATCCAGAATAAGCTTGTCTTCAGAGGCTATTCCCAGAAAATTCAAGATATACATTTTATTTGTCATGTAAATATCTTTAATATACGATATTTGAACCAAAATCGTGAGAGCCATTTTTGAGAAAGTCAAAATTTTCGAAAAATATCATGTAAAGGGTAGTTGGAGGTGGGTGGATTTTCTTGAAAATCTTCCTGTTGCATCCTTGCAAGATACCAAACTTAAATACCAAGCTGCTATTAAACGGACTTTTCGTTTTTAAGCTATGTTGTCCACAAACAGACACACACACATGCACGCAGACACACGCATAGGTACATACGGCCCTTTTTCTAGAATTTTTTTTTTTTGAATTCAGGAGGTCCCAAAATATATATTGCTGGTAAAATCTGGGAATTAAATTTTTAGGTGCAACTTTCTCTATACACTATGTATATAGTTCGTGTATTGAAAGTAAACTTATGTAAGGTGCATTTAAAATAACTGGGTATAGCACATACGAACATATCGAAAAACTAGTCTAGGTAAATATATAGATATATTAATATAAAAGGCATTGCAATACGTCAGAGCTTATAAACGGTAATAATATCTTGCTTTTTATGCATATTAATAAGTATATTTTCGCTACGATTGTTTCCCTGGTAATTTTTATCCCCTTGGGGTGGAGACGAAAGCTTTCTGTAGTCATTGCATATTCACAACGTTGTTTTGGAGATATTTATTGTGTTCGTTTGAACTTTCAACTTTACAAGAGCACTGAAAAGTTTTGGGAGCGTTCTTTGCTTTGTAATAAATTCCTTCAAAGAGTACCTATATAACATAGGTAGCAAGTATACGTTTTTTTTTTTTTTTTTTTTTTTTTGTTTTTTGTTTTTTTTAAACAAATAAGCTGTACGCTCGGACCTGTTAATAGAAACCATTTCATGAAAATAAGCAGCTAAGTGTATTACTGTTAACACAAAAGCTTTTTATCCACTTTTGTAATAAGTAGTAATGCAACAAAACCTATACTTTATATTCCAATATCTGATGTGCTCCATTCACATGACTTTCTCTACATCTCTGTAACATATTATTGTTAATAAGCTTATTCTTCTATTTAATGCTAAAACATTAGCAGAAGCGGTCTTATTACTTAGTTCCTTATAAGTAGAAGGGAAATAAGGGAATACTCTAAACTAAAACGATAGTCAAATGTTTTAAAATGTGGTTGCTATGGGATTGAAATCCGTTTCTTTGTGTGGCGAGCAGTTGACAAGTTCCCGTATGAGCAAAGTTTAAGTATTTTAAAACTGAAACCAATAACAAGGAATATCTCATAAACGGTCAACTCCGCGAAAAATTATGTACACAAAATTGTGTTTTATCGTGGTCTACATTTTTTGTGTAGTAAATGTCTTAAATGTAAGAGATTTTAATCATGATCGCCAGAGCCATTTTTGAAAAATTAGAATTTTATAAAACGTTCCATGTGAAGGGTAGGTAGTTGGGGTGGGGGGGATTTTCTTGAAAATCTTAGTGTCGCATCCTTTGAAGATACTGAACTTAAATACCAGACAATTTTCTAAAAATTGATTTTATTGTATTTAGGGGGTCCCAAAACATGTGTTTCCGGTGACATATCGGTATCGAACTTTTTGATGCATTACAATACCTTCTCTGTACACAATGTACATAGTAAGTGTAGAGAAAGTAAAGGTGCTTTGTTCGTACTTAGGGTACCCCAAAACATATTTCCGGTGACATCTTGACACCGCATTTTTGGGTGGAATGCAATACCTTCTCTAGCTACTATGTACGGGGCTAGAGAAAGTAACTATTGTGTTTCTGTGGAAGCGATTATTGTTACGTGTGCTGGCTTGATAAGCGACTGTCATATTGTTTTTGCAAAACCCCGATGATAACATGGCGTTGCAAATCCTCTAACGCTAACCATACATCGGAAATGACCACCCGACCTTGACAAGCCTCTCACGGTCACCATGGCAACGGTTTCGGTTGTGCTAGGTTTGCAATTTAACGTCCAAATACCATAGAGACCTACATCAAAGGGATCCATTACCCATGCCTATTGCACGCTAGTTCCAAATATTAGCATATGGAAAAAGCTGATGTGTTCCCTTCACATGACTTTCTCTACAGCTCCGCAACAAGTCATTGTTAAAAAGCTTCTATTTACTTCATTCTAATCGAGAAAAAAATAGCAGAAATAGTGTTATTACTTGCTTACTTGTAAGTAGAAGCGAAATAAGAGAGTACCATAGGTTGAAGTGATAGTCAAAAGCTGGTTACAATGTGACTGAAGTTGCTTTGTCTGTATGGACAGAAGTTGACAAATTCCTGTATGAGAAAAGTATACTTTTTTAAAGCCGAAACCAAAAACAAGGAATGTCTCAAAAACGATCAACTCCACGAAAAAAAAAGTATAAAACATAAATTGTGTGTTTTAACGTGCTCTACATTTTGCGTATGTTAAGTTTTTGTCCATCTCTTACGGTTTAGCAGTTATGCAAACTTTCGTAAAATTCGTCCAGAATAAAGTAGTCTTCAGAAGCTAATCCCAGAAAATTCAATATATACATTTTATTTATCAGGTAAATATCTTGAATATAAGATATTTTAATCAAAATCGTTAAAGCCATTTTTGAGAAAATCAAAAATTTCGAAAAAAGTTCCATGTAAAGGGTAGTTGGAGGTGACGGGGTTTTCTTGAAAATCTTCGTGTCGCATCCTTGGAAGATACCAAACTTAAATACCAAGTTTGGTATTTAACGGTCTTTTCGTTTTTGAGCTATGTTGTCCACGCATACACACACACACACACACACATACACACAGACAGACACACACAGAAATTTTTCTAAAAATGTTTTTTTTTTGGATTCAGGGGTCTCAAATCACACATTTCCGTAGAAATCACGGTATCGAATTTTTGGGTGCATTACAGCACCTTCTCTATAGACTATGTACATAGTACGTGTAGGGAAAGTAAAAATATGATTGTTAAATTGACAATACTTTCTCTTCCTATACTGTAACAAATTAATCTTATAAAACTGTATTCTTCTATCTACTACTTGCCAATCGATGCAAGCATTAGCAGAAACGGTCTTATTACTTGCTTACTTATAAGTAGAAGGGAAATAAAGGAATACACTAGGCTAAATCAGCAGTCAACTTTTTTAAAGGCTGGTTGCCATGTGACTGAAATTCGATTCTCTTTGCAGGGCCAGTAAAATAAAAGAAAAATGATTGACAAAATTTCCGTTTGAGTAAAGTTTAAGAACTTTAAAATTGAAACATAAACAAAGAATATCTCGGAAATGCTTAACTCTACTGTGTGTTATGAGATCTACAATTTTTACTTTCTCCATACGCACTATGTACATAGTGTATAGAGAAAGTATTGCACTCCACCAAAAATTCGATACCGAGATTTCACCGGAAATATGTTTTAGGGTCCCCAATATCCAAAAAAAAAAAAAAGCATTTTCACAAAAAGGTCCGTGTGTGTGTGTGTGTGTGTGTGTGTGTGTGTGTGTGTGTGTGTGTGTGTGTGTCTCCGTGAGTCTGTGAACACGATAACTCAAAAACGAAAAGTCGGTAAAATACCAAACTTGGTATTTAAGTTTAGTATCTTCCAGGGATGCGACATGAAGATTTTGAGAAAAATCCCCCCACCCCCAACTACCCTTTACATGGAATTTTTTTCGAAAATTTTGATTTTCTCAAAAATGGCTCTAACGATTTTGATTAAAATTTCGGATATTAAACATATTTATCTAACAAATGAAATGTATATCTTGAATTTTCTGGTAATAGCCTCTGAAGAGTAGTTTATTCTGGATGAATTTTACTAAATTTTGAATAACTGCTAAACCGTAAGAGATGAACAAAAACTTACTACACAAAACATGTAGAGCACATTAAAACACACAATTTATGTTATATAAATTTTTTTCGTGAAGTTCGTCGTTTTTGTGACATTCCTTATTTTTTGGTTTCTGCTATGAAAAACGTATACTTTTCTCATACAGGAACTTGTCAACTCCTATCCATATAAACAAAGGAACTTCATTGACATAGCAACCAGCTTTTGAGTATCACTTTAACCTACGGTTGTCCCTTATTTCGCTTCTACTTACAAGGAAGCGAGTAATAAGCCTATTTCTGCTATTTTTTTTTTTTTTTTCTGATCAGCATAAAGTAAATAGAAGTATAAGCTTTTTAAGAATTATTTGTTGCAGGGATATGGAGAAAGTCATGTGAATGGTACACATCAGATTTTTAGATAGTAAGTGTTGTCTAATTTTACGGTTTATCACTTGTGGAAAAGTCATACAGATTGAAGAGCTCTTTAGAGGCTATTTCCATCAAATTCAAGGCATTTTTTCCCATATAAATATATTTAATATGCGGTATTTTAATCAAAATCTATAAAACCATTTTTGAGGAAAACAAAATTTCCTAACATTTTTCCATGGTGTTCCATTCTTGGAAGATGAACTATTTATAAGGTTGGTATTTAATCGACTTTTTGTTTTGAGTTATTTTTCATAGTCACACACAGACACAGTATCTTTTTATAAAAAGATACATTCCCTACCTACAATGGGTAGGCGGTAGAGAAGTGTGTTTTATTCAAGAACATTTTTTTCAAGAGAATAACAGCTTCCCATATAATTAGTGGGTTGCCAAAATGACAAAGCATACCAAAACAGTATAAATATAAACTGAAATTACATAGATAAATTTAGGGTTAACAACAAAGGTCATTATAATATAAATTATATATTTGAAAAACTATTGAATAATAAATGTGCACAATACATTATACACAAGAATGTGAATAACAGTGATTTAAAAATATTGCAAGTAATCCCTTAAGAGCACTGTGCACTATTTCATAAATAAATAAACAAATAAATAAAGTTTTTAGCGATTTTTTTTTTCCAAAAGTCAATGAAGAGACGAGGAATTGTCCCACATGCACCAAACAGTAGCCCTATAACTTCTGGACTTTTGAATTGGTATTTAGAAAGTAAGATATGGCAGGGTTATATATTGGCAGCTTTTACCTATACATTGACTTCTTCAGGTTGAGTAATATGATTCTCAAATTTTATATCCTGTCTTATCTTTGAAGGCAATAATATCCACTGTTCTGTTGCTTCCATTTGAGGCTATACCATGGATATCTTCATACACGTGGTAATCCTTTTCTCTTAAAGCTGTAGCAATGTATATTGAAAATAATTTTTAGAAATTAGATTTACAAATTATGCGCAGTACGCCACTGACCCCATTTTTCCATCTCCTCTGCTTCGTTATCAAGTTATTAAAATTAATGGAAAATGTTGTCCTATTATATGCTATGACACCTATTACCAAAGCAGTTACAATAATTAGTCTTTGATTTTACAAATTTTCATTAAACTAAATTAACTAGTCATTAAATCAGGTACTAATTTGGTTTTAATATCGATTTGTAGTCATCACACTTCAATTACACACAGAATTTAACACGTAAAACCAGTTCATAGCGCGATCAGATGTTAAAATCTGAAAATAACCAATTACAGCCAATTTAAAATGTTTATCCCTGAAGTTAACCATAGTTATTATCTAGCTTTGTATCTCTCTTTCAGAGATTTTTCTACCTACTATGTATGTGTGTGTTGTTGTTGTGTGCAAAATCAAAAATCTCATGTGATAATTTGTTTTCTCACATAAACCGTGTGTAGGGCAGGAGTTGGATAGAGTTAGACTGAAAATTCAATGTCGCAGCCGGGATTTGAACCACGGATCACCCGGCTTCTCCATAGATGCACACGGTTTCTGTGAGAAAACAATTTAAATTTATCACAATTGCCCATAATAGTTGGCTATTCTATGAATCCTGGGTCTTGAACTACTTACAACATTTAAGTCGCCATTGGGGTGGTCATCTCAAAATAATTTGACATCACCTTGTGGTTTACCGGGAAACATGCGAGTCAGTTGAGAAATTCAATGCTATGCCGGCATATTGCCATAGTAACTCAGTGGTAGAGCAACCGGCTAGAGACTGGGAGCGCTGTGGTTCAAACCCCGGCTATGATATACATTTTTCAGGCTGGCTCTACCTATCCAAAAGTCTTATATGTTCCATTCAGATGACTTTTTTCTTGCTGTTCTAAATACAAACTATTCTTATAAAAGATTATCCTTTCATTCACATCTTGCTAATCGAGATAAACATTAGACTCATTACTTGCTGCATTGTAAGTAGAAGGGAAATAAGGGAAGGTATTAGGTTAAAGCGACAGTCAAACTTTTACAGGTGGTCGCTATATGAAGCAATTGAGGTTAGGTTTGCTTAGCATGGTCCGGTTTGAGAATAGTTAGGTGGTTTAAAACTGAAACTAATAACACTGAATATCTCTAAAACTTTACAAGAAAATCGTATATGTGCTTTAACGATATCTACACGTTTGTTTATTAAGTTTTTCTCTATCCCTTACGGTTTAACCGCTATACAAAGTTCTGCAAAAGTCGTCCGGAATAAGGAGGTCCTTAGAGGCTATTCCAGAAAAATCAAGAATTACATTTTATTTTTGAAGCAAACATCTTTAATATACAGCATTTTAATTAAAATCATAAAAGCCATTTTTATGTCTTAAAATGTTTTCCAAGAGGACCTCAAAACATATATTTCCCGTGAAATCTCGACATCGAATTTTGGGTGGAATACAATACCTTCTCTAGCTACTAAATACATTGTATATACATACGTGCTACGAAAAGTAAAAAGCTGGTAAAATACCAAACAAAAAGGTGTTAGTGCAATATTCACGTAACTAAAGAGTCAGTGTATTACTAATACAAAATGGGGTTCTGCTGGATTCGCGCTTCGCCCTCTTGGGTGCGCATTTAATGGTGAGCGGGTGTTCGGCTGAAAATGTTAGTGACTACTGCACATCTGTGTGGGCTTGTGTACCTACGGACCTACGGTTCCTTCAGCTCAACCCTGATTTTCGGGGTATTAGCCATATTGATCCATAACGGTGTTCCACTCCGTTCCTTATCCTAAATTCTACAAGATGTAATGGAAGTTATATTGCAGGGTGCTGACGTTATTAACCAGTGCTAGTATGTAATAAAAATCAGTTTTATATGAATTAATCTCTATACCACCTTAAGGTGTTAGTGGAATATTAATTAAACCTAAAGGCCTAAATAAATGCTTAACCTACAAGATGTCGCATGGAGTAAGGTAGGTTAGGTTACAGGGTTGCTGAGGTCGTTCCGCAATGTTATTATGAAACAAAAGCAGTTTTATATAAAATAACTCTCTGTGAATGTTTATAAAGTGTGGGTGTAATGTTCACTTAACCTAAAAGCCCACTGAACAGTTACACAAGATGGCGCAATGGAATGAAGGAAGATGAGGTTATTCGGCAATGTTATTATGAAACAAAAGCAGTTTTACATAAAATAGTCCCCTGTGTATGTTCATAAAGGATTAGTGTAATATTCACTTAACCTAAAGAACCAGTGTACAAGATAGCGCTCGGAGTGAAGGTAGATTATGTTACAGGGCTGTGAGGTTACTTGCAAATGCTAGTATTAAACACATGAAACACCTTTATGCAACTCCCAGGATATTTTGCCAATACGACAAAACTGTTTTACAAGAAATATTTCAGTGTCACTAACCTATGCCTGGTCATGTTGCCATAGAGGTCGATGTGTCATGACGGGCACTGCGAAACCTTGCAGAAATTAAACTTGCTAAAAATCTAATATGCCTATCAAAGTGTTTGTTAAATGCGCGAAAATTGTTACATTTGCTTCCGGTTACGTATTCTGGGGTAATTTATTCTATTCCGGAAATTTATTGTTGCGAGAGTTTCTCAGCTTTAAGCATAGACAACCTTCGCATTGTTGCGGATCAGAAATGTTGAATAGTGATGCAATGCTGAATGAAAATTGGAACTTAAAAAGCTTGCTGAATAACAAGCAAAATTCCTTTCTGGCTTGTGCTTTTTGTCTAGTCATATTTATTTACTACTTCGCGGTGATTATTTACATTTGTTTACTACTTCAGGGTGATTATTTACATTTTCTTTTGGGTTTCTCGCGCCTTCTATGTATTTATGTATTATTTTGCTCTTTTCTATTGCCGTAATGTATTATATTTTGCAACTGCACCAACTACTTCTACATTTACATAGCCACGCGAATTTACTGCTCAAGAGTTGGTACGTAATATTGCGCAATAACAGCGTCTGCCATTATACGTCGACCTCTGAGGCAACGTTAGCGATAGTTATACAATCTATGGAACTAATTTTTCAGTGTCATTATAAAGGACTAACGGTTTTAGTTGAAATGATTCTTTGTAACTGTCCATAATATTTTAGTATGATATTTGCTTAACCTAAAGAGGCACTATTATAGTTTAGCACGGTTTTAAACGGTCTAAGTTACCCATAATATTTCAGTGCAATATTTACTTAGCCTAAAGGGGCACTATTGCAGATTAACAGGGCTGCTGAGGTTATTTTCTAATGACATTATGAAACAAACTGTGTTTTACATGAATAAATGGTAGTGTTAGTGCAATATTTACTTAACTGAAAGAGCCATCGTGTGTGATAGCTATGATGACGCTGATCAACCCGAAGGTTGATTGCAACCGAGCAATTAAGGTCCAGATCACAACCTGGCCGCGGCGACTGGGCCAGATAATACATCGGGATTTGCCATTGCTTTCCACGGGCTGTGTGTGACCCTGGGAGCAGCGGGGCAAATGAACCCGGGTATACCGCGAGAGAGACAAGAGAAGGGATGTTCTGTGATACTTATTTATACAAAGTAAGATAATTATACGAGTTAGGTTACATTTTCCAATCTTATTATGAAAACAACGCAAATTAAAACATCCCGCTGTTACTACCCATTCCGTGTTAGTGTATCATTTGCTTTACCTAAAGATACACTGTACCAGTTTTACAATATGGGATAATGGAGTGAAAAAGTTATGTAACAAGGTTATTCGCCAATGCTATTATGAAACAAAACAGCAATTTTAAAATAAATATATGTCTGTAATTACTCGTAAGGTGTTAGTGTATTGTTTACTTAATCTAAAAGCCACTGAGATAGTTAAACAAGATGGGGTAATGGAATGAATATACGACATATAGTAGCGCTGCTGATGCCTTCTGCCAATATTATTAATGGGGGGGGGGGGAGAGAAACATTATTATAAGAAACAACTAAGTTGTTAGTGCAATATTTACTTACTCCAACTAGCCGCTGTGTGATAGTTAAACTAGAGGGTAAGAACCCCATGTAACAATTGCATTACAGACCTTGCTAATATTAATATAACACACAAAGGAGTTTTGTATGAAATATCTCTTAATAACTGCAATTACCATTAAACAGGAGTCAATAAAGAGAGTTTCACAGACATTGAGACGGTTACAGATCTATGGAAGCCTTAGTATTTTATTTGTCAAGGTTACAAAAATGCAGACTCACAGATAGCGAAATTATTAGCACATCTGTATAAGTTTTGATTGTTTATCACAGAATTCTTGTTGGGACTACAGTTTTCTGTTCTTGTGCCCTAGTTCATTTCCTTTTCTCTTCTTCGTCGTTAAGAATTTGAACACAAAGGCTTTGTTTTACCTACTGTAATTTTCCGCATGGTTAATAGAATACAATTAAGTTATCTTGTAATATTACATGATATTAAATAAAAACCAATTCCACTGTAACGGGCAAATACAACTGAAGCCTAACTACCGTCCTGCCACCTACATCGATAGTGATGCATAATTTCTCGGGCCTTGTCATTTACACATCTGATGATTACAGACAACGAAATATTGCGATTTATAACTAACGAGGAGAAAAATGTGAGTAATTCACTTCTTTCTCCTGTACAGCATCACTGTGTCTCTGACCCTTGCTCTCATATGTAAAATTCCACGAACAATACAAAAACACATATTATCAAGCCAAAATGTTGAAACATCTGTGCTTTTCCTGAATAAACCAAAAAAACAGAGATACAGCAACATGCAAATTTGTAATAACTGAACATTTCCAGCTCTCACGGCGACAAATTCATTCTTCAGTTAGTATATAAGAATCGCTCGAGGCGATTAATAACGGAGAGGTCAAATGATATGGAATAACATGACGCCGTACCCTACTCGTACGAAGACCCTCTTTTTACCTCGAATGTCTACAGATCCTTAAGGTAGAGTAAGCAGAGCACATCGCCCAAAAATGCTATGTGGAGATTTGACTGCAAATTGATATTTTGAGCTCACCAGCAGTTCCAAAATTCAGTGTCTGTGAACAAGGTATCTTATAAATGAAAAGTTGGTTACATACGAAACTACGCTTTATTTATCTAGGCTAAATAAAATTAGAACACCATACATTCCTAAACAGGTCACAGAGGGAAATACTGTCAAAGAATGCTTTCTTGTGTTTCCATTTATTTTTACTTCCTCTACTCCGTATTTATTACATAGGTAGAGAAGGTATTGCATTCCACCCAAAATACGATACTGAGATATCGCTGGAAATGTCGTTTAAGCGTCCCCTATATCTTGAAAAAAAATCCGAAGTGCTCCATTCATATGCCTTTCTCTACATATGTGCAACAAATTATTGTTAAAAAGGTTTATGCTTCTATATACTTCATTCTAATCGAGAAAAAATTAGCAGAATACTTGCTTCCTTGTAAGTAGAAGCGAAATAAGAGAGTACCATAGGTTAAAGTGATAGACAAAAGCTGGTTGCTATGTGACTGAAGTTCCTTTGTTTGTATGGACACGTGCTGACAAATTCCTGTATGAAAAAAGTATAAGTTTGTCAAAGCTGAAGCTGACAAATTCCTGTATGAAAAAAGTATAAGTTTGTCAAAGCTGAAACCAAAAACAAGGAATATCTCAAAAACAATAAACTCCACGAAAAAATGTATATACCATAAATTGTGTGCTTTAACGTACTCTACATTTTTTGTGGTAAGTTTTTGTCCATCTCTTACGGTTTAGCAGTTATGCAAAATTCCGTAAAATTCATCCAGAATAGTCTTCAGAGGCTATTTTTAGAAAATTCAAGATATACATATTATTTGTCAGGTAAATATCTTTAATATACGATATTTTAATCAAAATCGTTAGAGCCATTTTTGAGGAAATCAAACATTTCGAAAAAAGTTCCATGTAAAGGGTAGTTAGGGGTGGGGTATTTTCTTGAAAATCTTCCTTGGAAGATACTGAACTTAAATACCAAGTTTGGAATTTAACGGTCTTTTCGTTTTTGAGCTGTGCTGTCCACAGTCAAACACACACACACACATGGACCTTCTGAAAAACAATTATTCAGCGCGTTCTAAATCGTGTATTTCCGGTGAAATCTCAGTATCGAATTTTTGGGTGGAATACAATATCTTCTCTATCAACTATGTACGTTGTACATACGGGCAAGATAGAGAAAAACTTACCACACAAAAAATGTAGAGCACATTAAAACACACAGTTTATGTTATATCTATTTTTTTCGTGGAGTTGATCGTTTTTGAGATATTCCTCGTTTCTAGTTTCAGCTTTGACAAACGTATACTTTTTTCATATAGAAATTTGTCAACACGTGTCCATACAAACAAAAGACCTTCAGTCACATAGCAACCAGCTTTTGGCTATCATTTTTACCTATGGTACCCCCTTATTTCGGTTCTACTTACAAGGAAGCACGTAATAAGACTATTTCTGCTGTTTTCTCAATTAGCATGAAATAAATGGAAGCAATCGCTTTTTACAATAATTTGCTGCGGAGATAGAGAAAGTCATGTGAATGGGCCACATCAGATTTGTTGCTGTAAAGTTGGTACAGCTGGCAGTGTGCTGGATACTGCTCTTTGTGTTGCAGGTTGTTTTCTTTAGAGAGGATAAAGGAATGTGTAAGTTTTCTATGTCCAATTCGGATTCTGATTTTGGTCACAGCGAATTAGGAACTTACTGAAAATGGTGCTGTGGTATTACTTCTTGTATCGTGAAGTTTATTTTTGGGAGACGTAACCCTAGAGCATTTTCATGTATCGCGGAGAGTTCAAGCGAGTTGGACGTCTTGATAAGGAATTTTAGCACTTGGAAGATTTCTTGCATCTTTCCCTCTTCCGACTATCTGAGTCGCAACGTACCTTAAAATATTTGACTATCGCTCTATCTTAATGTATTTCTTTATTCCCTTTGTACCTACAAGGAATTATTACATCATTTCTACTTTTTAGTATGAAGTAAATAGAACAACACGCTTTTATAAGAATAGTTTGCTGATTAATGTGTAGAGAAAGTCGTCCGATATCGAGCTCAGCATTCGGAAGGTCTCCAACGACCGCTTACTTTGACCCATTAGTTTTTAGTTGTTATGAGGGACTGAATGCGAATGCTGGGGTGGTACATTTTCTACTACGACTTTCCTGTCAACAAGTTCCTGTAGTTTCGCTTTTTTGTTATGTATTTTAGGGCTAAAGGATCAGACGACGTGTTCTGCATGTTGCGGCTGAGCAGTTGGCACCCTTTCTCGGAGGCACAGGTTTTCTTCGGATACATTCGTTCTGGGACCCGGTCAATGATTGCGCTCTTCGTCATCGGCCGGTGGGTGTCTCCTCACACCTCTCCCTCCCAGTGCTCATGGATGTTCTAAATGGCCAATGGCCTACAAGGGTGCTTGTTCCAGTGCTCGGGAGCCCTTCCGCGAACTTCATCTTAATACGCCATCTTCTTTTAATTTTACTTTCCAGGAGGTCGTTACTCTAAACTTTTTCTTCATGCTTCCATTAAAACTTAAAATTGTTTTTTATTATTTTATACGTTTTTAATATAGTTTGAAGACATTAACTCTAGACCAAAAAAAAAAAAAGTCTGACTTGTTCCATTCGCATGACCTTCTTTACATCTCTTTAACAAATTATTCTTAGTAAGCTTATTCTTCTCTCTACTTCATGCTAATCGAGATAAAAATTAACAGAAACGGTCTTATTACTTATTTCCTTATACGCGAATAAAGGAATACACTAGGCTAAACCGACTGTCAAACATTTTAAAATGTGATTCCTATGGGATTAAAATCCAATTCTTTACGTGGCCAGAAGTTGACAAGTTCCCGTATGAAAAAAAAGCTTATGCTTCTATTTACTTCATGCTAAGGGAGAAAATATCAGCCGAAATAGCCTATTACTTTCTTCCTTGTAAGTACAAGCGAAATTGGCGGTACTATTAGTTAAAGTAATAAAGTAATGATCTAAAGTTGATTGCTATATGACTGAAGTTCCTTTGTTTGTATGGACCTGAAATGTTAAATACCTGTGTGAGAAAAGTATGTTTTTAAAGCTGAAACCAAAAGTAACTCAAAAACGATCAACTCCACGAAAAAAATGTATATAGCATCAATTGTGTGTTTTAAGGTGCTCTACATTTTTTGTGTTGTAAGTTCTTGTCCATCTCTTACGGTTTTGCAGTTATGCAAAATTCCGTAAAATTCATCCAGAATAAAGTAGTCTTCAGAGGCTATTCCCAGAAAATTCAAGACCTACATTTTATTTGTCATGTAGATATCTTTAATATATGAAATTTTAATCAAAATCGTTCGAGCCATTTCAAAATCTTCGTGTCGCATGCCTGGAAGATACTAAACTTAAATACCAAGTTTGGTATTTTAGCTACTTTTTGTTTTGAGTTATCGTGTTCACAGACACACAGACACACGGACCTTTTTCTGAAAATGCTTTTTTTGGATACAGGGTGTCTTAAAACATGTATTTTCGGTGAAATCTCGGTATCGAATTTTTGGGTGGAATACAATACTTCTCTATCCCTATGTACATCGTACATATGGGGCTAGAAAGTAAAAGTTTTATGTATTTTAAAACTGGAAGCAATAACGAGAAATATCTCGGAAACGGTCAACTCCATTAAAAACATGTATATGACATAAATTATATGTTTTAAGGAGATCTACATTTTTTTTGGTTATCTCTTGCAGTTTAACCGTTATGCCAAATTCTACAAAACTCAACCAGAATAAACAGGTCTGCAGAGGTTATTCCCAGAAAATTAAAAATATACATTTTATTTGTAATGTAAATATCTTTAATATAAGGCATTTTAATCCAAATGCTAAAGCCAATTTTGAGAACAAAAACTTTTCCATGTAAAGGGTAGTTTGTGGGGTGGGAATATTCGTGTCGCATCCTTGGAAGAAAGTAAATATAAACGCCAATTTTGTTATTTAACGGTCATTATTCTTTGAGCTATGCTGACCAGATAAACACATACAGGGATCTTTTTCTAAAAATGCTGTTTTCGGATTCACAGGACCTCAAAACACACATTTCCGGTGAAGTGTTAATACATCAGACTCTTTTAATTTTTCTTTCCAGGAGGTCGTTACTCTAACATTTTTCTTCATGCTTCCTATTTACATTTCAAACTTGATTTTATTATTGTATTATTATCATGTAATTTGAAGACATTACTTCTAAACAAAAACTATCGTGAATAATCTAAGAACTACCTTCTTATAAGGGTATATGACGTCATTATTTCCAAACGACCATTAAACCCAAGGACTATCACATTAATTCATATACTGCATGGATTGCATATAATAGCTTTTAACATTTAAAAGTTTACTTCACAAGCTTTCGCATAGCAATCGCATATCAACAGATGCCAGCGTAAAAAAAAAAAAACAATTGCCGTGAGTGACCCGAGAGCCAGCACTAAACCACAATGTACAACACGCAAAGAATTATCATTAAATTCATTCGTTTTTCTTTCTTTACCCGTATTAAAACACGTTTTTACAACACCAATCAACATGAGTTGGGTCGATGACGACTGACGTCATAGCATTTCATTACTTTGCTACACGCAAAGTGATTCACTTCTGTTTTAATTGTGTTTGGCTTTATACTCAACAAATGGTTAACTCCTCAGTAGGTAAATGCTTTTTAAAATGTGAATACTGGATTACGTTAGCTTTCAACTAACACAAAACACGAATTTAGTGGTTTTGTTTACTTTCTGTAGCACGTATGCACAATGTACATAGATAGACAAAGTATTGTATTCCAATTAAAATTCTACATCGAGATTTCACCAGAAATATAGGTTTTGAACACCGAAGAACCCAAACAAAGCATTATAAAAATTCTGATCTGTTCCATTCAAATGACTTTCTCTACATCTGTGCAATAAATTATTGTTAAAAAACTTATGTTTCTATTTACTTCATGCTAATTGACAAAAATTAGCAGAAATAGTCTTATTACTTACTTCCTTATAAGTAGAAGCGAAATATGGGAGTATCATAGGTTAAAGAGATAGTCAAAAGCTGGTTGCTATGTGACTGAAGTTCCTTTGTTTGTATGGACAGATTTTACAAATTCCTGTATGAGAAAAGTATAAGTTTTTTAAATCTGAAATCAATAACAAGGAATATCTAAAAAAAATTATCAATTCCACGAAAAAAATGTATATGACATACATTGTGTTTAATCGTGATCTACATTTTTGTGTAGACAATTTTTTCCCATCTTTTAAGGTTTACCAGTTATGCAAAAATCAATAAAAATCATCCAGAATAAAGAGGTCTTTAGAGGTATTCCCAGAATATTCAGGATATACATTTTATTTGGCATCTAAAAATGTTAAAATTTAGGAGATTTTAATCAAAATCGTTAAAGCCATTTTTCAGAAAATAAAAAATTTCGAAATTTTTTCCATGTAAAGGGTAGTTTGTGGTGGGGGGTTTTCTTGAAAATCTTCGTGTCTCATTGTTGGAAGATACTAAACTTAAACACCAAGTTTGGTATTCAACCGTATTTTCCTTTTTGAGCTATGCTGTCCACACACACACACACACACACACACACACACACACACACATGGTCCTTTTTTCAAAAATACTTTTTTTGGATTCAGGGGGACCCAAAACATGTATTCCCGGTGAAATCTCGGTATCAAATTTTTGGGTGCATTACAATACCATCTCTATACACTATGTACATAGTACCTATAGAGAACGTAAAAAAAGGTCCGTGGGTGTGTGAAAAGGTATATGTGTTTGTGTGTGTGTGAACAATATAGCTCTAAAACGAAAATTCGATTAAATACAATACAAATTCCAATTATGTTTTAAGCTATCTATCGTCCAATATTTTCAAGAAAATCACCCAACCGGAAATATGTATCCTTTACATGGAAAACGTTTCCAAATTTTGGATTTTTTTTTCAAAAACGTCTTTAACGATTTTGATTAAAATGCCGTATACTAAATATATTTACATGAAAAACACATTTATATCTTGATTTTCTGGCATTAGTCTCGGAAATCGTCTTCATTTTGCATGACTGTTGCGTTACTCGTAAATTGTAAGAGATAGATAAAATACTTGCTTCACAAAAAATGTAGACACACAATTTATGTCGTTTACATTTTTGTTGTGGAATTAACTATTTCTGATATATCGCTTTTAACTTTTAAATAATTTTTTTCTAATGGGAATCTGTCTTTGCTTCTTTTGTTTTGCACTCTTATCACACTGCAACCAGCTTTTAAAATCGGTTTAGCCTAGTATACGAGGGTGGTCTGAAAAGTTCTCGATCTCACCCAGAGATCGCGGCACTTCTTGCTTGATTTTTTTCCCTTACGTTGGTACAGAAGTTAATAGACCCTAGTAAAATTGCAAGTCATTCCAGGCAATAGTTGATTGTAGGCAGTTGTTTGAAGCAGTGGAAGTGCGCATTGCTTTCAAAATGGAGAAATTCGTATCTAGCTGTGGTAAAATTCTTCGTAAAAGAAGGTTTAACACCTACAGAAATTCATTTTCGGATTGTAAATGTGTATTGTAACTCTTCACCTTCAGTTTCCACTGTGAAGAAATGGGCGGCCGATTTTAAACGTGGCCGTGAAAGCGTCCAAGACGATCCATGCGAAAGACGTCCAAAAACTGTAACCACACCGGAATCATAGAAAAAATACATGACATGCTTTTGGAATGTATTGGTCAAATCTTGCACCAGGAATTAAACATGAAAAAGCTTTGCGCAGGATGGGTGCCGCGTATCCTCACTGTGGATAACAAACGCATTCGACACTTTATGAAAAGTGCTTGGCGCATTTTTATAAGAACAGTAGTGACTTTTAGCGCCGATACGTCACAATGGATGAAATATGGATTCACCACTACACACACGAATCCAAGCAACAGTCGAGGCAGTGGACAGAAGCTGGCTCTTCAGCTCCAAACCTGGCGAGGATGATGCCATTGGCGGGAAAGATCATGGCGTCAGTGTTTTGGGATGCCAAAGGAATTTTGTTGATTGACTATCTCGAAAAAGGTAAAACCAATACTGGAGAATAGCACTCTCAAGTTCTAACCAAACTGAATACAGGCATTCATGAAAATAGACCCTGGTTAAAAAAGAAGAAGAAAAAAAAAGTTTTCTATCAGGACAATGCACCTGCTCACAAAAGTGTTTTGGCAATGGGGAAATTAAGAGATCCGGACTATGAAGTGCTGGAACATCCAACCTGGCTCCCTCTGAAGAAATATCTCGCTGGTAGACGCTCGCTTTTCGTCCAATGAAAAAGCAATTTCGGCTTTGCAGTACTTCCAGAGGAACTCCACAGAGAAAGGATAATGGCATTGGAACACCGCTGGTCAAAATGTATTGATATAAGAGGAGATTATGTTGAAAAATAAAACTACTTTGAAAGAATGAATTGTGATTTTTCACTATCAGGCCGAGAACTTTTCAGACCACTCTCGTATTCGTTATTTCCCATCTACTTATAAGGAACTAAGTAATATGACCATTTATGCTAGTGTTTATCTCGATTACCATGAAATAGATAGATGAATAATCTTTTGCAAGAATAATTGTTACAGAATAGGTAGAGAAAGTCATTTGAATGGAACAGGTCATTTTTTAATAAATTGCCCGGCAGAAATTCTGTCTATCTGTCTGCAGAATTGCGTTAGTGTTGAAAATCATTGCACCGATTTGTCCTAAATGACATTTCTCATCGAACCAACTTTAAATTGCTAATGTCTATACCTTTCAATCAATTTTCACCATAGATTTTTTCAACAAAACTGTTATAGCATGACATGAATTGTCACGATCCGATTAGAATCATCGCAGTGGAGCAGAGCACTGCACTGGACCTTTGCGAATTTCTTCTCCCTGGGAGGGGGGATGGGGGAGAGACCCGATGATGACGGGGTCCCTAACGTTTCCAGTTTGAAGTACCCTAGGCCTGCCGGACCCTATCCATAAGACCGGTAGCCCCATGTGTCTCCCGAAAGCACAGAAAGGCGGGACATGACAGAAAGGCCAAACTACAACGTGTCAAACATCGTCTCCTGGTCCATCGACCCCAAAACAGATTTCAAGGAAGTAATGGGTGCAGAAATTGATGGAGTGGAAAGTTGGGTAGAAAATGAGTTATTCTATTCGTCTTCTACCCGAGGAAACCACAAAAAAAGCTTTGGGTCAGTGTGAACTATGACCAGGGATCGAACCCAGAACCTGCGACGCAGCCGCTTGCGCGATAATCTATTAGGTTATCTTATTACTAATTTTTCCAAAAAGAATGTGTTAAATAGTTCTTACAAAAGCTTATTTTTGTATCTACTTCATTCTAATCGTGATGAACAGGAACAGAAACCCTATTATTACTTGCTTCCTTGTAAGTAGAAGGAAAATAGGCGAATACACTAACTTAAAGCGATAGTCAAATGTTAAAAAGCAATCCCTATACGATTGTCAATGGCATTCGGTTAGTGTCCAGGCGTAATGCTAGATTCACAATGAAGTGCAAGCGCAGACGCAAGGTGACACCATTCACAACGCAATCGTAAGCGCAACGCAAGAAGCAGACACGGGTTTGTAGATCTGCAAGTTACATGCGAATATCTTCCAAGTTACAAACTGAATAACATAACAATACCACATAAGAAAATTCAATCAATCTTTTACAAATAAATAAGCTATAAAATTACATAATAACAACTGACGCTCGCAGCAGTGACGTCACAATAATTGCTCATTCAAAATTATTGAAAATAGTACATGAATGGAGACTATATTAAGTGATAAAGCTACACATTTAATGAAGTAAGAATTATCTCTCTGCGTCTTTGATTTATGAGAACCAAGAAATCTAGTCACAGATAATAGTTACATCCATTAAATCAAAGAAGGATTCGTAAGGAGACTGTCATAACCTCTTGAGGGAAATTAGAGATGGCGCGGCACTTCACGGACAAATAGAAGAGCATACATATACAGCAGGCCTTGGAAGTGCGATCGTTTCTTATTGAATCCATAGGCAATGCATAGAGAAAAGAAGCAAAACGCCTCCTCCTCTTTGGATAAAGTTTGGAGTTTGCAAACTCTTGCGTTGCGTCTTGCGTGTTTCTATGTAAATCCTTGCATTAAATAACATGAGTCCAAACTCTTGCGCTTACGTTGCGTCTACGCTTGCATTTCATTGTGAATGTAGCTTAAAACAACAGAAGCATGAATGAGTTGGTTTGAAATGAAATGGAGTTTAATTTAGGGACGCTCTTTAACTGCTGTGGTTCTCAGCGTCCCATTCTATACTGGGCGTGAAAGACCACTCTATACAGACTTGAGGTTATTTTACGTGCCATAAATCTGCGATACGGGACAAACGGCTTTACTTCCCTTCCGAAGGAAACCATGCTAAGGATTTTTACGCCTGAAAAGATCACTCGTTCTCAGCCGGGTTTGAACTAGCGAAGTAATTGGGTATATGAAGTTAGTATGGTAACCATGCTATCGACAATGACTCGGCTTGAGAAAAGAGACATTCAAACCAATAAGAAGGAATATGTCACACATTGTGTGAAGAGGAGAACTACAATTTAACTTTCTCTATACGTACAATGTACATAGTGTATAGAGAAGGTGTTGTATGGCACCCAAAATTTTCACCAAAAATACATGTTTTGGGTCCCCCTGTATCCAGAAAAGCATTTTTGGAAAAAGGTCCGTGTGTGTATGTTGATAGCATAGCTCAAAAACGAAAAGACCGTTAAATACCAAAACTGGTATTTAAGTTTGGTATCTTCCAAGGATGCGACTCGAAGATTTTCAAGAAAATCTCCCCACACTCAACTACCCTTTACACGGAACTTTTTTCAAAATTTCTGATTTTCTCTAAAATGGCTCTAACGATTTATATTAAAATATCGTATATTAAACATAATTACCTAACAAATAAAATGTGTATCTTGAATTTTCTGGTAATATGCACTGAAGACTACTTTATTCTGGATGAATTTTGCGGAATTTTGCATAACTGCTAAACCGTAAGAGATGGACAAAAACTTACCACACAAAAATGTAGAGCACATTAAAGCACACAATTTATGTTATAGAAATTTTTTCGTGGAATTGATCGTTTTTAAGATATTCCTGGTTTTTCGTTTCAGCTTTAAAAAACTTATACTTTTCTCATACAGGAATTTGTTAACTCCTGTCCATACAAACAAAAGAACTTCAGTCACATAGCAACCAGCTTTTGACTATCACTTTAACACATGGTGCTCTCTTATTTCACTTCTACTTACAAGGCAGCAAGTAATAAGACTATTTCTGCTAATTTTTTCACGATTAGCACAAAGTAAATAGAAGCATAAGCTTTTTAACAATAATTTGTTGCAGAGATGTAGAGAAAGTCACGTGAATCGAACGTATCAGATTTTTTGTCTATCTCTTATAGTTTACCAGTTATGCAAATGCCATTCAGAGTCAAGAGGACTTAGTGGCTCTTCTCAAGACATTCAGGATATATGTATATTTTATTAGCAACATGAAGTTTTACTGAAAATCGTTAGAGCAATGTTTTCGAAAAGTTCCAAGGAGAGTAGGTATTTAAGGGACTTTTCGATTTTGATTTATGGTGTTCTCACATATGCACACACACATACACACACGCAGGAAACTCTTTAAAGGATGCTTTTTTGGATTCAGGAGTTGTCAAAACATGCACTTCTGGTGAAATTTCGGCATCGATTTTTTTTTTTTTGAGTTTACTTCACCTAAGTAGGATATGTACGAAGGGTGTTCAATAAGTCATTAGAAAAAGATTTTGTAAACCTTTTTTTATTTTTTTATTTTTTAGTTAGATATACTTTTCCAGAGTTTCTCTATGTTAAGCCCAGCTAAAAGTAGGATTTCGGAAGGTCCTCATAATAGGCATCTGTTTGGGAGATGATCTCTTCGTTAGATGTGAATGATTTTACGCCGAGTCACTTTTTCAAGTTTGGAAGTAAACAAATGAGTCACTGGAGTCCAAATTTGGTGAATACGTTAGATGTTGTAGTAACTCGAACCATGATTCTACAATTTTCGCCATCGAAACTGCTCAAGTGTGCACCCTTGCATTGTCTTGCTGGAACAGAATCCTGTTCTTTGGCAGATGATGACATATTATGTTGATTTCTTCGTTCAACCGGTGCAATAACGGTGCATAATACTCTCCAGTTATCGTTCTTCCTTTCTGTAAGTAATCAATGTAGATGATTCCGCGTGCATCTCAAAAAACCGAGGCCATCTTTGCCTTCTTCGGAGCTGGTTCGCGTTTAAAAGCCCGCTGTTTTGACTGTACTTTTGTCTCTGGAGTGTAATAGTGCATCAATGTTTTATCCATAGTCATATATCGACGCAGAAACTCGTCAGGATAGCGACGAGAAAATGCTAAACCAGCTTCCGAATCGATCACACGATTACGTTTATTCTCCTTTGAGGGCAAACGCGGCACCAATCTTGCCGAGACCTTTGTCAGACCTAATTTTTGATGTAAAATTGAGAACATTGCATCTTGTATTATGCCACAGGCCTCTACTATTTCGCAAACTTTGATTCGTCGATCACTCAAAACCATATCCTGGATTTTGTCAACCATTTCGGAGGAAGTCACTTCTACTGGACGTTCGGAATGGCTGTTCATCATTTGTGGATATACGGCTACGTTTAAATTCATTTATCCAATCATAAATTGTTGCAAACGCAAGAGCAGATGTGCCATAAACTTCATTCAATTCTCTTTCGGTGTTAAGCCTTTTAAATAGAAGGTTTAATCTCCCCACGAAACTCGTTTTATTCCTTCTTTCTAGAGAAGATTGTTGATTCAATCGCCTATGGCAACGAAACCACGTGGTGATATAACTGAAACTTTAACTGTCATCCAGTAAGAGACGACGGTTACTAAATACAAACTTTTTTCGATTACGAGTGTAATTTCTTGGATTTTCTAAGGACCTATTGAACACCCTTAGTAGTAGAGAAAGTAATAACAGCAGGAAAAGGTATAAATTTATATGTTTTGTAATCGCGAACGCTTCTAAAATGTATTACGTTGAACTATTATTGTATTCCGGATGCAGAGGCGAATGGCATCGTTTGGGTTTCGAGTGGAGGACTCACAGCACATGCTCTATTGTGCTGAGCGATATTAAAAAGTTCCTCCTCGCCTGGCCAACTCTGACATTCTTATGCATCGCGTGTGATTTCCTTCGTACAGAAACAGGCCGAGCGGAATTTTTACTTCAAAATGTTCACCTTCCCGTTAACTCCCAGCTCTGCCCGAATTTTCCACAGCAGCTTTTATTGGAAATTTTAGAGCGACTTTCTCGAGCAAGGTGGAAAATTAATAAAGCAGCAGAGAACCGTAAATATATTTCCCGTTTTTGTTGGACATGGAAATAAAATTACACCGCCTTCTGCACTGTGAGATGGAACGACAACCTAATTTTTACTTTCTCTACACGTACTATGTACATAGTGTATAGAAAAGATATTGTAATGCACCCAACATTTCGATACCGAGATTTCACCGAAAATATATGTTTTGGGAGCTCCTGAATCCAAAAAAAGAGTATTTTTAGAAAAAGTTCCATGAATGTGGCTTTGGACGAATGTGCCTCATAGCTCAAAAACGAAAAGGCCGTTAAATACCAAACTCGGTATTTAAGTTTGCTATCTTCTAAGGATGAGACACGAAGATTTTCAAGGAAATCCCCCCGCCCCAAATTGCCCTTTACATGGAACATTTTTAGAAAATACCTAATGTCTACATATTTTTTATGACAAACGAAATGTAAATGTTGAATTTTGAATCTGAAGACCTCTTCATTCTGGATGAATTTTATATAACTTGCAAACCGTAAGAGAGATGCAAAGACTTACCACACAAAAAATGTAGATCTCATTAAAACATACAATTTATGTCATGTACATTTTTTTTTGTAAAGTTAACCATTTTCAAGATATTCCGAATTATTGGTTTCAATTTTAAGCCACTTAAACTTTTCTCAAACGGAAAGACATCTTTCTTTTCGTTTCTCGTTTGTTTACTCCTGACAAGCAACAGCCATGAGTCAATCGTTTCACATAGCGACCGGCTTTTAAAGGATGAGACTCCCTTTTGCCTGAGCATTTTATTATTTCCCTTCTACTTACAAGGAACCAAGTAATAAGAACACTTTCTGCTAATGTTTATCTCGATTATCCTGAAATAGATAGAAGAATAAGCTTTTTAACAATAATTTGTTATAGAGACGTAGAGAAAGTCATGAAACACATCATACTTTTAATTTCTCTACACGTATATTCAAAATATACATTTTATTTGCAGTATCTTCCAGGAATGGCGAAAGTTTTCAAGAAAGTCTCCCACACAACAATCTATCCCATACATGAAAACAATTTCGAAAAGTTTTATTTTGTCAAAATGACTCTACAATTTTCATTAAAATGGCGTACAGTAAATATATTTATATTGCAAATAAAATGTAAATTTTGAATTTTCTCGGAATACTCTCTGAAGGCTCCTTTATTCTGAATGAATTTTGCTGAATTTTACGTAACTAGTAAACCGTAAGAGATAGACAAAAACTTACTACACAAAAAAACGTAGATCTCGTTAAAACACACAATTTGTCATACACATTTTAGTAGAGTTGACCGTTTTTTCTTTCTCTACACGTACTATGTATATAGTGTATAGAGAAAGAGTATTATATTGCAACCAAAAATCGATACCGAGATTTCACCGATAATATATGTTTTGAGACCCCCTAACTCCAAAAAAAGCATTTTTAGAAAAATGTCAATGTGTATGTGTGTGTGTGTCTGTGGGCAGCATAGTTCTACACACACAAACGGGAACCTTTTTTGAAATATATTTTTTGATTCAGGAGTTGTAAAACATGTATTCTCGAGGACCTCGGTTTTCTTGTTTTGGGCGGAATGCAATACCTTCTCTACCTACTAGGTGTATAGCAGAGAAAGCGAACATGTATTCTACAAGGAATTTTAGGGTGGAGGACTATACTATCTCTACTTACTATGCATAGAACAGAAAGTAAAAACTAAGGCATGTCTTTAGTCTTCGAGAGAAACCGTAATCATTTCCATTGCTACCTCAAATAAAAATGGACGATATTACAGAAGGCTTTAGAACGCTGCGGGTTAAGAGGGAATTAGAAAGGAATCGATTATAATTGCATTCGTTCCAACAGATTTATTACGTCATTGTTGCTAAGCGACCCGTCCTAAAGAAGCAATTGAGCATCAAAACCTGCTTATAATGCTGGAATGCATAAATAATATACAAAAATCTTATGTGTTCCATTCACATTACTTTCTTCTCTACATATATGTTTCTAATTATTGTTAAAACACTTATTGTTTTATTTACTTCAGGCTAATCGAGAAGAAATAGCAGAAATGTTTCTATTTAAGAAGAAGAAAAATAAGGGAGTACCATTGGCTAAAGCGATAGTCAAAAGCTGGTTGCTATATCATTGAAGTTCCTTTGTTGTATGGCCAGGAGTATTTTAAAACTGAAACCAATAACAAGGAATATCTCAAAAAAGGTCCACTCTACGAAAACAATATATATGACAAATTGCGTGTTTTAACGAGATCTGCGTTTTTTGTTTAGTAAGTTTTTGTCCATCTCTTACGGTTTACCAGTTATGCAAAATCCAGTAAAAACCATCCAGAATAAACATGCCTTTAGAGGCTATTCCCAGAAAATTGAAGATAGACATTTTGTTTGTCACATAAACATTTTAGTATATGAGATTTTAATCAAAATTGTTACAGCCATTTTTCTTGAAAATCTTGGTATTTAACGGTCTTTTCGTTTTTGAGCTATACATACACACACACATAATACACAGACAGACACACACACACATGAACATTTTCCTAATTTTTTTTTTTGCATTCAGGGTGTCCTAAAACACGTATTTCCAGTGAAATCTCGATACCGAATTTTTGGGTGCAATACAATACCTTCTCTATATACTATGTACATGGTACTAGTAGAGAAAGGAAAAATTATGTTTGAATCATCCGCAAGTTTGTTCAGTGTGGAACCCTACTCTTTCGTATTTTCGACATTTTTCAATCTGCGGTTTCTTTCAGTATTCACTGGTTTATCTACTAGCATGAACTGAAAGAGGCCAGGCAGTGAGCAATGCTATATAGCGCAACACGTTTGGAAACGGGCTGCAGTGACCACGCCTAATCCATGACATCACAGTTTTACTCTTGTGTGCACCGAACCTCTGGTAATTTCGTGACCCGTACGAGGCTCTAATAATGAACCCTTTTGGTGTTATACCATCTATAATTTATTAGTATGTGTTCAAAACAACAGCAGTAAACAGAAACATTTTGTTTTTTTTTAGTTGAACTGTTTTTACGCACATGCGTTCAATTATACATTTAACAATAGTTGGTAAACATATTAAAATCTGATACGTTCATTCATTAAGCATCTTCTCTGAGAAATGCACGTAAAATAAATCTTTCGAAAATCCCTAATTAACACGTGCAAACAACGCAGATGTGCCGAGGATGGTAAACAAGCAACATTTTGTGTCTAACTTCTGGAAATTGACTCCAAATTAAATATTTACAGATAGCTTTGATGTCGCTGCGATAATCGACCTGATATCTCAATTACAGTATCGTCACTGCGATATATAGTATCGATTGCATATCGACCTGATCTAACAAGCGACAAATTAATGGTTATCGTTAAGTAATCCAATTAGCGAGCCGAGCCGCACTCTGTCAACCTGTGGCATTCGATTCGGCACGTTCGCCTTTGCTTCAAATTCAAAACGAGGTAATATTTATCAGTTGTCAAGTGTAGGACAGGAGATGGAAAGATAGAGGCCAACTGATAAATCTGATGTGTTCATTCACATGACTTTCTCTACATCTCTGTAACAAAGTAATGATAAAAAACTCATTCTTCTATCCACTTCATGCCAATTGAGATAAACATCAGCAGAAATGCTTTCTTGTAAGTAGAAGATAAATAAGCGAATAAAACGAAAGTCAAATATTTTAAAAGCTGTTGAAATCCGTTTCTAAGCAGAACCAGCAGTTTACAATATTCTGTGTGAAAAATACTTTAAGTATTTTAAATCTGAAACAAGTAACAAGGAATATCTCAGAAATGGTTAATTCCACGAATAAAACGCATATAACATAAATTGTATGTTTTAACGAGATCTACATTTTTACGTAGTAAGTTTTAGTCTATCTCTTACGGTTTAACAGTTTTGATAAATTCCGCAAACTTCATCCAGAATAAAGTTATCTTCAAAGCTCTCTCCAAAAACTTCAAAATATACATTTCAATTTTTCTTCCTAGTTGTGACAGGAGGATTTTCAAGAAAATCCCCCGCCCCCAACTATCCTTTGCAATGTCGTAGGTCCCGGGGTTCACAGTTTACCCAAGTTTCATAATTTAGTTCATAGTTTAACCAACTATGAAGCCAGGGACTTAAAGTACTTAGGACATTGTAAGTCGACATTGGGGTATGTTATTTCAAAATAGGTTGAGACCACCTTGTGGTTTACCGGGAAACATGCAGATCAGTTGAGAAGTTTAATGCCATGCCATGGTAGCTCAGTGATAGAGCAACCGGCTAGAGACCGGGAGATACGTGGTTTAAATCCCAGCTGTGGCGTTGAATGTTTCAGGCTGACTGCCTATCCAAAATGTTATACCTTTAAGATATTTTCATGACAAACGAAATGTGAATCTTAAGTTTTCTGGGAGTAACCTCTGAAGATACATTTTGTATATTCTAAACTTTTATATAACTAATAAACCGTAAGAGATAAACACTTACTGCACAAATAAAGTAGATCTCATTAAAACATAAAATTTTTAGAGTTAACCGTTTTCAAGATATTCCGAGTTGGTTTCAGTTTTAATTAAAAACTTTTCTCAATCGGGAGGCATCTTTCTTTTCGCTTCTGTTTTGTTTTTCCTAGCAAGCAAATACAGCCTAATTTCAATTGTTCAACTTAGCGACCAGCTTTTAAATTATATGTTTATCGCTTTAGTCTAATGTATTCCCTTATTTTGGATCTACTTAAAAAGAAGCAAGCAACAAGGCCAACTCTGCAATGTTTATCTTAATTAGCATGACGTAGATAAAAGAACAATCCTTTGTAAGGAAAGTTTGTCTGTGGAACAGCTAGAGAAAGTCATGTGAATAGAACACATCAGAGGTTCACTTTTTCCAGCACATTAAAACATACAATGTACATATAACTAGAGAAGGCATTGTAATCCACTCAAAAATTCGATGACGAGATTTCATCGGAAATGTTTTAAGGTATTATGCTTGAAAAATATTTTTTTTAGAAAAAAATCCGCACGCGCGTATGTGTCAGTGGGAAACATAGATAAGTTGATTAAATGCCAACTTGGTATTTAAGTTCAGTATGTTCCAAGGTGTGACATAAAATGTACAAGAAAATCCCCTCAACCTTTACATGGAACACTTTTCGAAAATTTTTATTTTCTCAAAAATGGATCTAACGATTATATTTAAGATATTTTTATGACAAATGAAATGTATAAATTGAATTTTTTAGGAAAAATCTCTGAAGACCTCTTCATTCTGGATGATTTTTGCATAATTTTTGCATAACTAGTAAACCGTAAGTGATATACAAAAACTTACTACAAAAAAAATGAAGACTTCATTGAAACATACAATTTATTTCCGATACAGCTTTTGTAGAGTTAAGCATTTCGGAGATATTTCATATTATTGGTTTCAATTTTAAAATGCTTAAATTTTTCTCAAACGGGAATTCTTCATCTGTTTCATATTTGTGTTTTACTACTAGTTATGCAAAGACAACATAATTTAACGACAGGCGCATAGTGACAGCTTTAAAAAGATTTAACTGACAAGTGTGTTTCTTTTATTTACCTTCTACTTATAGAGAACTTTTAAGACAATTTTTGGTTGATTAGCATGATAAGAAACAGAATAACATTTTACAGTAATTTGTTTGTACAACAGATAGAGAAGGTATTTGAATGGAACACAGATTCCTTGTATAGTAATCTGCCTGTCTCTTGCGGTTTTACCACTTATTCAAAAGTCATTCGGAATAAAAATGTATTCAGAGGCTATTCCCAGAAAATTTAATATATACTTCTTATTTCTCATGGTCCTGTAGGTATGGTGTTTTTATCCAAATCGTTTGAGCCAGTTTTGATAGTAAAACACCTGATGTGTTCTATTCACATGACTTTCTCTACATCTCTGCAACAAATTATTGCTTCTGTTTACTTCATGCTAATGGAGAAAAGAAAAAAAAAATAGCAGAAACAGTCTTATTACTTGCTTCCTTATAAGTAGGAAGGAAATAAGGGAGTACCATAGGTTAAAGTGGTATTTGTTATGTGGCTGACGTTCCTTTGTTTTTTTTTTTTTTTTTTTGTTTCATTTATATAGCCTCCTTTAATATCTAAGGTCATATCGGGGGCTTTCCACTTGAAACAACTCATTGTCTGTAGGTTCTTTTAGGTTGGTTTAAATCATTTTGTTTTACTCAAACACACACATTCAAACTCATATACAAACTTCCAGACTTGTGGGGGATAGGGAATAATTCTGGCTAGAGAAAAATTCCCCGCCCCAGCCGGGAATCGAACCCGGGACCCCCGGGTGAGAGTTCCTTTGTTTGTTATGGACACGAGTTAACAAATTGTCGTATGAGAAAAGCCTGTTTTTCAAAGCTAAACCAAAAATCAAGCAATGCCTCAAAAACGGTCATCTCCACGAAAAAAATATATATAAATAAATTGTGTGTTTTAACGTGCTCTAAATTGTGTGTGTGTTAAGTTTTTGTCCATCTCTTACAGTTTAGCAGCTATGCAAAATTCCGTAAAATTCATCCAGAATAAAGTAGTCTTCAGAGGCTATACCCAGAAATTTAAAGATATGCATTTTATTTGTCAGGTAAATATCTTTAATACACGATATTTTAATCAAAATCGATAGAGCCATTTTTGAGAAAACCACAATTTTCGAAAAAGTTTATGTAAAGAGTAGTTGGGGGTGTTTTCTTGAAAATCTTCATGTAGCATCCTTGGAAGATACCAAACCTAAATTCGAAGTTTGGTTTTTAAAGGGCTTTTCGTTTTTGAGCTACGCTGCCCACAGACACACACACACACGAACAATTTTCTAAATTTTGTTTATTCAGGGGATCTTAAAACATGTATTTCCGGTGAAATTTCAGTATCATATTTTTGGGTGCATTCTAGTACGTGTAGAGAAAGTAAAAAGTTTTGAAAATCGGCTGTATATGGCCCGCGAAATTAAAAAACTCATATATTGAGCTACTGTGTATAAACAAATATCAAATTTTGTATCGTAGTTTCAAAGGATGCAACACAAACATTTGAAATTACTAAACATAAATACAAAGTTTGGTATTTGTTAAAGTTAGTTATTCTTATGATAGACACACACACACACACACACATAAAACTTTTTGGAATGTTTTTTGAATTCAGGGAGTCTCAAAACGTTTATTTCCAGTGAAATCTCGATGTCAAATGTTTTGGATGAAATGCAAATACCTACTACGCACGTGGTAGAGAAAATAAAGCTGTAGTAATGACGCAGGTTGTGGGCCAGGCTGTATTTAGACGTTTTCAAATCACGGCCCGTGAGATAACACAGACATAAACCATTTTACACTCGCCAGTAAAGTTTACGACCCCGAGAGAGACAATAAACTCTTAAAGCCAGTAGCAAAGGTTCCCCCGTGCGGGCAATGTCCGAGCTCGCAGCTGCTTAACATGAACGGATTACTCGCAACGTCATGAAGAGGCCGCCACTCGAGCCCCTGTCAAGTGTTGGAACAAGCCCTCTTGTGTTCCCCCTCACCTGACATTGAGTGGTCCAGCGACGTTCCTTTGTCTTCCTCACTTCAGTCTTTTGTTTCCTTGGGCGCGTTTGCTTTTGATCAACTCGGCCATTTAAAGGGATCGTACAGAACTAAAGATCACGCTGTCAATATGTTTATTAACTTCATATTTAAGTTCACTATCTTCCAAAGATACACATAACATTCCCCCACCCCAAACTATTCTTTATATAGAATATTTATCGATGTTTGCTTCCTCTAGCCCGTATGTACACAGCGTATACAGAAGGTAGTATATTACATCTAAAATCTGATATCCTGAAATACATGTTTTGAGACCCCCTGAATCCAAAAAAAATAAAAATTTTAGAAACATGTCCTTGTGTGTGCCTGTGGGCAGCATAGATCAAAAATGAAAAGGCCGTTAAATACCAAACTTGGTATTTAAGTTTGGTACCTTCCAAGAATGCGACACGAAGATTTTGAGAAAAATTCCCCCATTCCAAACTACCCTTTACATGGAACTTTTTTTGAAAATTTTGATTTTCTCAAAGATGGTTCTAACGATTTTGATTAAAATATCATTCTTAAAGATATTTACCTGACCAATAAAATGTATATCTTGAATTTTCCGGGAATAGACTCTGAAGACTACTTTATTCTGGATGAATTTTACGGAATTTTACATAACTGCTAAACCGTAAGAGATGGACAAAAACTTGCCACACAGAAAATGTAAAGCACATTAAAACACACCATTTATGTTATATAACTTTTTTCGTGGGGTTGATCGTTTTTAAGTTATCACTTGTTTTTATATTCATCTATGAAAGACATAGTTTTCTCATACAGGCATTTGTCAACTCCTGTCCATACAAACAATGGACCTCAGTCACATAGCAACCAGCTTTTGACTATCACTTTAACCAATGGTACTCCCTTATTTCGCTTCTGCTTACAAGGAAGCAAGTAATAAGACTATTTCTGCTAATTTTTTCTCGATTAGCATGAAGTAAATAGAAGAACTTTTTAACAATAATTTGTTGCAGAGATGTAGAGAAAGTCATGTGAATGGAACACAGCAGATTATTATATACAATATTTATCGATTTTTGCTTTCTCTAGCCCGTATGAACAATATACGCAGTGTATAGAAAAGCTAGTGTATTACACCTAAAATATGATATCCGGTAATACATGTTTTGAGAGCCCCTGAATCCAAAAAATAGGCATTTTAGAAACATGTCCTTATGGGCAGCACAGCTCAAAAATGAAAAGGCCGTTAAATACCAAATTTGGTATTTAAGTTTGGTACCTTCCAAGGATGCGATAGGAAGATTTTGAGAAAAATTCCCCCACTCCAAACTACTCTTTACATGGAACGTTTTTCGAAAATTTTAATTTTCTCAGAAATGGCTCTAACGATTTTGATTAAAACGTCATATTTTAAGATGTTTCCATTACAAATGAAATTATTTTGAATTTTTTGGGAATAGCCCCTAAAGATCTCTTCATTATGGATGACTTTTATATAACTTTTGTATAACTGGTAAACCATAAGAGATGGTCAAAAACTTACTACACAAAAAATGTAGCTCTCATTAAAACACACAATTTTTGACGGTAGGCTGAAAAGTGCCGGGCCTCACACAGATATGGCGCCACTAGGCCAGTTAGACGGTAGCATCGTATAATTTAACTCTAGGCTAGCTCGTGTCCATAGTTACAGGTCAATAGCTTGTTTAGTTTTCGAATGACAGTATTTTAAAGAAGACAACTTTAGAGTTTTCACGAAAATGGAGCATTTGGAAAAACGAGTAATGATTAAATACTTCCACTTGAAAGGCTTAACGCCTAAAGAAACCAAGGAGGAAAGGTCAGTATATTGAAAGACTCTGCCCCTTTATATTCAATGATATAAGGTGGGTTGCAAATTTTAAAATGGGACGTACAAGCACTAGTGATGAGTCGCTCTGGACGCCCTGTAGAAGTGACATATGCATAAATTATTGCAAAAAAATCATCGTTTATTACTGGAAGGCCAAAGATTAAAGTTGTTTGAGATAACAGAGACTGTAAACATATCAAAAGAACGTGCAGGTAATATGTTAAGTAATGTTTTAGGCTTTCACAAGGTCTGTGCAAGATGGGTGTCGCGTTTGTTGACACCTGACCAAAAGTTGCAAAGAAAAACTATTTCTATTAAGAATGTGGAGCTCTACCGTAAAAATCCCAGTGAATTTTTGAGACGGCTTATTACCAAGGATGAAACTTGGATACATCACTATACTTCAAAGAGTAAATCACAGTCAAAACAATGGATTGCGCCAGGTGAACCAACTCCAAAAAAGGCAAAATCAATTTTGTCAGCTAACAAGGTTATGGCGAGTGTTTCCTGGGATGTACAGGGAATTATTTTTATTGATTTCTTGGAAAAGGGTAAAAGTATCACTGGTGACTACTACGCAAGCTTACTGCAACATTTGAGTGATGAGGTGAAAAGAGAAAGACCTCATTCGGCAAAAAAAAAAAAAAAACAAAAACAAAAACAAACAAAAAGGACCAAAAAATCTTGTTTCATCAGGACAATGCTCTGGCCCATCGTTCAACCATTGCATTGGGAAAAATGTGAGAATTAAATTTCGAATTTCTTGAGCATCCATCTTATTCGCCAGATCTAGCACCCAGTGACCACCTGTTCCCAAACCTCAAAACATTTCTTGGAGGACGAATATTTCACAGCAATGAGGAGGTCATTGATGCGGTAAACAGCTATTTTGAGGACCTTGATAAATCGCACTACAGATATGGTTTAATTAAATTAGAACACCGATGTAACAAATATTAGTCTTCCTGGAGATTATGTTGAGAAACAAAGCAAAAAAAAAAAAAAAAAAAAATTAAATGCTGTTTTCATTGAGAGGCCCTAGACTTATTAGACGACCCATCATATACATTTAGTTGTAGAGTTCACAGATTTAGAGATATTAGGAGTTGTGGGTTTTAATTTAAGGTATTTAAACTTTTCTCACAGGAAGTCATTCCTAGCAAGCAAAGAGAACCGAATTTAAATTGCTTCAATTAGCGACCGTCTTTTGAAAGATTTGACTACTCCTTTTGGCTAGTGTATTCCTTTATTTCCTTTCTACATACAAAGAAGGAAGTAATAAGAACACTTGTGTTAATGTTTATCTTGATTAGTATGATGTAAATGAAAGAATAATCTTTTGTAAGAAAAGTTGTGTGTGGAACAGCTAGAGAAAGCTATTTGAATGGAACACATCAGAATTATTGTTAATGTTCTTCAAAGTGGCCGTTACGAATTTGATTAATATGTTATATATTTAGGATATTAACATATGACTTACAATGTATATTTTAAAAGTTATAGAAATAACATAGCATGCAATGTAAGATTTTCTTAATGTTACAAAATCCACATTATGCAAGCTAATTAAGTGAATTTTATACAGATTATTAAGGTCGGCTGATAAGTCCCGGGCCTCTCAAAGAAAACAGCATTTTTTTGTTGCTATATTTCATAACATAATCTCCAGAAAGACTAATACATTTGTCATATCGGTGTTCTAATTTAATTTAAACCATCTCTGTAATGCGATTTTGCAAGGTCCTCAAAATAGCTGTTTACCACATCAATGACCTCCTCGTTGCTGTGAAATATACGTTCTGCAAGAAAGTTTTTGAGGTTTGGGAACAAGTGGCAGTCACTGGGTGCTGGATCTGGCGAGTAGGGTGGATGTTCGAGCAATTCCAACTTTACTTCGCAAATTTCTCCCACTGTAATGACTGAATGTTGCACTGGAGCATTGACGTGATGAAACAGGATTTTTTTTTGTTTTGCCAAATGAGAACTTTTTCTTTTCACCTCATCACTCAAACGTTGCAGTAAGCTTGCGTAATAGTCAACAGTGATATTTTTACCCCTTTCCAAGTAATGAATAAAAATAATTCCCTGTGCATCCCAGAAAACACTCGCCATAACCTTGTTAGCCGACAAAATTGACTTTGCCTTTTTTGGGGTTGGTTCGCCTGGCACAATGCACTGTTTTGACTGTATTTACTTTCTGGTGTGTAGTGATGTATCCAAGTTTCATCCATGGTAATAAGTCGTCTCAAAAATTCACTGGGATGTTTACGGTGGAGCTCCATATTCTTAGCAGAAACAGTTTTTCTTTGCAACTTTTGATTAGGTGTCAACAAACGCGGCACCCATCTTGCACAGACCTTGTGAAAACCCAAAACATTACTTAACATATTATCTGCACTTTCTTTTGATATATTTGCAGCCTCTGCTATCTCAAACAATTTTAATCTGCGGTCTTCCAGTACTAAACGATGAAGTTTTTCAATGATCTCTGGAGTTGTCACGTCTACAGACCGTC